>JARHVA010001212.1:277500-820000 GCA_037957365.1 Torreya grandis | reverse complement strand
AGATATATGAATAAACATGGAATTAATTCAAAATATCCTCTCCTTTTAATTTGGTCTTAATTCCTAGTAATAAATCCAAGACAAAATTAAATATGTATAGTTATTGGCTTGGTCCACTTGAGTTGATTTTTCTATATATATCTAGTTGAGAATTGGGGCTAAATGTTATTCTATGCATGCAAATGAGTGAGATTTACCAATTAATGAGAGAAGCCTCCATCTTATCTCCATATAATAATTAATGAAACTATATGCTCTTTCACATAAACCTTCTCTTGGTACAAGTATGTAGAAAATAATAAAATTTATAATAGCATAATATAATAGATATGATCGATGTAGCTTTGATCACTTTTAAGTTGTTGATATTTGTTATTGAAATGTAGTAGGATTATATGTTGTGTGTGTGTGTGTGTGTGTGTGTGTGTGTGTGTGTGTAATTTTAAAATTAAATTAGGGATATATTAGTGCACAAGCCAATATAAGAAAAGAGGGAAAAACTAACAAAATAGGGTGCATGTAATGGAAAATTTGAACCAAGGGCTATATAACCCATAAAAGTAAATCAACCACTTTCAAATTGTTCTAAAAATCATTAGACCAATTTTAGAACATCTCAAAAGTAGTCAAAAACCAAAATTCGAATAAGAAAACGGATCCCAAGCATAGATAAGCATAGGTGAGAGAGAAAACTAAAGAAAGTGAAGAGCACATGGCCATTAAGAGAGGAAAAGAGAAGCAAAAATTCAAGAAAAATTCCCAATAAGAACCTAATTTGAATCAATTATCCATATGCACAATATCTCTCTAGTAACACTGTAATTACAAGGCTTGTGTAAAAATTAGGTGTCTACATAATGTCCCATTTTAATATGAATGTGTACATGTACATTAAAGTAAAACAAATGAATACATACTTGGGACAGTTTAATGGGTAAAAACTTGGTACTCCTTGAAGTCAACATAAATGCTTCAATGCCAACATCTTGAGTGTACTAATAAGCAAATGCAAGCGTGTTAAAATATATCAATGTCTTAATAAATCAATATTAATGTAATCAAATGGAATAAATGCAAAATTAAATGTTAGAAAATGAATGAATATACTAATGTTATGTGAACCATATTTTCATCTTTGAAACTTTTAAAATTAAACTGGGCCTCAATTACCCCAACTAAGTGGCTAAAGAAACTCAAAAGTGAAAAATTATCTTGGGCTCGATTGCCCCTACCAAATGGTGAAAAATATGAAACTAGATCCTACTAAGCCACATCGTTGGGGTAAATTTTATTCTTAGCCAAAGAAGAATACATATGGTACCACTCTATAACTTTTTAATATTTATAACCACTTTACATTAATAATCTCTTAACAAAATTTAATTAAAAAAGTAGAATAAGCTGACTAGATGCCCCACTTTTGAGGTGAGTGATGACCCTACATATAAATCATCATAAAATAAAGGATCACAAGCACTATGTATAACATAGGTTAAATTAAAAAGGTGTAATAATCTTGAAATATCATTTATAGCATAGGCAAATATAGAAAATATATGCTCATGTATGTTCAATAGTAACATGTAACCCAAACTAGTATGTTGATGTAAAATTAGTATAAGAAATGGAAATGGAAAGGGCTTGGAAAGTTATATGACCCAATGCAACCCCAAAAATAGATTCAAGTGATATGCCCCATTTTAACAAAATCCCCCAATATGGAAAAATATATAAATGTATATACTAAAGATAGTAAATCCATATGTGATGAAGTTATATGAAACATGAAGTGAGCACCCATCCCAATCTAAGAGATATAGATATATATACATACGGGTGTAGTAGGATCCTAATAAGAAAGATATAACAAATAATTTGCATGGATAGGATGTCATTGTATCAATGAGTGATACAAATGTGTTGTACCCCAACACACCCCATTTTTAGAATTTAAATAGGGACCTGTTATTACTAATAAATATTTATTTATGGTCTATACCAACTTAAGGAAATCTAATATTGATTTAGTATACATAAGCCTAAGGTTATTTTTGAAGTCTATTTACACTGTAAATTTTTGAAAGAAATAAAATCAAAGCTTGGACATTATCCATTATTCATTAACCACCTTTGATTATTTTTTATATTTTGGATACTTATTAAATGCCATGTTTTGATTTAATTGATTAACACAACTAATAAAAACGTTTTAGTGCATTTAACCTTTGATGTGCAGCATCCCATTCTCAATATTAAAGTTTTCATCAAGTTCCGTATAACATGACATCTATTTGCTTCCCATGTACTCATAGTCAACAACTAACCTTCATGAAATTTCTAAGTCTTTTGAGTCTCCAGAGCCCCAAGATCACACCACATGGCAACATCCTAGTCACCCAAAGTCTATGAGATGAAAATACAAAATAAATATCCAAAATTCTCCTCAACATCCTGAGATCATGCCAATAGGAAAAATCTCATTGACCTAAAACTTAAAAGATCATGGTAGGTCCCAGATATTCAAGGTTCCTGAGTAAAAAAAGTAAATGAGATCTTGAAAAATATCATAATCTCATTCACTTAGAGCCTATTAGGGGACATATAAATTCAAAATCCAAACAACCCAAAATATTTGAGATCAAGCCACCTAGCAACATTTTGGTCACCTAAATTCTATATGAGGAAATACACAGTCAACATTCAAAATCTCCTCAAATTCTTGAGATCATCCCAAGCAAAAAAATATTATTGACATGAGACTAGAAAGATAAAAAAAAGTAAGGCTTCAAATTTTAAGGCCCCCAGGTAAACATGATCACTACAAGTGGCACAATATCATGAGAACATGGTTGAAGTAAAAATGCAAAGTTTGACAATTAGATAAAAGTTGATGCATGATAAGATGACATGTGGAAAATAAACCTATCAAAGTTAAGTGCTAATTTTAAATCAAAATGGGAAATAAAGAAAATATGTTAATTACATTAATATTGCACAATTTATGCATTCAAGATTCAAATTTTAGAAATATATGTAAATTTTGAACAAACATCAAATCACTTTGCCATTAATCTATAAGGTATATATTACAAATTTTAGATCTCAAGTAACCAAAAGCCCTAGCTTTCCTTAGTGGATTTACAAGTGTTTTCAGTCAATCTAAGAGAAATCCTACACATTTACATAATACAACAAATGGATTCTCCAAAATTATCTCATAACTATACCCCCACTTCATACTCCACTAATAGTAGTATTCAGTATATGGACATTGTGTTTATTAAAAGTGCCCTCGATTTCAAGTTTCCTCACTAATCAGCTATTTGGGATGTAGTGGATGCCATAGTGTTGTATTTATTTTAGGATCATGAGGAGTGAAAATATGTTGATGAGTTACTACTAATTAATAATATGGGACTACATAATGCAATGTCAAAATCTGAGGTAATGCCTTGTATAGACTTACTCCATGATTTATTTTTTAATGGTGCTTGCATTGGAGATTACTATCATCTTATAACTCATATAAATGTAGTTTTTTATTTTTTTTAAGGTGCATTTGAAAGGTATCTTAGGATTAAAATGCCTAAGGTCACTTATATCCAAGTTTTTGACAATGTTTGGATGGAAAAAAATACAATGGAGAGAAAAATAAAATAATGGTTTAAAAAAGGTGAGAAATTAATCACCAAAGTGGGAATATCTTTCGATCCCATAACTAAGTTCAGACTGGGCATTGGGATATCAATGGAACTTATGAATAGGTTATATGGTTTCCCTAATACCACTTATGTACAGGTAAATTGGGTACCCTTTTTCTATATTTTCTTGACCTCATATAAGATTTTAGCATTAGGAGAGGATATCATTTCCAGATTAAAGGGACAAATGTTCAAACTTGATTAAAGGCTAGCTGATGGAGATTTTTATATTATGTCCTATTTTTTGGTATTGAGAATTGTTTTCATTGATGTCAAGGTTGATGTCATTAATGTCAAGGTGTATATGGTAAAGATGCATGGTCAGTGGTCTTTGAGGTATGAGCTTGTATGCTTGATGTGAAAAGGAATTCATGTGACAAGAGAGAATTTGAAGGAAACCTAATGACTCTTCTATTTTATTTCAAAATTTATGTCAAGGTTCAAGTCATCTTGAAGTTGTCAAGTGTTGTCACAAAGAGGTATGATGGTCAAGTAAGCATTGAAGTTTGGTTATGAGGCTCTAAGTTTGCATGAAGTCATGATAGAATGTTGATCAGAAAGAAATTGTTGTAGTGATGTGTGAGTGTTATCTAATATAATTAAGTTAATCATGTTTGATCATTTTTATTTGATATCATTGAGGTAAGCATGTTTGAGTACTAGTTCTTGAGTATAAGGTGTCTTGAGAAGCTTAGTATAGACCCTATGAGAAGGTTTGCATAGCAAAGTTTGGTGAAGTAATTGAGCATAAGCTTGTGAGAGTTTGTTTGGAATTATTTTATCATGTAATTAAATTATAGATACTTTTAAAAGTGTTTCAAGGTTAATTGTCAAGTTTCAAGTGCTTGAGAAGCCTAGACATGTTACTAGTCATGACATGAAAAGACCTTGTAAGAAGGTACGAACATGGTGACTTGGTTATATGAATTCATAGAGACATGATAGGTTGTATTATGTTGCTTTATCATGTGATTAATTTTTCAAATCATCCATGAGATTCTTAGGGGGAGCTTACATGGGTAAGACCTTTAGATCAAGCATGTACCTAGATCACTCTTGGATCTTGCTTGGCTTAATGAGGAATGAAGATACATTTTCAAGAAAATTTTACATATTTTATCATGTATATAGGTATGATATTTTATTTCAATCATGCTCATAAATTTTTAGGTCATGGTTTGCAATAAAATACATGAAAAGTGGTTTTGAGGTCTCTCGAGTACACAAAATGAAGGCATGCAAACCCAAGAAGGATTTTTATGTGTTCATTGGCACATGTAACCTCTACATGGGAACCTAAGATATTAATAATATATGTTAAAGTTTCATAGCTAATAACTACAATCATTAGTTTTGGATTTAAGTCACAATCCTTTATGAACAATTATTAACACCAAAACCTGTGTTAAACCTCTCTAAGACCCTAACAACCACCTGATGTGAAATATCTTGTTAAAAATAGAATATAATGGTATCAAATGAATATAAAAACTATTTTATAATGTATTAAACTCTCCCAGGTACCTCTAGGTGGTGGTTAGTTAGATGAGAAAGCGCCCAGATACATGCTTATTTGTGAAGAATTTGGTGTAGCAGTCAAAAGTTAAATTGGTCAAGAAAATAAAATGGATGGAGGGTCAATATTGAGACTCATATTTCATTTCCATTAAGGTTTCTATACAATTTAAATCCCTCAATTTTTATAAACCTATCATCTAAGTTAGCCAGTCACTATCAGGCCTAATGGTGGAAACAGTGAAAACCCAGGCAATAGTGAGAAGATGATTAGGAATGTGTTATCATGACAGAGTGATGAAACCAAGTGCATGGATATGTTAGTTTTTATTGTTATTTACTATTAATTCTTGGTATAAATCTTTAAATTTAGTAACAATGGTGAAAATGATGAATCCAAAATGGCTTGTATGGCTCAGTGAGGTCTATGTATAGTGAGGTCATAAGATTGGTCTACAAGACCAATGTTTTTCCTTTGAACATATGATATTTTTATTTTATAATGGTATAAGTATCTCATATGATCATATAATTAAATAATAATTATTTTAAAATGGTCACACATGTGTTGAAAGTCAATGTCACCTTGACTATGCTTTAAGGTGATTTGGCAGTTCTAGGTAAGCAAGTTACAGTGATTAGTTTGAGGCTCTATGCCATGATTTGAAGTGTATAATGCATATGATTTTTTTTTATAACTTTAAATTCATATTAATAATTTTTTAAATCTTTGAAATCAATTTAAGAGGTTGAAAATTTGAGTTCAAAATGGCTTTTCTAGTTCATGGAAGACTATGTGAGATAAGGTCAGAAGATTAGTCTACAAGACCAATATTTGACATTAGACATTGTTATTTTTGTATTTTATAGTGTTATAGAGATGTAAAAGGATATTTTTAAATTTTAATTATTCATGGGAATTATTATTTCAAGTGTTGAATATCAATTTGTTCATAACTAGTTTTTGGAGTGTTCTGACAGTTCTGAGTGGGCTATTTACAAAGAAGTGTTTGAGTCTTTTTTACCTAAGTTGTGAATTATAAATCACATGGTTATGACCTTGATGTCATGTATTTTTTATATTTTATTTATTTACATATTTTTTTATCTAATTTGTGTTTAATATTTAGTATTTCAAGACAAACTTTCTATGTATGAGAAGGCCTAATTGTGAACAATACTAATGGTGTGATTCAAGTGGTGACTGAAGCTAGAAAGTGTCATGGACCTAATATGAGATTAGTGGGGGTATATTTGAGTTTTATATGAAGTTTTAATACCATTTTTTGGGTTTTAAAGTGTTCCAAGGAGTTCAAAGGGTAACATGTACTAATGAAGGCCTAATTGAATTAGGTCTACTTAAGGCCTAAGAGAGGTTTTGGTCTTTTAAGTTGAGGATGACTTATTGTAATGATTGATTAATGTATTAAATTAGTTATAAGAAATATTTTAATGGTAATACAAGTTTTCAAGTGTATATTTATAACCAAGAGTTATATGAGCAAGAGGCTTGTATATATACAAGGTAGTTTTAGGCCTATTTGTTGTGTAGAGAGTAAGCAAATAAAATAACATATTATTGAGAAGAAGGAGGTATTTTAGACCTTAATATGAGTGTATAGGTTATGAAATTAATTTTTATAGTGTTTATTCATATGAATATCAAGGTCATATGACCTAATCAGTCTTGAAGAGACCTAGTTGAGCGAAGAGGCCTAGAAGGTAGTTTTAGAGGGATAAGAGTGTGAACAGCTGAAGAGGTGGTCATCATCAATTGGTTGAGAAACATAGTGTTGTAAATTTTATCAATATAATCAAGTGATTGAGTTTGTTTTGATTCATCTAGGGGGTTGGTGTCTCCTTAGAAGTTAGTGCTTGTTAAAGCCTAGCTAGGTTGGTGCTTAGTTAGTTAGGGTTAGTGCTCCATGTGGAGTTGGTGATTCACTAAATTGTGATCTTTTGAATTATATGACTGTAGTCCATTTTTATGGATCATTGTGTTTTCTTCCCCTTGATATTTTCTCACATATAGATGTGTTTTCTTGTGTAATCTTATTGCATGCTTGTATAGTTGATTGTTTATGCATTATTTGATCTATATGTTGATGTGATGGTTCATATATGCTAAGGAAGAATTGAAAGAAATTTTTAATACACTATTTCACCCCCCACCTTAGTGATTATGCGTACAATAGTTAGATGCAGCTATAGGGATGGTCCACAAAACTTATGGGGAACCGTGGAAACCATATACCAAGTACCTAGATAAAAGAATTTGTGATGATTATTATTTTTTACATATTTATAAATTTAGAAATGAAATCATAATTTATGAAGATGTTTATCCTCAAGTATATCAAGCCATGTATGGAAATCAAATTCCTAGGCTATCTAAAAACATGAGAATGAACATCTCCAAAAGGGGAGATTATTGGTACTACCCAGATTGTACTATCATTAGAATTAAAGGGACCATATCACCTCCCCTATATTTATCATGCCAAGTCCCATTTAAGGTAGATAAATAATAAATTATAATTCAATTATATAATATTTTAGATGAGGATCTTGGTTCCAAGCACCAATCCTATTATCATAAAAAATCCCCTAATCATGGACTAACTTCAGTTTACAATAAGGGCACATCTTAATTCAGTAAGATAGGTCAGGGCTCACTATGACCTAAAAGTAGCCCAATACATAGATTGGGACCCAAGGGAATTATTTAAAATTTATCTTAAGCACCTTAAAGAGAAGAAGGTCATCATTAAGTATGGTCACAAAGTATATGAGTGTGATTCTATCTTCCTTAATGTTTTAAATAATTCTAAAGTTTGGAGTCATATGAACAAGTGTAATATATCAATGATAATTGCTAAAGCAATCCAATATGACTCAAAAATAACTAGGGAGTGATAAAATGAAATAGTGGAATAGGTTAAAAATGCCTTAAGTCATTAATGGCCTTAACCATAGTCTCAAAGCACCCATGAGCAAGATCAACCTCCCTATCCTACAAAAGAATAAATTGATCCATTAGATGGAAGGCCTAGCATCCAAATGGAGGTGAATATTCAAATTAGGAATGATATTCTCAAATTTCTATCTTTTCATCATCCAATTCTTACTCATCTAACTACTATGACTTTTGGAAAAATAACCATAATTTTGAGGACCTTATCTCCTCTACATGGATAAATAGGTACATTTTCTTGGGCACCTTTATCCCCACTTACTACAATTACACAAGTACATCTTCCTAAGTTTATACATAGTTCTTTTACATCTCTTTCATCTACCCCTCTTTCCCCTCAAGTATCTCCAATGATTCTACCTTCACCAGTTGCAACAAGTATTGGAAAACCTCCCAAACGTTTTCTACTATATTGGTTTCCCTTCCATCCACTTTTGCTTTCACCATATTTATTTCACCACCTATAGTATTAATTCCTACTACTATGGATCATTTATTGGTTATATCTTCCCCTTCATCTCTCATTCCCCCATAACCACTCACTAAGGGAAATCCATAATTCCTCCAACTTATTTCAATACTTAGAAATTAGAAGAAAGACCATCATCAGGTCTATCTATCTTAGGAGGACCTCTTGATGAGGAACTAGGTGAAGAACATGAAGATATAGTTTTAATAGTAAATTACCTCACAAATTAAGAAGAGGAAAATGTAGAAACTATGAAGGAAGCATAATATGAATTAGATGAAAAAAATTATAGGATGAATTAGAGGAAGAGACAAATCTAGAAAATGCAAAATCAATGAGTTTGGGAAGATTGGAAGAATAAGAAACTCTAGTTGATATACAAAATCAATATATTTTTACTGAAGAAAAAAGGCATACCATCAATAAGGTAGTTTCTTATATTTATCCCTCCATTATAATTGTGGATACTAGTATTTTCAATATATCTTCCATAAGATCTGTTATGTATAGTTCCCCATTGGCTTCTTTTCAAAAATATTTACTAAAAACCAAGCCATTATACATTCATATAAAATACCAAACCCAAAATAAAGAGGCCATTAGTCTTGTTGATACTTCCATTCTTTCCACTACAACCCAAATAACAACTCCCAAAAGATGAGTGCATTTTAAAATTTAGTATCTATTTCCATTTTTGATACTCAATATCCACATGTTCCTTCAAAGCCCTCAACTCAATTAGGGGTATATCTACCACAATCTACACCAATAAAGTCCTCTATAATGGTCATCTCAAAAACCCTAGGTCAGATAAAGTATGTGGTAGAAACTAAACCTCTAAGAGAAGTCACATGATGGTAGAGGTTTTTTTAGTTGCCTCCTCAATTTCCCATCTACATAAGTGCTTCAATGTTACCACCAAAATTCACTTCACCTTCCACCTCTACAAAGGATAACTAGCCTGAAGATCAAGGAGAACTCATTATGCCTCAATGGGTCAAATAATTACAAGAATGAAAAAGAGATAGGAAAGGCTTGGTCCTTACATATTTTCCCATGGTCTCCACTCGTTTTGATGAGAAGATTGCTACAATTCAAAGGCTAAGGAAGAGAAAGGGAGTAGACAGTAACACAGGAATAAATAGTATTGGAACAAAGATAAAATTTATTCCCCTTGGCCAAAACATAGAAGAGGAATCTTCATGCCCCCACTAAATATATGAAGTATTTTTGTTATTTCATGGTCTCAACATGGGATGTTATGCAAGAAATGTACATAAGTCAAGATCAATCCAAACAGAGACTTATATAAAAATAAATTATCTAAGATCCCTAGGAAATTATGGATAATGTCCAAATTAAAACCACCAAGTTGTATAATATTTTTAATACAATTCTAACTTCTAGAGGTGAGTCCTAACCTAAATGGGAGAAGGTGCTAAATTTTTGGAACCAATTAAAATAAATTGGAAAGGGGATCAAAGTCTTGGTTTAATGTGCAAAAAATAGTGCATGTAATCATATAAACTTGATGACTAGCAAAGATGCATCATGGGATTTAAATTATTTGATTCCAAAGAGAGATGGTGCCTTTAATTATCATATGCAAATGAAATTTTTGGTAACATAGATTGCAAGCCAGGAAAAAGAGGCCATAAAAATATTAAAAGACATGACATGAGGGTCACATGTGTAATAGACTCCATACGTCAATTGGTAAATAGGCCCAATTTTGAATTTCTTCTCAAAGAAGCTATAGAAATATTTAACAAGGAAGTAGAAGGGATGGTCTATAAAACCAATGAATATATTTTAAAACTAATCAATTTTGTGAAGGATAAAGTAACCAAGGTAGAGGCACTTAGAGTTGAATTTAGAGCCTTTAAAGCTAAACATACAAGATTGATGGGTGAAGTTAGCAAGATATTTAAACCTTTTATTCCTAATTTTTTACATTATTAATAAATAATTTGAGGCTACTTATGCATTATTTTAAAAACTAAAGGTTACTGAAGAGGTTTCTAGGATAGCAACTAGTACTCAACCAACACCAACATTGATAATAAAACATCAAGTATCATTCTATCCAAAAAAATTTGCTTCTTAGCTTACTAGTACTTCATCAACAACAATTATTTTTACATCAATATAAGTGTTAGCTCATACCTTAGTTTCTATGTTATCACAAAGATTTCATTTCCTCAAATATGTAGTAATGTATACTTCAATAAGCCCCATTTTAATTCCTTAAGAAATTATTGAAATTACTTTAGTTCCAACATCTAATATGCAATTGTTTTCCTCTTCCAGTGGTGCCACATCAGTACCACCTTAGATATATATTTACATGGTTTTTGTATTGAGTTGAGACTCATAGTCTCAAATTTATTTTGACATATATGTATTATTTTTAATCAATTTTTGTTGAGGTATTTTATTTATATGCATATCTTGCATACATACACATCACGCATGAGTTTTGACATACATTCTACCATTATACAAATGTGAAGTTGGACTTTATTTGGAGGATGAGGCAACTACTCCCCATGTTATATATATTTGTATCCTCTTAATTACAAAAGAAGGATACTTTTTGGCTATCAATATAAATAATAAATTTCACATATTTTTCTATAAGTTATCTGGATGTGCAATGCTATGTTCTTCTCCAAATATGTGATTCATTGAAGAAATTTCATTATTTTTGTATTTTAGTCTTTGGGTTGTGTATAAGTGTTATGAGATGTAGCTATTTATATTGTGCATTAGATAATTTGACTACTTTATTTTAATAGTCATAATATCCCTTTGTTTTATTGTAGTCTTAAAAATGTAGCAACCTTTGGTTATGAGCATTAAATTTTATTGTTTATGGTTCCCTTAGAAGCCTAACTATGTTTGTCTATTTTGTGTGCAAACATTAAATTACAACAAGCATTAGTTCTATGACTACTTGTCCAACCCACAGTTCAAGATCCAATTTAAGAGGGTTTCATCTAACTTTGATTCACAAATCCTCTTTTCTACTCTACCCTCCCTTCTTTGTTGATTTTTCTTTTGATTCTACTCACCTTAGGTTATATTCATGTTCCATCCATCCTTCTCAATTAGGTCTAAACTCAGTCATATCTAAACCATCTGAGATAAATAATTATTTTTCTCATCGTTATTCCACCACCGGGTTGTTTACAAAACCCAATACACTATAACTTGTGCCTTGGAGTGAATCTTATTTCACCAATCCTAACATGTTAGAGTCTACCTCAAAAGATTACCTAGTGTGGATAAACCCACATAATTAATAACCTAAATTGGTGCTATAATGAGGGTGCCTTCTCATTTATTTAAAAAATCACTTGAGTTACACTAAATACACCCAAAAGACTAACAAGGTCCACCTCAGACACTATCATGTTATTTTTGACCTCACATATAAATATAAAATCTAGGTTAGATATGGGCATCTGGAGGGGGTGAATTCAATCCTATTCCCTAATTATAAGAGGTTAGTTTCCTCCATGTAAGATGGCCTTAGATTGGTTATCTAGTTATGTTATTTTTGTTCTTAGGGGCATGCATGATTTGTCTAGAAACCCTAAAAATTATATTCTTACCTTTTCTACCTCAATAGGTAGACTTCCAAAGAACACATAAAGGCTTTCAAGACTAATTTAGGGATATTAAATGTAACCCATGAAGATGTGGCATATATACTTTTTCCTTTTACCTTTCAAGATGTTGTTTATGATTGGTTCCTTAATATTCCATAATATTTGATTATCTCTTGTAACTAGTGTTAAAAAACCTTTTTGACATAATTTGGTCAAGTCACTAGCCTAAGTGTCATATACCAACACTTTTTAATCATGAGGATAGATCCCAATGAACTAATTATAGCCTTCAATGCTAGATTATAAAATATATATAGCTAAGTTGATAATGACTATAAACCCATTGAAGCATTAACCTTTTAAATGTATAAGAATGCCTTGGATCATATGATAGTTTTTTTTTTTTTTCAAAGCACCTAATATTACCATGCTACCACTAACCTTTATGAAAGATATTAATATTGACAGGAAATTAAATACCTAGTTACAATGTTTGGCTTTGCCCCATATCACTCCCAATTTTATAGCCATCAACCCCATTCCAGATGCTAATTATAATGTTGTGGTTCAAAATCAAAACCAAGTGTATACACAATTGCCTATGGCTCATGCTCCACCTAACCATCACCTCAAATTTTTGAATAATATTGTGCCTACATCTAATTAGTAAAATCAAAACCAAATTTTGACACCATTTAATATTACTACCACCCAAGCTATTGCTTCTGATTCTACAAAAGTAGAATTAAATGTTATCCAAAGAATGGTGCATAAGCTAAGGAAGGAGTTCCTAATTATGTATAAGTGAATGGAACCATGGCATAGAATACCAATAAAAATTTTACATATCAGAGGTATAACAAACCTTGGCCACCTAACAAGATGCCTAAAATAAACATCTTGGAAACATCATTGCCTAATTGGTGTCAAGTCCATAATACAACATAGTATGGTGAGTTGGACTACATAGAGTTCTACACTATTTTTAAGATCTTTTAAAAGGAAATGGACAAACAACAAATCTTTGTAAATTAGCTAGATCCATCTCCTTCCCCTACTCTAGGTCCTTCTAGCATAACCATGGTATTTGGAAAATATGACTTTCCATTTCCAATGGAAGATGAGAATGACCCTGAAGACAATATAGATGAAATCCATGATTTTTAGCAGTTCCATAATAACAACTTAAATTGAGGAATAAATAGCCAACTACCATTTTGACACCATCAAAAAACAATGCTACTACTCCTTCAAATCCTAAGGAAAACACTAATCTACCTTCCCCAAAATATAATGATCAACAATAAAGTACATATCTATAGAGCAAAAGTGGATAAAATATATTCAAAGATTTGAAGAAGATCAAGGCAAACATTAGTCTTCATGAGCTAGCTTATATTATGGAATAAAGGGAATTGTTGCTCAAAGCCTTGACTAGGAGAACATCCACTAACAAATCAAAGGTTTCTCACACCAATGTGCTTGTCTATAAGGATAAACCTAAGGTACCAACTTTTTTACTAACCATCATAATGTTTGTTAATAATGTGCATAATTATTTGGGTGACTCAAGTTCCTCAGCCAATATGATTCCCACATCTATATTCAATAAACTAGGTTTAACCAAAGATAAATATAAAATATTGGCCCTACAACTAGATAAGTCCTCAATACCATGTGTTTGTGAGTTAAAAAAATGTATAAATATAGCTTTCATCTAGACCACTTGTGTAATAGCAAATCAATATTTTTTCATTGACATCCCTAAGGCCTATGACCTACTACTGAGTTAGGATTGGTCAAATATATTGAATGGCTACATGGAAACATATTTTTCACATATGTGGTTGCCCTAGAAATGAGTATCCAATCATCTTCAAGTGGGTCAATAACTAAATATAAAGTACCTGATTATAAAATATAATGCCAAAAATGAGAAGGTTGAATTTGCATATTCGCATGTAGGAGTTTACACATTCACCACAAAACACAAGCCTCATGAACAAGAATTTTAAGGTCCTTCATAGTTATGGACTCTCTATCTCGATGATGCAAAATCTAATCAAGGTTATGGTGTCTACATAGCTTTGACCAACGCATATGGGAAGCAATGTCTAGTTTCATATATATTATAATTCCCTTACACCAAAATCAAGTTGAGTATGAACCATTGGTATTAGGCTTATAATTTTCACTAAAACACAATATGAAATAACTATGGATATTTAGAAATTCAAAACTAGTTATTAACCAAATAAAAAATAAATATCAATGCAAACTTGCTTACTCAAAGAAGTATAAACATAGGGCCTAGGATTCGATTGAATCCTTTGAAGCATTCAACATTAGAGTTGTTCCAAGAGAGTAGAATCAAACAACATACTCATTATTAGCTTCAAATGCCAACCTAACACCACTCTAGGAATTAAAAATGTAGAAGTTTTTTATGGAGTTGGTTACTTTCCCTTCTATCTCATACACGGAGAATTTTTAGGTATTTGATGATGATCAGTAGATCATACAATTTATGAATAGTTCTAGAGCCTTTGAATCTCATATAATAGGTGAAAAGTATTTTAAAACTATGAACATGAGAGACTTGGTATAACATGGCATACTAAAGCTAAAATAGAATAATTAATTGATGGGAATGGTATCATTAGAAGGAGATTTTGACATGGATCCATAAGCTCAAATGTAAAAATAGTCTAAAGTGACTAAATCTAAATTTGTCAAAGAGAACCTAGGAATTGACCAACATCCTCATCATGTAAATATTGGCTTAAACTTCACTAAATATTATAAACAAAAATTAAAGGGTCTACTCATAGAATATAAATATGTGATTTTTTGGACCTATAAATACCTAAAAATCTTCAAACCAAGGGTAATAACGTAAATTATTCCTCTAAATTAAGGGAGTAAGATCTTCAAGTAGTACCAAAGGATAGTGAATCCAATTATATATCCCCTCATTCAGATATAATTTCAAAATCTATTAGATGATAAGATTGTGTTTCTAATCAAGCATTCCACCTGGGTCACTCACCTAATGTCTATCAAGAAGAATAATGGAAAAATCAGGCTATGTGTTGATTTTATTAACTTGAACTAAGTATTAGAAAAGGATAAATATACTTTTCCCTCCTTATATGAGGTTATTCAGATGGTCAGTGGATCTGAGATGGTGTCCTTCTTAGATGGATTTTTAGGCTATAATCAAGTACTAGTAAAAGTAGAAGATATAATGAAGATCACTTTTACCACCTAGTGGGGCTCTTATGCATATAAAAGGATGCCTTTTAGCTTGATTAATGTAGGATAAACCTTCCAAAATGCCATGGAATATCACTTTTCAAAGACTTGTTGGCAAGTACATCATTACTACATGAATGACCTCATAATATTTTCAAAGAACAAATTTGATTATGCATATCATCTACAAAAGGTATTTAATAAATGTATAAGATATGGAGTATCATTGAATATAAATAAGATAATCTTTAGAGTTACTAAAAGAAAACTATTATGTCATGTCACTACCAAAGGTTCAATTTCCCTTGACCCATAAATAATATAGACCATTTCCAAAATAATGCCTCCTAATAGTAAGAAAAAATTAAAGTCTTTATTTAGCAGCATAAATTTTGTGTGAAAGTTTATTTATGGGTTCATAGATATTGTCAATCCATTAAACACCAGGTTAGATAAATATGCTAAGATATAATGGATGACTGAGGCCAAGAAATCATTTCAATATATCAAGATGACCATCACATAAGTTCTAGATCTGATTAGTCCTAACTTTACAAAGGATTTATTTTTGTATTCATTTGTTTCAAAACACACTATCATATAAGTTCTCAAAAGAAAGGTATTTGATAATGAACATCTAATTTCCTTCATGATTACTAATATGAAATATGTAGAGTTGAAATATTCAATGATAGATAAGAAAATATTCACTAATCAAAGATGTAAATAAGTTTAGGCACTACATTCTCAAAAGTAAGACTTATTCCATTGTTCTATATCTGGTCGTAAAGTTCACACTTGGATAGAATGAATTATGAGAGAGAAGAGGTAAATGGTTGAAATTAGGCTTTAAAAATGGTGTGATATAAAGGAATCATTTAGTTCATGACTAAAATAGATACACCTATTTGTATCAGCCAAGATAATGAAACATAAGTATTTAGAGGTGACTAGTATGCTCAGATTATCCATTAAATACTCACATGTATGTGTCCTCTTGAGATAAATAGAGAATAAAGGTGAGCCCTTAGGATCAAATCATCTCATTACTTGGTAAATAATGGAGTCTTGTATATATAAACTATGAAGTCTTCTATTTAAGGTGTGTCCCAAGAGAAGAAGCTATAGACATCTTGGATAACTTACATTAGAATATAGGTAGTGGACATCCTTCTAGAAACACTACAACTCACAAGATCTTGAGGATGGTATACTATAAGCCTATTATTTTCAAAGATGCCCATAATCATGTCAAGATATGCCATGAATGCTAGGTATTTAGAAAAAAGAGAAATACATACCACCATGCCTTTACAACTAGTCATTAGGGGATGACCCTTTTCTCAATTAGGTCTTGATTTTGTTGGAGTGATTAATACAAACTCTTCAGTAGGACATAATGTTATCCTAACAACCATTAATTATTATACCATATAGATAGAGGCTAGAGTTGCCAAGAATTATAGAGCCCAAAATGTGATATAATTTCTTGAAGAAAACATACTCGCCAAGTTTAAAAACCCAATTTAGTTGGTCTATGATAATGGTGTAATATTTTATTTAGCTAAATTTATAGAGTGTGCCTATGAAAACTAGATTATAATCAAGTTTTCATCAAACTATTATCCACAAGGGAATGGAATTGTTGAGTCTACCAATAAAAACTTGATGGATGCCATCAATAAATTATCATAAGTTAAACCAAGGGAATGGAATCTGCTATTAAAATATGAAATATAGGTAGACATAACAAGATATAAAAAAAGCACTCAAGAATTGACATTTCTTACTAGTGTATGAATAGTAGCCCATTTTTCCTATCACTCTCAAACTACAAACATACTAGTTCATATGAGAGTATGAGGGAGAAGATGAAAGAATCTATTCCATACTAATTTACATAGTTTAGATGGAAGATGCACAAACTAAGCATTACATAGCTTTAGAGAACACCAAGACATTGTCAAAAGATGGTTTGATAGAAGATCGAAAAATAAGGATTTCAAGATTTCAAACTTATTTCTCTTATGGGATAAGACACATGAAAAGAAAGGGAAACATGATAAATTTATGATTTTATGGATTAGGCTATACCAAATATCTAAAATATTAGGTAATAATTATTTTCCCTTGAAGGACCTCTGATGTAATGACCTCACTTTTCAAGTCAGTGGATAGTTTTTGAAACATTATTTCATGTCTACTCCAACTAGAGATGCTTCTGAATGACTATGAGTATAAATGTAGAACTAGGAGTAGATTAGGTTTTCTACATTCTATAATAGATTTATTCTTTCTATCATTTATTTCCTTAGATAAATTTATTTATTTCTTAGACTAGTTTCTTATTTTATGCATTTGCTTTCATAGTTAGTTGTTTTGATTTCTAGATTAGTTGTTTTAAAATTGTAGAAACAATCCAATCATTTTTTTATGATGGAATTATGAAATACCTACCAAAATAAATGGGACTACTCAATAAGTGCACAATTTTCATTCACCCAAATTTATTCAAGTGACTTTGATAATTCTCAAACTAAGGTAAGTGTTATGATGGAATTTAGGTTTTCTTCTAGATTGAAAAGATTCACCATGTCCTTATTCAAGCAAAATTTATAAATATTTTTCATTTCCAAATATCAACTATACTATTACATTTAAAAACATAGATGAGAGATAATAAACATTGAGATGGATACATATCGACAGGGGCATATTAATTAAAAAATAAGTTTTTTATACATACACCCAGCCAATGGTGGTTACCAACCCTTATTTTGTCTATGTTCAAAAATAAAAATAAAAAAAATCATACAAACTTAAGGAGGAATATCTATTATGGATATGGACATTTAGATAATATTATAACAATGTTTAGAGTGGAATCAGACCTATCATTATTGGGTATATAGATGCCTGGCTAGTAGCAAATCAATGCCCAAGCTTCCCTTATTATTTTTATTATAAAATTAGAAATCATAGTGAAACCTATAGTGTTCATCCAAATATATGTTAAAACTCTTAGAACAAGGGGGAAATGAATCCCACAAAATCACTTATGGATCCTAAGAATGAAAAGGGTTAGTATGTTGCATGAAGAAGTTGGAGTCTCTTTCAGCGGACTACCCTATTTATTCTTTTCTTTTTGAAATTGAGGTTCTATAATGATGCATTATTTAAGATTCCAGGTTCTCAAATACTTGAGAGTATTTCCCCGTTGAGTTACCATTTGTTATACCCCAACACACCCCATTTTTAGAATTTAAATAAGGACCCATTATTGATAATAAATATTTATTTATGGCCCATAAAAACCTAAGGAACTCTAATATTTAATTAATATACATAAGCCTAATATTATTTTTGAATTCTATTTACATTGTAAAATTTTGAAAGAAATAAAATCAAAGCTTGGGAATTATCCATGATTCATTTACCACCTTTGATTCTTTATTTTATTTTAGATACATATTCAATGTCAGGTTTTGATTTAATTTACTAATGTAACTAAAGAAAACATTTTAACACATTTAAGCTATAATGTGTATCATCCCATTTTTGGGCTTCAAATATTAATCAAGTTCTCTCAATCATGACATCCATCTACATCTTATGTACTCATAGCTGACAACTAGTTTTCATGAAATTTCTAAGACGTTTGAGTTCCCAGATCCCTGAGATCATGCCACATGATGACATATCGATCACCTAAATTCTATGGTAGGAAAATGTAAATTCAACATTCAAAAATATCCCTAGAGTCCTAAGATCATGCCAAGTGGAAAAATCTCATTGACCCAAAACCCAGAAGATCAAGGCAAGTCCAAGATATTCAAGGTTTTTAAAAAACCAAGTAAAAGAGAGCACAAGTTCCATAATCCCATTCACTCATAGCTTACCAGGGAACATATAAATTTAATATCCAAATATCCCCAGAGCCATGAGATCATTCCACTCAGTGACATCTCACTTTGAATTTATGGGAATAAAATACACAGTCGACATTCAAAATATCCCTGGAGTCCCAAGATCATGAAAAGTGTAAAACTCTCATTGACATAGGTATAAAAATATTTAAAAAGTAGGGTTTCAAAACTTAAGGCCTCTAGGTAAATGTGATCATGCTAAGTGGCACAATCTCATGATAACATGACTAAAGTACAAATGCAAAGTTTGACAGCTAGACATAAGTCAATACACAAAAGAGGACACATAGAAAATAAACCCACCAAATTTAACCAAAAATTTTTAAATCAAAATTGGAAATAAATCAAAAGTTGTTATTTACATCAATGTTGCATGAACTGTGCATTCAAGATTCATATTTTGGTAATATATGCAAAATTTGAATAACCATCAAATCACTTTGTCATTAATATAAGAAACATATTATAAATTTGAGCTCTTAGGTAACCAAAAGCCATAGTTTTCCTCAGTCAATTTGTAAGTGTTTTCAGTCAATCAATGAGAAATCCTACATAGTTCCACAATACAAAAATTGGCTCTTTCAAAATCAGCTCATAACCAAGCCCCTTCTTCATACTCCATTACTAGTGGTAATGATGATATAGACACTATGTTTGATAAGAGTGCCCTTAATTTAAAGTTTCTTCACTATTCAGCCATTTGAGATGTAGTGGATACCATAGTGCCATATTCATCACATGATCATTTATCCCAGGAAGAATGATAATATGTTTACAAGTTGATTCTAATTAATAACATGGGATTACATAATGCAATAGAAAAATATGAGGTAATGCCATGTATATACTTACTCTATGTTTATTTTTTAATGGTGATTGCACTAGATATCGCTTTCATCTTATAACTTGTATAAATGTAATTACTTGTATTTTCAGATATACATTTGAAAGGTATCTCAAGATTCCAATTCTTGAGGTCACTTATAACCAAGTTTCATCCAATGTTTGGATGGAACAAAATATAGTAGAGGGAAAACTAAAAAAATGGTTTAAAAAGGGGATAAAGTAAGCACCAAAGGGGCAATTTCCTTCAATCCCATAACTAAGTTCAAAATGGGCATTGGGATAGCAATGGAACTTATGAATAGGTTATATGGTTTCCCCAATACCACTTACATACAAGTAGAGTGGGTACCCTTGTTGGATATTCTCTTGACCTTAGACAATATTTTAGCATTGGGAGAGTTTATTAGTGTTAAATTAAAATGAAAAATGTTCAAATTTTATAAAAGTCCAACTGATGAAATTTTTTATATGATTTCCTATTTGTTGGATGTAGTCATAGGGATGGTCCACAAAATTTATGGGGAACCATGGCAGCCATATACTGAGTACCTAGATAATATAATTTGTGATGATTATTCTTTGTTTCATATTTATAAATTTAGGAATGAAATCAATATAAATTTTAAAGATGTTTATCCTTAGGTCTATCAAGCCAGCTATGGAAACCAATTTCCCAAGATATCTAAAAACATGAGAAGGAACATCTCTAAAATGGGAGATTATTGGTACTACTCATATTGTATTATCATTATATTCAAAGGGACTAGATCACCTCCCATTTATTTCCATGCCACATCCTAGATAAGGTGGTTGAATAATAAATGTCACATCAATTATATAATAGTGTGGATGAGAATCTTGGTGCCAAGCACCAAGCCTATTATAATAAAACTCCCCTAAGCATTAGCCAACTTCAGTTTACAATAAGGGCACATCTCAATTTAGTATGAAAGGTTAGGGCTCATTATGACCTAAAAGTAGCCAAATACAGAGATTGGGAGTCTAGGGAAAGAGTCAAAAGTTATCTTAAGTACATTAAAGAGAATAATAAAGTTATCATAAAGTATGATCATAAAGTATATGACCATGATCTTATATTACTCAATACTTCAAATGATTTTAAAATTTGGAGTCATATGAATAATCATAATATACTAATGACAATTTCTCAAACAATCCAATATGACCCATAAATCATGAGAGAGAGAAAATAAAATATTGGAAGAGGCCAAAAAGGCCTTAATTCATTAATGGCTTTGACCATAGTCTCAAAGCACCCATGAGCAGGATCATCTTCCCTCTCCTACACAATAAGATATTGATCCATCAAAGGGAGAGCCTAGTAGTCAAAGGGAGGTGAATCTTCATATTAGGAAGGATATTATCAAAGGTCTTTGTGATCCTCATTCAGTTCCCACTCATCCACTCACTACTTATTTAGGCATAATAACCATAATTGTGAGGACCTTACCTCTTCTAGATGGAAAAATAGGTACATTTTCCTGGGCACCTTTATCCCCACTTAATGCAATCATAAAAATAAGCCTTCCTAATTTTATATAGAATTATTTTACATCCCTTCCATCTAACCCTCTTTCCCCTTAAGCACCTATAATTATTCTACCTTAACTAATTGCAATAAGTGTTAGGACAACCTCCCAAACATTTCATACTATATTGGTTTCCCCTCCACCCACTCTTCCTTACACCACCTTTGTTTCACCACCTACTATAGTAATTACTACTAATATGGTTCTTTTATTGGTTTCACCTTCCCCTTCATCTCCCATTCCCCCCATAACCACACACCAAGGGAAACCTATAATTCCTCCAACCTCTTTTAAGACATGGAAATTATAAGAAAGACCATCATCAAGTCTATATATCTCAATAGGACCTCTCAATGAGTAACTAGGGGAAGAACATGACGATGTAGTTTCACTAGTGGATTACCCATAGAAGAGGAAGATAAAAATGTAAAAACTATAAAGGATGCAAAATAGGAATTGGATGAAAAAAGTACAAGATGAATCAGAGGAAGAGACAAAGCTAGAAAAGGAAAAATAAATGAGCTTGGGAATTTTGGAAAATGAATAAACACTAGTTGATAAATAGAATTAGTAGATTCTTACTTAATAAAAAAATCATGCCATTGATAAGGTAGTTTCTTCTCTTACTCCCTCCATTACAATTATAGATACTAGTATTTCTAATATATCTTCCACAAGATCTATTATGTTTGGTTTCACATTGGGTTCTTTTCAACAATATCTAATAAAAACCAAGACATTATATGCTCATAGTAGAGACCAAACCCTAGAAAAAGAGGCCATTTTTCATATTGATTCTTCCATTATTTCCACTAAACCCCAAATAACAGTGCCCAAAAAGAGAAAGCATTTTAAAAATTTAGTATATGCTTCCATTTTTTATACTCCATAACCACTTGTTCCTTCCAAACGTTCAATTTAATTAGGGCTATCTCTGCCATAGTCTACACTAGTACAATCCTCTATAATGTCATTTCAAAGACCTTGGGTTAGACAAAGTGTGTGGTAAAAACTACACTTAGAGAGAAGTTTTGGGATGGTAAAGGGTTATTCAATTGCCTCCCCAATTTCCCATCTACTTAAGTGCTTCAATGTTACCACCAAGAGTCACTCCACCTTCCATCTCTGTAAAGGTTGACTAGCCTAAAGAGAAAGGAGAACTCATTATGCCTCAATGGATCAAATAGTTTCAAGAGTGACAAGAAGATAGGCAAGGCCTAGTCCTAATATATTTTCCCATAGTCTCCACTCATTTTAACAAGCAAAGTGGTACAATTCAAAGGGTAAGGAAGATAAAGGGAGTAGATGGCAACATATGAGAATAAATATTGTTAGAATAAATATAAAATCTATTCCCCTTGGCCAAAAAGTAGAAGAGGAATCCTGATGACCCCACTAAATATATGGACATTTTTTTATCTTTTGTGGACCCAACTGGGGAGGATATGAAAGACATGTATATAAATAAAGATCAATCCAAAGAGATAATTATACAAAAATAAATTATATAGGCTCCCAAAGAAATTGTGGATAACATCTAAAGTATAGCTACTAGTTTGTACAATATTTTGAATATAATTAGAACTTTTAAAGGTGAGTCCCAACCCAAATAGGGGAAGGTGTTAAAGTTTTGAAACCAATTAAAAGAACTTGAAAAGAGGCTAAAATTCTTAGTTTAATACATAAGGAATAATGCATATAATCATTTGAACTTGATGGCTACCCATGATGCATTATGGGCTTTAAATTATGTGATTCTAAAGAGAGATGGTGCCTTCAATTAGAATATGCAAATGAAATTTTTGGTAACACAAATTGCAAGCTAAAAAAGAGGCCATAAAAATCTTAAAATGCATGATGACATCATAGGTGTAATAACCTCCATAGGGTAGTTGGTAAATAGGCCCAATTTTGAAGCATTTCTTAAATCAACTACAGAAGGCTTTAAGATGGAAGTTAGAGGGATGGTTTATAAAACTAATGAATACATTTTATAACTAATAAATTTTTTGAAGGATAGGGTAACTAAGGCAGAGGCACTCATATCTAAATTTATAGCCTTTTAAGCTGAGCATACAAGCCTGATGGGTAAATTTAACAAGATATTTAAACCTTCTATGCTTAATTTTAATATGATTAATAAATAATTTTAGTTTTCTTATGCATTGTTTGAAAAATTAAAAGCTACTAAAAAGGCTACCTAGACAACATAAAGTACTCGATCAGCACCAACATTGATAATACAACCTCAAATGCCATTCCATCCAACAGTATTTACTTTTTCTCATCTTATTAGTGCTTCATTAGAAATAATTATTTCCACATCAACACAAGTGGTTTCTCATACCTCAATTTCCATGTTAGCATAAATATTTCATTTCCATGCATGTGTAGTAATGTATACTTCAATGGGACCCATTTTAATTCCTTGGTAAACTACCACAACTATTTCAGTTTTAACATTTAGTATGAAATCATTTTGCTCTTCCAACGGTGCCACATTAGTACAACCTTAGATATATATATCTACATTTTTTTAATATTGAGTTGATACTCATAGTATCAAACCTATTTTGGCATATGTGTATTATATTTAATCAATTTTGGCTGAGGGATTTTAGTTATATGCATATATTGCATACATGCACATCATGCATGAGCTTTGACATAAATTTTACTATTAGACATATTTATATTTAGACTTTTTTTGGAGGATGAGGAAACCTCACCCCTATATATATATATATATATATATATATATATATATATATATATATATATATATATATATATATATATATATATATATATATCCTCTTGATTCCAAAAGGATGATAATTTTTTGCTATCAAGATAAATAAGAAATTCCTTGGATTATTTTACAAGTTTGTCTAGATGTGCAATCTTCTATTCTTCTCAAAAATTTTGATTCATTGAATAAGTTAAATTATTCTGGTATTTTATACTTTGGATTGTGTAGAAGTGTTGTTTTGATGTGACTATTCATATTTTATATTAACTAATTTGAATGTTTTATGTTTAATATTCATAATCTCAATTTATAGATGTGTTATTTTTCATCTTACAAATGCCAAAACCTTTGGTTATGAGCATTAAATTTTATTGTGTCTAGTTCCCTTGGGATCTTAGTTGTGTTTTCTTGTTTTGTGTTTGAATAGTAACTTATAGCAAGCATTAGTTCCCTAACTACTTGTCTAACCCATAGTTTAATATCTAATTTAGGAGGGTTTCATCTTAATTTGATTCACAAATTTTATTTTTTTCTCTACCCTCCCTTCATTTTTTAGTTTTATTTTGATTATGATCACCTTAGGTTAGATTCACCATCCATCCATCCTTATCAAGTAGGTCTAGACTCATATCATATCCGAACTATTTGAGGTAAACAATTACTTTGTTCATCGTTATTCCACCACCAAGTTTTTTATAAAACCTAATACCCTAAAACTCATACCTTGGAAAGAATCTTATTTTACTAATCCTAAAATGTTACAGGCTACCTCATAAAATTCCCTAGTGTGCATAAAACCCACATCAACAAAATACACCGTAAATTCTTACCCTTATTGTGAGCAAGATAAATTTAATAAAGTGTGCCAATGTGAAACACATTTAAATAAGGGAAAGATGTAATAAATTAATCTCATAATAAATGTGATAAAATCATGCCCCAAAAATAAATAATGATGTTTTGTGATATGGAGAAGATAAATTTGATATAGCTTGATAGTGTGATGTTTGCGATATCATAAGATATATTTGATAAATTACAATGACTAAAAAGTAAGCCATAGATATGCAATAAGTATCGAGCCCCTTATAAATTTTGGATGTAAGGTCTAAAAAGGATAATAGGGAAGATATATGTACCCAAGTATGTCTGAGTAGGTAAAATGATATCACTAAATTAAGAAAATAATTAATAGATTAGATATTTTTAGCAATTGACAAAGCAAATTTATAAAATTACACAAGGTATATAAGCCAAATTAACCTAAAAATAAAATCATTATTTTATTTTACATCAATTATTTAGTAAATGTTAAGCTCTACGAGATGAGTATGGCCACTAGATGATATTTTATCCCTAGTCAATTCGAGCATGTACACGCATGGATCACTATTGGGGAGGACGTATAACTAGTGAGCACTAAAAGTGGTAATTGATTTATTTTTTGAGTATTTTATTTTATTTTTCAAAAAATGATTAGAATTGAAAAATAGGATTTTTTTTATAGTTTTCATTCTTTCTCAAAAATGGTCATGTGTTTCCATATTATGTTCCTTGATTGAGTGCTTTTACTTAAATGTGGGATTATGACAATAACACATTTTAACTACTTATTATGGAGGTCCTTATTACATTGTAAGATGTGTGGATGGTACTCTGCAATCTTATTATAAGATTATAAGTTTCCATGCATGATATTCCTTGAGAAAAGAGATGTAGCTATGATTTATTACATAAGGAGTTGACAAGGTCAATCAAAAGCTAACCATAGTCTTATACTATTTGATGTGGTTACAAGGAGTGTTTTATGATTATGGGAGTACTTGATCATTATTTTAGAATATTATATAGATGGAAATAATATTGGGGTCACAATTACCTATGGTATGTGACTGATTATACAAGATATGAAGGATATTTGTATTAAATATGCATGGGGAAAAGCATGCTTGTTCATTTATACATGGACTTGTATTAATTCACATGGAAGCCATGGGGAGGTAACATAGTGGTAGGGACACTCTTGTAAGTTTTGGCCTATGATCACTTGGAAGTTACCAAGTAAGTTAAGTTACCACCAGAGGTCTGGGGACTAAAGAATCCATATGTAACCAAATGGATGGTCCTACATCTTAGGAGGCCTAAGATTTAAGATACTACTAGCTACAGGCTTGTGATGGACCAACTACAAGAGGGTGATATTACATGACAACCATATTGAGATAATCTAGGATATTTATAGGATGCTCAAGTGTTATGGAAGATTTAGGTTATTTGGTGGTATTGGTACCTTCATTCAGAAGTGGTTAAGAGATTAAATTATGAGCCTGTTACCCAATAGTTTAGGGTGAGGTAGGATAAGCCTATATCTATATTCGTATAGAGGAGATTGAGGCAGTACCTCTAGCAATCCAAAAAGTTTCTAATGTTGAGACCAATAGAGATAGTTGACACTGATCGTGAGGAGGTAGATGCCCCCATCATAGAGACAAGTTTCAAATATATTGGGGTGATATAATCCTTGGTGGTATAGTGTATAGGAGGGCAGCTAGCATGAACAATCCCACTAGTATCAATAGTTGTAGGTGGCAGTGTGTATGTTGAGATGTATGATGAAACACCTATGATAAATAGATAATTATATATTAGATATAAATCCATAGTATTAGAAACTCCCAGGGTCGACAAGGCTCCTATAAATTTAGGTAAAAATTTTGTATTATATATTTTTTTATTATATATTAATTTTTTCATTTAATTTTAATATTTTGATGATTATATTTTGTTTTAGCAGTATCAACACACTTGATCATGATTATTGATGTGATATTATGTTGTTTTTTTGTGTGATATACCTAATGTTCCTAATATACTAGAGAGATTCAATTTTGAGGTGGGATAGTAAACATATCTCTTTAATGATGTGAGCTAGATGAAAGTGGCATATTTGATGGAGACTTTGAGAGTTGATGATTTATAGGAGGAAGTTAAGTAGTTACAAGCTCACGTAGTAAACATATGATTAAGTATTAAAGGAGGTGTAGATGATTTATAATATGATTTTAATTAATTCCAATCTCACATACTATAAATAGGATTAATTTCCAAATTAGGTGTAGGTGTAGGAGATGTAGCACTTGTGGTACCACCAACTATACATGGTGATTTTACACATAGCTTTTATTCTCATTATGCCACATTGTAAGTGACACATGCATAGGCACTAGTTGAAATTATAATATATCAATAATATGAGCATTTTAATCAATCTCATATTAGAGATGATCTTAGAGTAGAGATGATCTTAGAGTAGATCTGTATTTGTAGCATTTGTGGATCTAGAGAGTATCCAAGTTAGGGATAATATACGAGTAGGGATTTAGATGAAGATATAGGATACGAGTACTCACCTCCACATGATGATGCATTAATGGGTTAGGTGAACCATTTTTAAATATATGATGCATGTAACAAACTATGATTTTAATATGTGTGTGTGTGTGTGCACGCGCGCGCGCGTGCGCGTGCGCGCGTGCGTGCATGCATGTATGTGTATGTGTGTAGCTTTTTTTGTGTTCACTATGTGTGTGTGTGTGTGTGTGTGTGTGTGTGTGTGTGTGTGTGTGTGTGTGTGTGTGTGTGTGTGTGTGTGTGTGTGTGTGTGTGTGTGTGTGTGTGTGTGTGTGTGTGTGTGTGTGTGTGTGTGTATACATATATATATATATATATATGTATGTATGTATGTATGTATGTATGTATGTATGTATTTGATTTCCATATTATTCATTTGTTTTCATGTGATGGAAAAAATTCATGTATAATTTAAATGTAAAATTTAAGATGTATGATTTAAAATTAAAATTAAAATATGAAATATATGATGACTAAGTTCCTAACTTGAAATTAAATATAGTGATATGTTGAAGCTTATATTAAGTAGTAAAAAGAACTAACTAACAATATGAGTAATTTTATAAGTGTCAAAATAGATCATGCATTAAAGTATACTTGACTTATTATTGACAAAAGTATGAGATGTTTCTAACAAATCATTATTCTCTAAATCAATATCTATGATGCATTAATATGAATAATTAATTCCAAGTTACCTTAGAGATGTATTAATAATTGGCTCTTTGGGTTTAATATTTTCTCTATAGATATAATTAGTAATTAAGTTTTTTTAGGTACACACTTGAGTGATTTTTAAGTTGTAATAGAATACACTTTGGGATGATTTAAATGTCTATGTACATATGTTATATATTGTTGAATTGTAGTAATATCACCTTGATATTAAAATGTAATGTGTTCATGTGTACAATCAAATGTTGCACTTAATTTTTATAAACATTGAATACCAAGTATAGAATTGTATGGCATCATAAAAAATAATATAGGTATTGTAATTTTACTCAATGGTCTGTATACATGTTCAAGTAAGTCATCTAAATCATGGATAATAGTCATAAGGAAATCAATAGTGCAAATATTGAATTAAGCTTTTCCATCTATCAAGATTCCATGTATTTTTTTCCCTTTTTATATAATCATAAATTACTAAATGTTTGGTATGAGATAAATGTGGAAATGAAGTCTCTTTAGGAATCATAGGAGGAATATTATGATGTATAGGTCATTCTACATTGGAAGATACTGTTGACCATTTTTTGCCCAACAGGCAAAAAAATCAGTCCCCTTCTGTCCCTATTGTTCTAGGCCATTTCATTTTTCAATTTTGCATGAACCTGTCCATTTCTACGGACTCTACAGGTTAGTCCTTTAGCACATGAAGGATCAGTTCAGAGAGTTCCAGGTTTTACAAGGCTTCTTCGGGCTCTGGTCTAAATAAAATGAAGAAGTTTGGCATTATTGAACCATTAAACCTAGTTTAATGCCTTGGTTCAATGCCTGGTTCAATCAGCCTTGGTTCAAGCTTTGTTTCAATAGGCAATTTAATCACTCCATTTCAAAGCCTGGTTCATCACTTCAAGTCCATCCCTTCATTTTTCAGGCTTGGTTCAATGCCTTTGGTTCAGTAGCTTTGGTTCAATGTAGGTTCAACGTTTAAAGTTCATTAGCAAAGTTCAAGGCCTTGGTTCAGCGGTTAAAGTTCAACGCATTTTGGTTCATCGGTGCGCAGCTTTGAACCGTTGAACTAGTTCAAAGGCTTGGTTTAATGGCAACTATGGAGGAATTCAACATGATTTTTTAGGAGCAACAGAATGTGCCAAATGTCCCTTGCAGGGCTCGGTGGAAGCTGATAGGTGGAAACATCTATGGGTTTCTCCTGTTGGCTTCAAGAAGACTATGGTGGGCCCGAATGAGTTGCTAAGAATTATGCAGAGCATGCCAAGTGTTAGTGTCTGTGATTACTAAAAAAGGGCCCAAAAGATTTCTAAGGTAGCTAAAGGCTCTACAAAAGTAGCCACATGTCAACTTTGGTTCAATAAGGAGGTTCAATGAATCGGTTCAAAGGCTTGGTTCAATGGGCTCAACAAACAGTGGTTGAACCGATTAAACCATTAAACCAATTTTGGTTCAATGGGTTGGTTCAACAGCTTGGTTCAAGGGTGTGCCCTATAATCAGAGGGTAGTGATGGGTTTAAAAGCCCTTGTGGAGGATAGTTCAAGATCTGAAAACCCTTGTAGAGGGCAGAGAGTTTCAAAGAGCCCAAAGAAAAGGACAAAAAGCATCCAATTCTTGCAAACTTTTGTCCACAAGAAAAAAGCCTAAAACAAAATCCTGTGAAGCAAAAAAGCCACAAAAAAGACCCGATGACTTTTACCGAGGATGATGACATCTTGAAACCCATCAAATTTAAGCAGACAAACTAGCTGTTGGGTGAAGGCCGCATGAATATCAAATTTAAACAGTGAAATAGCTATTTGTTTTGAACTATAAAGAGCACCAAATCATGGAAATGGCCAGAGGAATGTAGCGACCCACCCGAAGATCACCCTGAGGGCTGAAAGAGTAGGAAGAAGACAAGGAGTAGAAAAGACAAAGCATCCAAATGGCAAAGGGAAGGTGAGTCATTGTCAGACGAGTGACACAGCCTATTTTTTGTAATTGGCATTGATGAGGGACAAATAGCAGTCTGTTTGCAAAAGAGGTGTGGCCATGTCCTTACATTAATGTTTGAATGCCAAAGTCAATTTGGGTGACTATGTAGCATGGTTCTAGTAGACCCTTTCTAAAGAATGACATCAGTGACAGTGGTTTCCTCTTCCCAAGATTTAGAATGCACATGGGCCACTTGCAGAAAAGAGTGCCAAAATCTTTCCCAAGAAGCACCAAGTTCTCTTCCTTTTCCTATATGTTGTAAACTTCTCTTTTGAGAAGGGATCCACTCTTAGCCTTAAGGCAAAACTCTACCCAAAAATCTGTTGGGCTTGTAAGGCAGAGTTCTACCAGAATTTTTACCTTGAATTAGAACTTAGCTATGTTTACCTCCATTTTGAGTTTTGCATCTTTAGCATGTGTCTATGCTTTGATTTTGTGTTAAGTCATTTTCTTAATGCTTTTACACAATGATTTTAGCATGTCTAGTGTAATTTTGTGAGTTTCCTTTTACAAGTCTATCAGAAGTGTCCCTAGAGGAGTATAGGTGAAGTGGATAGGCTACTATAGTGTGTCTCAGAATGCCTCTACTAGTTATTTCCTCCTTGTATCTCCATGGACCCTTGACCCACAAATGCAAAAGGTTTTCTCATGTCAAATGAAGTGTATGGGAGCTATTTCTCGGTGAAAAGTGTATGTTCGGGCTTGAGTGGGTCACATTCTTTGGTGTATCACCTTTTACTTTTTTAGGCTTAGGTTCTATTTTCAGCATCTCTCTCCCCTTTTCATCCCCCCCACTTTTTTACATTTTGTATGTTAGCCGTAGGAGAAACCAAGGCCTAAATGATACATTAGAGGGAGCTAGCCCTTATCTAGAGACTCTCCCCTCTAGCTTCATCAGTCCCATAGGTGAGAGGGGAGTTTCCATTATTGTGTGAAGAAGGCAAGAGCTCGACCTCCTGCCAAGGGTACAATATTCTGTGTCAATAGTTTTTGGCACACCCAGTGGGACCAAATAGGACAAGTTTTGTCCAAAGAGTTGAAGAATTTTTGGTGTGTTCTTCAACTGACTAGCCTTTGGAGGCTTTTGCATCAACACCAATGGCAACTCTGAGTTGAATCAGCTGTTTAAGTAGCCCTGGTGCCATTAAAAAATCACTTTTGTATGTATAATCCCTCTGCACAAAATCATGGACCTTGTTGTCCTTCCTATAATTTTGATCAAGCTCAATCTTTTTATGGCATCTCCCCAAGCAGCCCTCCTAGTTGCCCTTTAACCAAAAGGGCAAATTCCAATTCTGAGATCTTTCACCATGATGGCAACCTCCTAACCTTGGGGGAAATAGTGGAATAATGGGGCAGGAAAGAGGAGAAGAAAGGTTTTGCTCAAAACCTTAAAGAAGATAAAGTTGCTCCTACCCATGATTCTTATAATATATAAGAAAGGCTCTTTTAAGAAGATCTAGCTAGGAGAATTACAGAGTTGGAATCTAAAGAAAGATTCCTCAGCCAGTGTGTGATGGACAGTTCAGAGACAATGGCACATTCCATGTCTGAACACACCCCATCTACACACTTCCAAGAGAGCTATCAGGCCACACCTAATATAGATGAAGTGTTGACCAAGTGGAAGGAGGAGAATCATTCAATTCTAGCTCAAAGACTACCTCCTCTTCCACATGGTTTTCCAACTTCACCCCTTCTTAAGGAAGAACCTATTCTGCAGGAGGTGAGTGAGGAGCATAATATCCAAGCTACAGTTTCACAAGGGGCTATCATGAGCAATAATGAATAATAAATCATCATTGATGCTTCTTGTGAAGACACCATCGGCAATGGAGAAGATGCAGGTCTTGCATATATGCAGATGTTTTAGTAATATGAGGAGGAACAAAAGCATGGTGAGTTCTCTTCCCCCTTGTTCGATGAACTTCCTTGTTGCTTCGATGAGGAGGATGACTATGCTGAAGAGCCTGAGTTAGAGGAGGAAAAGGAGAGATCTGTCTTCTTGGAGGAAGGCCTTAAAGAAGAAAGCTTTGAACAAAGAGGTGATGTTCTGTGGGATGAGCAATCATTTTGTGAGTCCATTTCAGACATCACCACAGTCACCCTTCTTCAAGAAGGCCAAGAGGAATCAGAGGATGATTTTGATAGAGTCTTCAATGAGGTAGAAGGAAATAAGTCAGACCATGATACATTACAAAGGAGCTATACACATCAATGGGCTTATGGTGATGAGCCAACAGCCATTGATCTCTTAGTGAAGAGCACCAGTATGAGGGACCAGAATTCAATGAGATTCTAAGGACAAGTAGAGTACATATACATTAGAAGCATGTTTAAATTTGATCCACTCAGATATCAGCCAATCTAGGTGACAGGTAAGAGGAGCAGGTCACCAAATCTCTTTTTCATTTAGCCACTTGCCTGGCACCATAAGTCTTCTTGCCAGGAAGGGAACTTAAGAAATTTTCCCTTCGATCCAGGAGGAAGGCTAACATTCTTGGTTAGCTGTATATAGTAGTTTGTTTTTAGTTTCTTTTCCTACTTTCCCTAAGTGTAGTTTACACAGGTAGTGTTTTTTAGCCTTGTGTGTTTCCCTTTGTGTGTGGGGTAGAAAGATTTATGTTTGATTCTTGGATCTTTTGGGGCTGTTGCTGATTTTGTTTAAGATGCATCTGACTCTGTGCCCAATGGACTACAAGGCAACTAGTCTTCAAGCATAGGAGGCATGCTTCCCCTGGGAGTCACCAATTTGTTGACCATTTTTTGCCCAATAGGAAAAAAATTGGTCCCCTTCTATCCCTATTATTCTAGGCCATTTCATTTTTCAATTTTGCATGAATCTGTTCATTTCTACAGACTCTACAGGTTAGTCCTTAGTGCATGAAGGATCAATTCAGAGAGTTTTGGGTTTTACAAGGCTTCTTCGGGCTCTAGTCTAAAGAAAATGAAGAAGTTTGGCATCATTGAACCATTGAACCCAGTTCAATGCCTTGGTTCAATGCTTGGTTTAATCACTTGGTTCAATCAGCCTTGGTTTGAGCTTTATTTGAATCGACAGTTCAATCGCTCCATTTCAAAGCCTAGTTCATCGCTTCAAGTCCATCGCTTCATTTTTCAAGCTTGGTTCAATGCCTTTGGTTCAGTAGCTTTGGTTCAACATGGGTTTAATGCCTTTGGTTCAGTGGCTTTGGATCAATGCCTTGGTTCAGTGGTTAAATTTTAACGCATTTTGGTTCATCAACATGCAGCTTTGAACCATTGAACCGATTCAGAATCAATTCATGTTAGGAACCCCTCCAAGGAAGCACAATTGATTACTTTTCTTATAAGCAATTAAACATGGAATTATACCAGAATGATTAAGTAACTAGAAACTTGAAACAGCAAAGAATTTGAGAGACAATACACAATCTTGTATTAAATACTCTTAGAAGAAAATACAATAAAGAAGATGCCACTTCTTCTTCCACCTCAAAGGCTTACCACACCTCAAGACCTTCTTCCCTCTCTCTCTTGCTCAACCACAACCAACTCAACAACCTGAGTTGTTATCCCCTCCTTGAATGCTTCAGCTGATCTCCTTGACCTTACACCTTGTAGATCTCCTTGACCTTGCTTCCTTGCTTCAATGCTTTTACTTGCCTTCTTAATTACAATACATGCCTCATGGGTCTTTAAATAAGATCCCATGCATATAAAAATAGACCTCTAATTACAATAATTAGACACGCAGCTCGAGACTATAATTAGCCCTTTAACATGCAAACACTCTGTTCAACTAACTAACTGTTCGTGCAACGAATAGTTCTGGAACACACAGGCAACCGACGTCGGTCCCTGTCTGCCTGGTGCTGACCGACGTTGGCTGACTCCCTATCGATGCCAATGTTGATTGCCTTCTACACTGTATGTGACTGACATCAGTTACACTGCCAACACCAGTACTTCTAGAACTCAGCAACCTCTCCATGTCTACAATAGTTGAAGCTTTTAGCTCCATAACCTAATAATCTCCCACTTGGAGATAAATAGTTGCAACTGTACCTATACCTGTACACCATCTAGTTTGTTCCCTTGGCTCTGTATCCCTCTTCAAGATCACTCTTGAAGACCAACCACCACAAAACCTGTGATGATATCCCTGTCATCCAAGTCCCCTGCCACATCTGAACTTTCTGACAATTCCCACTAGAGACAAAATCACCCTGTGATCTTCCATGTCTCTTATGCCAAAAGAATTTTGCTGCTCCCAAATTCTTCATGACATACCTTTGAACTAATTTTACCCTTAGCTCAGCAACTCCCTATATATGTAACCCTGTAACAAGCAACACAATACAGTAACAGGATAATGTAGCTAATATTATCCAACCTGGTAAAGATAAATACAATGGTCAAACCTCCATTGTCCTGCAGCCTACTCAAGACCATATACCCTAGCCTTCTGTCTCACGTGTCCATCCACTCTCTTCTCTAACTTGGGAATCCATCCCTCATCTAGTGCTTTCTTCTAGCTGACAACTCCACCAACAAATACCTGTTTGGTTCTTCTCCAAGGACTCACACTCCTCATCCATGCCAAGCTCCCACTATTTCTGGATTCTACCTGCATTGCTTCTTCACATCTTCCTAGTTCTTGACCATCAATGAGCAAAAAATAAAATAAAGAAGGTAAATAATGAATATGAGGTTCACATACCCTTTTTGACCTCCATATGGGCATTTGAGACTCCTTGATAACTTGTTGTCCACCCAACATCCATTCCAGTGACCGATCTCGGCCATCTCCCAGTCTGCATCTGACTGATGTCGGTTCCCTGCACTGACCCTAACTGCCGACATCATTTCCCTGGCTGATGCCGGTGTCCCCTCTACCAATGTCAGTTCTTGTCTGACTGACATCAGTCTTCTCTGCCTGACTCTACCGACCCTGCTGGTCTGCACATGACCGATGTCGGTATCTGCCTGACCGACGTCGGTTCCATGTGACCGACATCGGTGTCTATATATTCTTGTAAGTGATGAATTCTTTATCTGCAAGCTCATCTTAGATCAAACCCCTATCCATACTACCCTGCTTAGAATTATTCAGCCCCTGTGATTGATCTCTGTCCATCATCTCCTCCATAAACATCAAGGATTCCCTGTTCTTGTCAAAAGCATCAAATTTCCTTTTCCTGCATTGAACTTGATCTATGCCTTCCGAATCTGAACTCATACCTTTTGAATCAAGAATGTCCATTCCCTTCTTATTCATGTGACCAAGCCTATTAAGCCACATCTTCAAATCTACAGCTAAAGTAGATAAACTAGAATTAGAATCAGTAATACAAGTAGATAGATAAAGAGTACCTACTTTCTTACCTCTTGCTAAAATAAGTGCACCCTTGGTAACCTTCCAAGAATCCACTGTGAGGGTTACTATGCATCCCTCATCACCCAACCTTCTTACAGAAACCAAACTCTGCTTTAGAACTGGGACATGCATAACCTCCTTCAACACCCATGTGTTGTCCATCTGTAATTTCAGCTACACTTTCCCTTTGCCAACTATTTGACAAGGCGTACCATCCCCTAAATAAAGCACTCAAAAGTCTCCCTGGACATACTCATGGAACAAATCTCTATTTGGGGATGCATGAAAAGAAGAACTAGAATTTAAACCCATGATTCTATCTGACTATCCAAATAAAGTATGAGAGCGTCTTGTGCCACATAACCTGCATCCTTTGTTTCTTCATTACCTTCATGTTGATTTTCTTTATCCCTCAACCAACACTCTTTCTTTGTGTGTCTTCTCTTTCCACAAAACCACCAGGTGACACCTCTAGATTTGGATTTCCTTCCCATCTTTGACCTTGATTTCCCTTGCTCAACCTTCTCTCTTTGCCTTCCCCTGCTTTCTACACTTAGAGCATTCCCTGATGATTCACCTGTGCTTTTCCTGCGTATTTCTTCATTCAAGATTACACTCACAACATCATCAACTTTTAAGATTTTAGAAGTAGACGCAGAATTAATTACTACCATAACCAAACTATCCCAACTTTCAGGTAAAGAGCATAAAATTAAGAGAGCCTTTACTTCATCATCAAAAACAATATTGACTGAAGCTAACTGGTTTACCAAACCATGGAAATCACTAAGATGAGTATGTACCAATCCACCTTCCTGCATTTGCAAAGAAAATAACTGCTTCATAAGAAATACCTTATTTGAAGTCGAGGGCTTTTCATATAAATTTGCCAAAGATTTTATCAACTCTTCCGTTGTCTTACACTGTGATAAGTTGGAAATCACAGACGATGCAAGGCTCAACCTTATGGATCCCAGAGCCTTTCGATCAAGAACATTCCATTCTTCATCCTTCATATCTGTGGGCTTGCATGCAACCCCACCCAATGGTAAGTACAAATCCTTCTAATACAGATAATCCTCTATCTGCATCCTCTAATGTTGATAATTCTTGCCATTAAACTTCTCCATTCGTAGCTTACTTTTTTCTGCCATTGATGTACTCCCACTCAAACAGAAACCCCTATGAATGACCTGTAATCAAACAATAACCTGCTCCCTATAATCGTAGCTCTAATACCAACTGTTAGGAACCCCTCTAAGGAAGCACAATTGATTACTTTTCTTATAAGCAATTAAACGTGGAATTATACCAGAATGATTAAGTAACTAGAAACTTGAAACAGCAAAGAATTTGAGAGACAATACACAATCTTGTATTAAATACTCTTAGAAGAAAATACAATAAATAAGATGCCACTTCTTCCACCTCAAAGGCTTGCCACACCTCAAGACCTTCTTCCCTCTCTCTCTTGCTCAACCACAACCAACTCAACAACCTGAGTTGTTATCCCCTCCTTGAATGCTTCAGCTGATCTCCTTGACCTTACACCTTGTAGATCTCCTTGACCTTGCTTCCTTACTTCAATGCTTTTACTTTCATTCTTAATTACAATACATACCTCATGGGTCTTTAAATAGGATCCCATGCATACAAAAATAGACCTCTAATTACAATAATTAGACACGCAGCTCGAGACTATAATTATCCCTTTAACATGCAAACACTCCGTTCAAATAACTAACTATTCGTGCAATGAACAGTTTTAGAACACACAGGTGACCGACGTCAGTCTCTATCTACCTGGTGCTGACCAACATCAATCAACTCCCTACCGATGCCAGTTGCCTTCTGCACTGTATGTGACCAACGTCGGTTACACTTGATGTCGGTACTTCTGGAACTCAGCAACCTCTCCATGTCTGCAATAGTTGAAGCTTTTAGCTCCACAACCTAACAGTTCAAAGGCTTAGTTCAACGACAACCATGGAGGACTCCAACATGCTTTTTTAGGAGTAGAATAACATGCCATGTGTCCCCTATAGGGCTCAGTGGAAGCTGATAGGTGGCAACATCCATGGGTTTCCCCTGTTGGCTTTACGTGGAGCATGCCAAGTGTCAGTGTCTGTGATTACCAAAAAAATGCCCAAAAGTTTTCTAAGATAGCTAAAGGCTCTGTAGAAGTGGCCATGTGTCAACTTTGGTTCAACAAGGAGGTTCAACGAATCGGTTCAAAGGCTTGGTTCAACGGGCTTAGCCCGCAGTGATTGAACTAATTGAACTGATTGAACTATTAAACCAATTTTGATTCAATGGGTTGGTTCAAGGGTGTGCCCTACAGCCAAAGGGTAGCGATGGGTTCAAAATCCATTGTGGAGGGTATTTTAAGATCTAAAAACCCTTGTGGAGGGCAGAGAGTTTCAAAGAGCCTAAAAAAAAGGACAAAGAGCGGCCAATTCCTATGGACTATTGTCTGCAGGAAAAAAGCTCAAAACAAAAGCCTGTGAAGCAGAAAAGCCATAGAAAAGACCCGATGACTTTTCTCGAGGATGGAGACGTCCTGAAAGTTATCAAATTTAAGTAGACAAACTAGCCGTTGGGTGACAATCGCATGAACATCAAATTTAAGAAGTGAAATAGCCATTTATTTTGAATTATAAAGAGTGCCAAATCATGGAAATAGCTAGAGGAATGTAGCAACCCACCAGAAGATCACCCTAAGGGCTGAAAGATCAGGAAGAAGACAAGGAGCAAAAAAGACAAAGCATCCAAGTGGCAAAGGGAAGGTTAGTCATTGTCAGGGGAGTGGCGCAGCCTATTTTTTGTAGTTGGCATTGATGAGGGGACAAACAGCAGTCTATTTGCAGAAAAGAGGCACAGCCATGTCCTTACATTAATGTTTAAACACCAAAGTCAATTTGGGTGACTGTGTAACATGGTTCCAGGAGGCCCTTTTTGAAGAATGACATCAGTAACAGTGGTTTCCTCTTCCCAAGATTTAGAACGCACATGGGCCACTTGTAGAAAAGAGCACCAAAATCTTTCCCATGAAGCACCAAGTTCTCTTCCTTTTCCTATATATTGTAAACTTCTCTTTGGAGAAGGGATCTGCTCTTAGCCTTAAGGCAAAACTGTACCCAAAAATCTCTCAGGCTTGTAAGGCAGAGGTTTGCCAAAATTTTTACCTTGAATTAGAATTTAGCTATTTTTACCTCTATTCTAAGTTTTGCATCTTTAGCATGTGTCTATGCTTTGATTCTATGTTAAGTCATTTTCTTAATGCTTTTACAGAATGATTTTAGCATGTCTGGTGTAATTTTGTGAGTTTCCTTTTACAGGTCTATTAGAAGTGTCCCTAGAGGAGTATAGGTGAAGTGGATAGGCTACTGCAGTGTGTCTTAGAATGCCTCTAGTAGTTATTTCCTCCCTGTATCTCCATGGACCCCTGACCCACTGATGCAAAAGGTTTTCTCATGTCAAATGAAGTGTATGGGAGCTATTTCTCAGTGAAAAGTGTATGTTTGGGCCTGAGTGGGTCACATTTTTTGGTGTATCACCTTTTACTTTTTAGGCTTAGGTTCTATTTTCAGCATCTCTCTCCCCTTTTCATCCCCCCTTTTTTACATTTTGTTTGTTAGCAGTAGGAGAAACCAGGGCCTAAATGATACATCAAAGGGAGCTAGCCCTTATCTAAAGACTCTCCCCTCCAACTTCACTGGTCCCATAGGTGAGATGGGAGTTTCCATTGTTGCGTGAAGAAGGCAGGAGCTCAGCCTCCTACCAACGGTGCAATCTTATGTGTCAACAGATACACTTGCAACTAGTGGTTTCTTAATAGATATATTAATCTCAATGTCACCAATATCAATAATATATTGAATCTTATGCTCCAATGCAAGGCATTTATCCGATGTATGAACATTAATCTAATGATAATAACAAATGAATTTGAATTAAATTTTATAGATACAGGAGTCATATCTTGACACCTAATAGAAGGTAAAAATGATCATGTTCATATCAAGTAACATTTTCACTATTACACTTTGTATCTCCTTAAGTGTTTGAAATTGGCATGATCTATTAAGGGAAGGCATAAAAATTATTATATATATCACTCTATTATTATCCAATGGTTTATATTTATTATTATTTAACACATGGATAGTATTGAGCCTTGAATTATGTTGAATAGCGAAACATTGTGAAGCATGAGTCTCAAACTAAGTATTTTTTATCGTAAAAGTTGATTCTTTAGTGACATGACCTCATAGAAAAGATAATTATTATCCTTGAGAGAAGGCAAGATAATTATACTAAAATTATATTAAATGTGTAAGGCTTTCACAATCCATAATATGCAAAGAAAATTTTCACAGTCCATAATATTAAATATTAGAAAAAAAATCACATAGATTTCCCCAAAAAACCATTTATACTTGAAACATATATTATTTCTTTAGATCCATTGGTTGATATATCAAACAACACATGATACATTTAATCTAGGAATATAATCATGAATAAGGTCAAGTTTACCTTGATGAAGGTAAGGGATATGCTCAAATGTGACACTTGGTTTCTTATTAGTAATATATTGTAATAGGAAAACCTCTTCCCTTCTAAGGAAGATATGTAGAGAATCTCTAGTTAGAGTGTGAAACCAATATAAGGCATGGTTTGTTAATATTTTAGGAAATGTATTAAATAATATTCTAACATTACAACTATTTTTCCCTAACACACACACCCAATTTTAAAATTAAAATAAGAACCCAATAGAGTTTGAATACCTTTATTCAAGGTCTGATAAGCCTTAGAGATCTATGACATTGGTTTTAATATGTTAAGGTATAAGGTTGTCTTCAATGTCTAAATTTACATAATCTCAAATTATGAAAATCAAAGCTTTAACATTGATTTTGATTTATGTTAAACCTTATGTTTTCATAATTCTTCTCAAAAATTGACCTTGTGATTTTTACAGACTAACAAAACTAATGTGTCTCAACCTAGTTTTTCTATGATTTCTCCTACGTTTGTAGGACTATGGAAAAAGACTTAAAAATTATTCATGTTTTACTCTTACCTTTGTTATTCAATATTAGGATAGGTGTCAATATTACATTAACTAGAGCCCTTCAACCTTTGCAAAATATTTAAAGTGTTCAAAGTTTCCAAGCTTTAAGACCTTGACAATTGGCATAATTTCATGAACCCAAAACCATGGGAGTTCAAAGCAAAGTTAATCATCTAATATTATCAAAATTCTGAGGTTCCAATAGATTTACAAGTGTCATAATTATATTAACCCATAATCTATGAGGGATTAAACAAATTCTAATGGTCTTAAGGCCCTGCAGTCTAATACCCCTGAGGTTTCAAGCTCTGAGAGGTTGATAGTTGACATAATTTCATTAGCCTAGAACCATGGAAGTCCAAAACCAAGTTAGTAGCTTAATGGTTCCATGGCTCTAAGGCCTCAATATTCACAATACTAATAGCACATCATGTGGAAATATTACATTACCTAGAGCCTTCTCAAGGATGTACATAGTTCAAAGGTTCAAACAACTAAGGTCCCAAGCCTCCAAGTTCTCATAGTCCCAAGACTACTCCACATGGCTTAATTTCATTAACTCATAGACATGGAGCATATAAATAAATATCATAAGTCTAAAGACCCAGGTAAACTAGAAATAGATAAGTGTCATGATTCAAGAGATGCATGGCCAAAGTTTAAATAAATAAGTTTGATAGTAAAGTAGAAGCCAATGAGTGAGAAATTGGAAATTATCTTAAATAAATGACCAGCCATACAAAGTCAAGGAAAATTTACCATATGGAAAACACAAACTCAACAAAGTTGATTGGTGCATTAAAATTTAAAATGGAAACAAAATAAAAATCCATTATTTGCATTAAAGTTACATGAATTATGCATTCAAAGCAGACTTTGGACAATATATGTAAAATATAAGCAAAAGAATGTCACTTTCCATTAATCTATGAGTGAACATTACAATTTCAAGCTCTCTAATGACCAAAATCCCTAGTTTTCTTAGTAAATTTGTGAAGAGAGTTTTGATAGTTTTACAAATAAATTATGTTGTTTATATCATTGAAATGGCTTCTCTAAAAGCACTATGTGTCTAGTATCCTTATGTATACTCCATTACTGGATAGACTGAATATACTGATACAATATTTGATAAGTGCACCTTAGATTTTAAGTTCTCATACTATTCATATCTTTGGAATTGTTGACCAAGTTTGACTTTTAAGTCAAACTTAGACCCCTATAGGTAAAAACATGTTTTCTTAGATGATCTAGGGGTATAAATTTATTTTCATGGGATTATTTTATGTCATTTGATGTTATCTAATGCAATTTTAACCTTGGTCTTAGTTATATTAGTCATTTTGTCAATTTGGAGTTATTTAATGTGCTTTTGAGAGTAATTAATGCAAATGGCACATTTCCCAAGGTGACAAGGTGTCCTATTTTTTTTTCAACATCCAAGAAGTTATTTTAAATTTTAGGGATGTTAGTTACATTAGAATGTTGTAGTTTATCTAAATGAAACTTGATAAATCAATTGAAAAAGAGGGAAAATGGCACTTATATGGCATATAGGGAAGTGTGCTATGTGTGGAATATCATGGGGGGTCTCCTCATCTTTATAAAAGTCATCACCATGATTTTTTTGATCTATAAGTGTAATTTTGAAGCCAAAACCATTTTGCTCATCACTTACTTTTTTTGGACAGACTAAAGTGACACTTAGGTTTTTATTTGATATAAGCAACATAGGTAGTTTGAGGATAAATGCTTTTTGGAGATGATATTACAATAGGAGACATTAATTTTAATATATATAGTTCGAATATTAGTCAACTATGCTTTATGAACCATTGTCAATAAGTTGATTGTCTTTTTAATCATTATTTCATGCACCCCATAGGTTTTGCTCAATTCTAGCTAAACCATATGAACCAATTGGTGATGTTGGATCTAGAGGATGTTGGCTTCCTTATCAAATGGTATCCATTATTTTTTTCATGATTCATGATGTTTGGATGAGTATATTATCCCATTATATAAGGAGGTGTCACCATGTGTAGTTTTAGTTGGAGTGCCTCTGTTTGTTGAGTGTTTTCTCCTGTAGATATCTCATACATCTTGGAAATGGTATTCTACAAGACTCTATCTCATGTGACCATCTCATTTCATGTTTGGACTTCACCATGTCACCTCTTGGATTGTTTACTAGCTTGTTTCCCTCCATGGTTAGCTCTTTCCATTATTCCAATTGTAGTCTCATGTATAAGCTAGTCTATCATGTCTATGAGGTTGTAGTGGATATTTATTATATGATCTAAGACTTTAGGATTTTAATTAAGTCCATTTTCATGCTTGGGTAGGTGTAAATTTTGATCATATGCTCCCATTCCATCCCAAATTAGGCACTTGATACTTTCACTGCTCTATTCACATATTGGCAAGTGATTTTCATGTTATAGTAGGTGTTTTAAATCTATTTCCAAGGTACAAAGGATGGATATCACATGTTTAATGAAGGATAATACATTTTGGGCTATCTTGAAGCTAGTTCATCATGTTTTTGCCACATTTCATTGCTCTACCTACATAATTTGCTTAATGTGCACCCACAAGACCATTTGTTGACATCATGTTGGTGTAAGGAGAGGTGAATATGTATTCCAACTCCTTTTTTCTACCTAAGGTGCATTTATAGGTTTTTCAATAACATATGAGTTTATTTTTCACTCATGTTTCTAGTGTTTCATACCCAATCCACTATTTGAACATCAAAACATCTACCTATAGGTGGATAAGCATGGGGTTGGGGTGTTGTACAAAAGAGCTAAAATAATGTAACATCTATTTGAGGTTTTAAGATAGTAATAAAAGTCATAAAAAACCAATGCAAAGATACTAGAAGGAAAAGGTGACATGGAACCAATTTGAGGGTCAATGACTAAGTTTAGGGATGGAATCCCTAAAAGAGCAAAATAGAGCTCCAAAGGGTTTTGGTGGACCTTCTATAACAAGTTTATAAGGTGTTTTAAGACATCTAAATGGGTGAAAGTTGTATCCCTATCATATGACAAGGACCCTGATAAATTTGAGAATGAAAAGACTAGTGGAAGATGGTTTTTTAGAGTTTCAAACATGCCTTATAACACACTAAGATCCTTCAATGACATCTATAAGCTTATAGATGCAAATGACCTTTTGGTCACTCCAAAAAGCATCAGCAATAAAATGGTTATCATAAATGGTTCTCAACTTATATATTGAGGAATAATGAAGTTAAATACACCAAGAGAGGACTAGTGAAAAGCATTGTATACCCCATGACCATCTACATGTACCCCTCAAGCTGGTAAATAATGACCTATGTATAAGACAGTGACCCCAATGTAAGTGCCTTCTTGATGCTTTAACATTATTGAAAGATGAATGAAAGACACAAATGAAAAATAGTGACAAAAATGGACTCAATTTATATTTACAAACACCATAATAAAGGTCTCATTATGTTGTCTTAACCTACAGGTAGGGTTTAACAAGTAGTTTCTCAGGCTAGGAAAGGAAAGCTCGATTAAGGAGATTCAATCATGTCACCAAAGTGATTAAAAATAATTAAGGGGAGTTTTAAATATTTTTTAATGTATAAAAAACCTTTAAAAATACCATTATGGTCTTTATAATCTCCTGGTCATAAAGGATAAGCTTACAGAGGGTCCTAAGACCCTGTACACAGTCATAGCAGGGTTCAAGTAAGTGCAGGCCAAGTGGAAACATGGACTTACCTAAGGAAGAGGTGGAGGTACCAATCAAGGTATAATTACTAATGATAGGTATTTAAGTGTTTATTAAATCTAAACATCCTACCAAAATGATAATATTCATTCTCCACTTGGCCAAAGGGGCAACATTTCGTATAATGAGCTTGGAAGCCTTTTTGCCCAATAGGCAAGTATGAGAATTCAAGAGGAAATGGGTTGTTTAAGTGATTTTAAATATCCATAAGCATTACTTATACATGTAAAACATTTTTAATCCACATATAGGTATTTTTTTGGCTTTAAAATGTCACTCTTAAGAGGGTTTGAGAAAAATGCAGGAAAACGGGCCTTTTAAGCCTTTTTTTTGGGAAATAGACATGGTTAGGCACCCAATACATGGAATCAAGTAAATTAATTTGGTATAGAACATAATTATGACCTAATAAAAATTAAAATATATATAATTTTCCATGGGGATGAGGGATATACCTCTATGTTTTGTCTCAGAGGTCAGCCAGTCTAGGAAAATTAGACTTTGGTAAAATGAGCTTTTGAGGTCAAAATGAGCTTTTAAGGTCAAAATGAGCAAATGAATTTTGAAGGATATTTGAAAAATTCATGGAAAAATATGATGAGGTGTATAAAATGAAAATTATGGATAATAATAAATAGGCCAATCTTAGACTCCTCAAAGTACCCATTTTCCCTTTGCACATAGTCCAACTAGACAAGGTTTCTATTAGGTCTAGTTGATGATTAAAAGAATTTGACAAGGTAAAGTGATTTAAATGGTATGTAGTGGTATTATGAGATAAAATGAGGTGTAAAAATTCCTAATACACCAATAAAACTATGATTTATCAGTCCTAACATCTAAATTCATCAAGGTACCTAGTAAACCTATTAGGCTTTGAGAAGGCCTAGTGTCAAATGGTGATGCATTTTCACTTTTACTATTTGGTAATATGTGTGTGTGTGTGTGTGTGTGTGTGTGTGTGTGTGTGTGTGTGTGTGTGTGTGTGTGTGTGTGTGTGTGTGTGTGTGTGTGTGTGTGTGTGTGTGTGTGTGTGTGTGTGTGTGTGTGTGTGTGTGTGTGTGTGTGTTTAATATCATAATACAGGTGTGATAACTTTTGTAATGCATAAAAACAATAGGAGATCCATTCTTGAGCTCATAACCACTCACACTTATGCAAAATTAGAGAATCAAGCTCGATAAGGAAAATTTTGGAGCTCACATATTCTTGGAGGATATTAATGGAAACAAAAAGAGTTAAAATTATTTATATAAGGTCCTTGGAAACTATTTTGGAACTTGAACATGCAATCTTTATGAACAATGGTTAAGAGCATAAAACTATCCAAAACCCTTGTAAAACCCTTGAATGAACTTGATGGGGAAAATGAGATTTTAAATCTGATATAAAGACATATTTTAGAAAAAAAAATTATTTTAACATGGATAACACTTCCTCATGATCCTTCCCATGCAAATGAGTTATACATAATAACTATTTTGGAACTTGAACATGCAATCTTTATAAACAAGGTTAAGAGCATAAAACTATCCAAAACCCTTGAATGAACCCGATGGGGAAAATTAGATTTTAAATCTGATATAAATAAATATTTTGGAAACAAAAGTTATTTTAACATGGATAACATTTCCTCATGATCCTGCCCATGTAAATGAGTTATACAGAATTATACGGACAACATGCAAAATAGGGTTTTTCTCACCATTTTTTATGTTTTATAAGCTATAAGAGGAGTTGGAAAGTGAAATAAAAATTAGGTGGAATATTAGGATTTATAATAACCACATATGGACATTTTATTCTATGAAAGATATTTTAAGTGTTCAAACAATTGCCTTACTTTTAGCCAGTCAAATGGCATAGTGAACACAAGGGTAAGAAGGGTGAAAAATCCAAGTATGAGACTTTTTAAGGTGTACCTGAGTATTCCAAGTCCATATATATCCTTTAAAAGTTTTATTAACTTCCTCCCATGTATTTTCATGGAAAACTAAAGCCAATTTTGAGGCTAAGTGTGAGGGCTAATAGAAAAGAGGAGTTTCTAGACTACATGCAGTGATGGCTTCCTTTTAGGAGTTTCTAGATGATTAGGATCAGAACCAATACATATAATTGCATTCCTAAAGGCCTTACCTATTATCCAAATCATCATACCTATTCATAGTCAGTGGTGGGATGTTTAAATAGCTCTAAATTATGAAGGCAATTTTCTAAGCCAAGATAAGGAATTTTGTGACACTTTTTATAGGTTTCATAACTTGTATGGACAATTATACCTCCTAACATTGCATGGTTCAACTCATGACTCTTTATCATGAAAATTATAACTCCGTTTTGATATTTACAAGTGTCCAAGTGACTTTTGAACTTCCCTTACCTTGTTCTTCTCTCAAAGGATATAAATATTGACTCTTTTGGCTCTTTTGAGCAACCTCTGTTGGTTAATGGTGAAAGCCTAGCCAAATTTTTACTTGAATGACTCTTGAAGAAATAAACAAGTGATTTTTCCTACTCACATGTTTTTTAATTTAGTATTATTGTAATCTTGTTGGTCTTGTCTAGTAGAAGAATATCTTTTCTAGCATGTTATCCTTGATTATTCACCAAGTATGCAAGAGAGTGATTGTTACAAGTCTTTGTTAGTGTTATTTTTAAGTTTAAAAGTGTATTATAATTGGTATATGATTTTTTTATATCAAGGAATCATTCATTTATCTCCTAAGTATTAAATACCTTCTTGAACCTGGCTTATGAAACACTAATGTGAAAATACAACTTAAATTATGAGTTTTGTGTAAAAGAAGTCTTGTTTGATTCTAAGTTGTAAGATTTCAATCAATGGGAGGCAATAGAATATTGGTGCATCACCTTTTTTAGATTTATTAATTTTTTTTATTAACCCTTTTCATCTAAGGTTGATAAGCAAGAAATTGATTCAAATATTGCATCAAGGGAACTAGCCCTTCTAGAGATCTATCTCAACAAAATTCTCACCCATAGTAAGAGAAATGTTTCCATTGTGTCACTTGGATGAGGAGAGCTAGGCATCTCCTCAAGGGGTGAAAATATAAGTGAAAATAGGAATGAAGTAGAGTTTAAAGCACCATAATCTTTAAAATATCAATTATCCCAAGAGAAGAAGCAATACATTGATGACCTATTGCCAATCAATACCATGAGACTCCATCAAGTGTCAACTAGACCAGAGGTAGTGCTTTGTATCGATTTGTTCCATGATTTATTTTTCAATGGTACATGTTTGTGAGACTATTTACACCTTAGGAAAGGAAAAATTGTAATTGCATACATTTATATAAGGGAAATTAAGAGATACCTCAAGGTTCCAATACCTGAGGTTACCTATAATCAATTCTCAACCAATGTATGGCTTTAGCACAACACTGTAAAGGAAAAGTTGAAATAATGGCTAGTTAAAGGCCAAATATTGAACCCCAATGGGATCATTTCTTCCAACAACATCATTAAATTTAGGTCTGGTATGAGAATAGCCATGGACCTTTTGAATAGATTATATGGTTTTACCAACATTACCTATGCATAGTTAGAATGGGTCCCATTTCTAGACATTCTCCTCACTTGTGATAAAATTATGGCCCTAGGAGAGGTAATTAGTGTTAAACTGAAGGCCCAGATGTATAAATATGAACAAATGTATGTAGACAAAAACTTGTATATAATGTCATACCTATTGGATGCAATCTATGGGATAGTACACATGGGACATGGAGAATTATCATAACCATTAGTAGAGTATGTGAATAACATAATTTATGAGGACTATTCTTTTATATATATATATATATATATATATATATATATATATATATATATATATATATATATATATATATATAGAGAATGAAATCACAAGGATTTATGAGAAAATATATATAATTTAGATTATGGTACAATCTTGATAGTACCAATAATCCCCCATCTTGACAATACTTATTTTCAAATTATCTGAAATTATAAGCATCTAAGTACCATGAATGACTTGATAAACTTGAGGATATATTTTCTCACAAATCCTTGTGATTTCATTCTTATATATAAGAATGAAATCACAAGGATTTGTGAGAAAATATATCCTCAAGTTTATCAAGTCATTCATGGTACTTAGATGCCTATAATTTCAGATAATTTGAAAATAAGTATTGTCAAGATGGGGGATTATTGGTACTATCAAGATTGTACCATAATCTAAATTATAAGAATAAGGGTACCCCATCTATTTTTACCATGCCACATTTTAGAAAAGCTTGTAGAATAAGAGGTGAAACATCAACCTATCATGACATATTTTTTTACTCTTTTTTATAGACATTATTATATGTATTAAAATATTTTTTAGTGTTGATCATCTGATGCTTATATTTAGATGTTGATTGATTTGATCCTACATCAACATACTATTATCATGTAATAATATTTTTTTATCCTGCAATAACATATTATTATCCTACATCAACATGTTGTTATCCTGTAATGACATATTGTTATTCTATAGTGATATATTATTATCCTAAAATTATATACTATTATTCTATAGTGACATATTGTTATCCTATAGCAACATATTTTTATCCTACAACAATAATCTTTACAGAAATATACTTTGATATTGCATATTAATAATGACATCAATATAGTCTTATATTGTGATGATTATATAGTTCAGATTTACATGTATATATGTTTTCATTCATGTAGAGAAGATACTATTGATATCATATTTTGGTGGCTACAGGGTTCATAGGTACATCAGCTAGGTTGATGATGGATTTTGGCAGTTGGGGTAATAATGGTGGAGGTAGTGAGTAGTTGAGTAACACCAATACTTGATAAGAAATATAATGGTAATAAGCCATCTAGTCCTTGAATAGTTGTAGCATGCCTTATGTCTCTCTTTTTGCTTTGTTTATTTATTTTATCTTGATTGTGTCTGCTTTTAGTTTTTATTATTTTATTTGATTGGTGTCTTATATGTGTTAGCTTAGTGATAAGTTGTATTTTTGTCTCAACTATCATTTTCTTTATTTGGGTCATTAAGGGGCTCAAATACTTTAGTTATTTTGGGCATGTTAACTTATTGCCCACCATGGATCATATTATAATTAAAATCATTTAATCTAAGTCTTGTCTTGTTTTTATTGCCAAGAGGCCTCGAGAAGGTTAATGTCATGCATTAAAATGGAGTGGAACCCCATCATGGCCTTGATTTAATAAATTTATGGGCAAGAAGTAACCCATGCTTAATGTAATTTATTAAATAAAATTCTGTTAGATCATGATGACCATAAAAGGGGTTGTGGACTTTGGCCATGCATTATTGTTAAAATAAAAACAAAAATAAATTTTATCTATTTTTAAATAGATAAATAAATAAAAAGAAGGAAAAATAAATAAATAGATAAAATAAAAAGTCTAATCCTTAAGAAAAAAGGATGGCTTTTAGGGGTTGACTCTTCACCCAAAAGAGAAATCAAATATTTTTTTTACTTGGGAAAAAAGAATGTATTTTTGGCTAGATTGGTTTTGGGGGGAAAAACCCTAGGAAGAAAATGGCAGCCATGGAGAATAATGGAGGCTCGGATTTCATCCTAGCAAGATTTAATGGATTGAAAAAAATTCATGCCTAGGGAGAATGGAGCAGGGCATGGAAGAAATGGGATGAAGCTGAGAAAAAGTTTCCTTTTATGAAGGGTAACCAAGGAAAATTTTCATTTCCTTCTTCTCAGGGCAGATCTATGCGAAGTAAGTGATGTTTTTTTTTTTTTTTTTTTTTTTTTTTTTTTTTTTTTTTCTCATGGGAGTTTGTATTTCATGGCTATGTAGGGTTGGATTGAATCTACATATCCAGTTGTGGGTTAAAAATTTTACCTAGTATATAGGGTTTAAAAATCAGATTTATTACTAAAATATCTTGGTGGATAAGGTATTAAAATCCTAGTGACTTATTTTATTCATGGCTAGAAGTATTGCCTTAAAAATGGCATGTTGGGTGTCTTCTTTAGTGTGCTATAATTATCTAATGGACATATCTGAGTGTTTCTTTCTATTGTATTTATTTTACAACTAATGGGTTTTTATTATTCTATTTTTTATTTGACTCTACTGGTCTTTATGGTCCATTTGTGAAAATATGGCATGATAGCTAAGTTGTATGTATTTATTTTGGCTTATTTTGCCTAGATTTTGGGTGGATTTTGAAGTATTGGTGTAAAGGTATTGTTTCCCTTATTTTAACTTTTACATTTTCTTGATAGGATTAAAATATGATTGAGCCCATTAATTTGCTCTTGAAAAAATATATATATATAGATCTAGGTGTTTTGTTTTATGATTGGGTGCTTGATAGATTTGACAAGCCCATTTTTGTATGAGCATCTTGTAAAGTTTTTATTGTAGTGTTGTTGGTTCTGTTAGCACATAATATTGAGGTTATTATGTTTGATGATATTCTATAATGACTGCAAATTATTCAATGATGGAAAAAAAATATCTTTCTCACACCTTTGTCTAAATCCCAAATGCCTGACTCCACCACCTAGATGATGGTTGGGGTGGTGAGGTCCATCGATTGGAGGGCTCATAAGATAGGTCAGGGTGGTGTGCAAATCATTTGGTAGTTGTTATTTCATTCTGGAGTTGTATGATGTGTTTAGAACTAGTCTTAATCAATTTTAGTGATTAAATTCTTGGTGTACCATGTTTAAAAATTAATATTATTATGTATTATTGTTGTATAAACTTTTTGAAATGTAAAAGAGTATGTTGTAATTTTTTTTATAAACCCAAATTTGATGCTATTGTTTCTCGTAACTCATAGGTTTTCATCAAAAATTATTTCTAGGTTTTATTCTCCTCAATTTAACCTTTTAAATGCATATTTGAAGTATTTTTTATTAAATATTAAGGAATAAAATTGATTTTCAATATGATTGTATTCTATTGTTAAAAATAAAAATATCCTACAATAGTTAAATGCTCTTCTTGCAGCATGATTTTGAGAGTTATTATTTTTGTTTGTTGATCCTATAGGAAGGTGGATAAAGGCTATGTTTCTTTATCATTCATGCATTATGATAAGTAAAATTGGTAATCTACAACCAAGTTAAAAATAACTTGAGTTGGTTGTTCGTAAAAGGCATGAATTTTTAGATTGCTAAAAATTAATTGCTGAGCCATGTAAATTGTTGATTCTATTATTTGTATGGCTGTAATAATATTTTCTATTTATTTTATATGGCTGTAATAAGTGGTTGTTATTGATAATTAAATTTTCTTTAGTGTTGTAAAGTGGCCCTATGGGGTAGATATAGCATAATGTTATTGCATGAGTATATGATTTAACATGGTGCAATGATCCTTAAATTATGAGATCATGGTATAAAAATCCATTTAAGATAGTACCATTTCATATCTCTTATATGCATGAAGTTTAATGAGAAAGGAAATAATTGAAATCTTATACATTCCTATAGAATTATGTGGGCATTATTTGTCTTAGTTGATCCAAATATGGTTAAGCCCTAATTTTGTTTATACAATAATTCTTTAGCATTAAGAGTCTTGGATTTTAAATGCAGTGCTATATGTTTTGATTACTTGAATATTGGAAATAGTGTATGAATTAAATTATACATGCATAACTTTGGTTATGGGTTATGGATGCATTATACAAATACTAACCATGCTTAGTGAACTATGTTCTTAATTCTGCTTGCACTCTGAATAAAGTGACACTCAAAAGAAAAGAAAGAAATTTTTTTTGGGTCGTTTCACAACCAAATAATAGTATAGATGAATAAATTGGAGTCAAACATCAATCCTATTATAATAATACCCATATGACCATCAGACCACTTCAATATATGATGAGGGCACATTTAAACCAAGCTAGGAAAATCAAATCCCATTATAATTTAAAGGTGCCCCAATTCATGGAATGGGACCCTAAAGGAAATGTCAAACACTATCTTCAATATCTTATGGAGAAGAAGGAGGTGATAATTTCATATGTTCACCAAGAGTATGATCATTATGGCATCTTCATGAATGCATTAGATGACTTAAAAGTGTGGACACATATGGATAATAATCAAATGTCTATGATAGTTACACAGACCATTCAATATAATCATGATATTACCAAGGAATAGGCAAGTGAGATGGTGGAGAAGGTAAAAAAGCCTTGGATTCATTAATTACCTCTAACATTGCCTCAAGACTTATTAAATCAAGATTAGTCTCCATCTCCTATAGGAAAACAAACCAATTTACAAGAGGAAAAGTCTATCAATCAAAGGGAGGAAAACCTCTAAATCAAAAAAATAAATTCTTAGACGTCTCCCTATTCCCCATATGGCCTCTACACATCCAAATATTACCACCATTTTGGGCACAACTACTATAGTTGAGAGGACTATACCTCCTCCAGATGGATAAAAAAATCAAATTTTCTATGGCAGTTCTCCCTCTGCTTACAACACCTACATAGGGGAGCCTCCCAGAGTTTCTATAAGATTCCTTCTCATCTCTCCTATCCACTCCTCAATATCCTCAATCACCTCAACCAAGTCCCACTCTCCATTCTTTCAACACCACCTATAGTAGTAGTCCTTACTATTATGGTTTATTTTTTTTTCATTGCCCCATTCACCTACCATTTTGACTACAATCACCTACCAAAATAAGTCCAAATTTATTTAGCCTCCTCCAAAATTTAACAATTATAGGAAAAACCATAATTAAGTCTTATTTATTTAAAATAATCCCCTACTGAGGAGGAATCAAATGAAGAGGAACATGGACATGTAATATCCTTAGTAGACTATGTTACCAATGAGGAAGAAGTAAATGTAGAAATAATGATGGGACGTGAATAGAGATTAAGTGAGGAAGGAGTATTAGATAAATCATATGAGGAAGTATAATTAGAAAAATCTAAATCTATGAGCCTATGAAATTTTCAAGAGGAAAAAACTCTAGCTCAAACATTAGGCCAACAAATCCCCACTGGAGAGGAAAGGAAAAGCATCAATGAGGTAATTTCTTCCCTTGTTTATTCTATTACTATTATAAATACTCAAGTTATAGATTTGCCTCTAGCTATTCCCAAGCCTCTAATTTCTATCTCAATTGATTCTTTTATTCTTTTAACATCCACACTAATAACAAATCCAAAGAAAAGAGTCTATTTTGAGAATTTAGTTTCAATTTACAATTTTGATCCTAAAATTTCACTAGTCCCCACTACATATTCATCTCAATTGAATCTATAAATGTTTTATTCCACACCTATATCATTAGCCATAATGAAATTTGTACAAAACCTAGGCTTGACTATGTATGTGGTTGAAGTCACTCCCAAAAGTGAAGCCTCACCATGGCAAAGAATTGTTTATCCACCCCTAAAATTCCCCATTCAAATAAGTGATTCATTATCACCTCCAATAATAAATCCAATTCCATTCATCACTCCAACCTCTACCTCTAAATACCCAAGTCAATTAGAAGAAGAAGGGGGACTTATTATTCCCAAATGGGTTAAAGAGATACAAGGCTAAAGAGATGAGAGACGGAATTTGGTCATCATCAAATTACCTAAAGTCTCCACCTAGTTTGATAAATAGAATGGCACCATTCATAGGGTGAAGAAGAGGAAGTATATGAACATAAATACTAGGGAGGAGATAGAGTTTGAGTAAAGTCAAAACCTATTTCCCTTGACCAAAAAGGCCAAAAATAATCCAATTGACCCAATAGAGTACATAGATGATTTATGTGCTTTTGTGGATTCAACTAGAGAAGTAATGAAATAAATTTACAAGAGAAAGGAGGAGGCACAATATAAATTACTATAGAGATAGATTATTCATGTCCCTCGATAAATTGTAGACAATGTACAGAATGTAACCACCATGTTGTATAATATCTTGAATAATATTTGAATTTGTAGATGAGAAAGCCAATATGATAGGACAAAGGTGCTTAAACTCTATCATCAACTAAAATAATATGAGAAAAGGATTACATTTTTGGTTCAGTGTTTAAGAAGCAATGCATTCAGTCATCTAAACCTGATGTCCAACCAAGATGTTACATGGGACATTAATTATGTAATTACAAAAAGGTATGGTGACCTTAACTAGGATATGCATATGAAGGCTTTGATGGGACATTTTGGAAGCCATAAAAGTGAGGCCTGGTAAATTTTAAAATATATGAGGGTCACTGACGTGATTACCCCTACTAAGAAATTAGTCAACAATCCCAATTTTAGGGCATTTCTTTAAGCAACTACAAATAGATTTAAGGAGGAATTTGAGGGAGGTATTTGCAAAACTAATGATGAGATCATGTAGTTGATCAATTTTATTAAAGATATAATGATAAAAGTTGAAGCCCTTTGAACCAAATTCAAGAGCTCAGAGGTAGAACACATGAGGTAGATGGTTGAAGACATAAAAATATTCAACCATGTCTTGCTCAATTTTGGTATTATTAATAAAGAGTTAGATACAATACATGCATTATTTGAAAAACATAGAGCTATAGAGGAAGCATATTAAACAACACCAAGCACACAAGTAATGAAAAGTTATACCACATCATCATAGGGTCCCCAATTTTCTAGATATACATTCATGTATAATCCAACTCCAATAGGGCCAGTTTTGATTACCCAAGGGCTTATAGCATCTATTTCTATTTCTATAGCTGTCACACAACTGTCTTTCTCTACTAGAGGTATCACATCAGCACCACTCTAAATGTAAATATGTATTTACATGTTTTAGTTAAGTTAGAATGATTGGTTCCTAATTTATTTGACATATATATATATATATATATATATATATATATATATATATATATATATACATACACATACATACATACATGTATGTGTATGTGTTATATTTTAGACATGGAATTTTATATTGATAAATGCTTTTATACATGCATGCTCTGCATTATTTTGACATACAATCCTCTTCTTGGAGAAGTAATTTAGATTTCACTTGGAGGATGATGTAACCCCTCCTCAATCCTAAATATATTTGTATCCTTCCTATCCTAAAGTGAGGATAATTTTTCATATTAATAGTAATAGGAAATTGTATATATTATTCTATAATTGGTCTTGATGTGCAAATCTGATTCTTCTCCAACCCTATGAATCTTTTAAGAAGTTATGTCATTCTCGTATCTTAGTATCTTGGTTTTTCATGAATTTTATTTTAAATATAGTTATTCATACTGTGTTATTACTAATTTGAATTCCTTTTGTGTATTAATCATAATATCCTTTTGTATATGTGCAATCTCAATCTCACATCAACAACAACCTTTGATTATATATAATAAATTTTACTGTATTTTTGTTTCCTTGGCCTCTTAACTATGTTTGATTATTAGTGTGCTTATAATGACTTGTAGCAGACATTAGTTCTTGATTGATTGTTCAACCCTTAGGTCAAGATCCGAATTAGAAATTTTTCATCTTGTTTGATCCATAGACCTTCTTTTCTACTATAACCTTCTCTTTTTTTGAGTTTATTTTGGTTAGACTCATCTTAGATTAGATATGTCATCTATCCACCCATATCAAGTAGATATAGATTCACATATATAATTAAACTATTTGTGGTAAACAACTACTCTACTTACCACTATCCCACCAACAAGTTTTTTATAAAATCCAATACCCCATAACTCATACCTTGGAATGAATTTCTTTCACTGATCCTAAAAAGTTAGAGTGTACCTCATAAATCTCCTTGGTGTGAATAAAACCCACATCAATAGTAATTAAATTTGGCACTAGAAGGAGGGCCTGAACCTCTTCCTCTATTTTTTTAAAAAAGAATCACTTGAGTTGCATTGGATATACTCAGAAGAGTAACAAGATCCACCTTAGACACTAACTTGATATACCCACCTTTGCAAATAAATAGAAAAGCTAGGTTAGATAAATGTGACTTGAGAAGACCCTAGGCCCAATAATACTTTCCAAATCGATGACCCCATCTTCCTCTAATATTAATGGCCCAAACTTGGCTAATCGATTCAGCTATCAATGTTGCTGGAGACGTGCATGATTTATTGAGAAACCTTGAAAAGTATCTTCCTTCCTTTTCTCCCTCAGGAGGTAATAATGTTGAAGAATGAATTAAGGCTTATAAAACTACTTTGGGAATATTTAATTTAATCCACAAATACATGGCATGTAGACTCTTTCCCTTTACATTGCAAGATGTCACCTATGATTGATTTCTTAATGTCCCAGTAAATTCAATTACATTCTAGGATGAATGTCAAAACACTTTTTTGGCATAATTTGGACATGTCACTAGTGAAAGTGTTGTATAATAACACTTTGCAAGCATGATAAGAGAACTGGATGAATCAATCTGAGCCTTCAATGCTAAAATCCAAAATATGTATAGTAGACTTGAAACTGCTTATCAACCTAATGAGGCATTAGCCCTTGAAATGTATAAGAATGCCCTAGACCCTATGATTGTTGTCTTTCTCTACATAATTACCAATGTCAACTTGTTAAATTTGGCTTATGTTAAAGCTATCAACATGGATAAACAATTTAACCCTCAGTCATAAGACTTGACCCCACTTAACATTGGTCCTATTTTTTTGGCCTTCAGCCCAATTCCAAATGCAAATCAGAATATTGTGGCCCAAAATTAGAACCAGGTGTACATTCATTTTCCTTTATCCTATGCTCCACCTAACCAACACATAAGATTTTTGAAGAATTTTTTACATGCATATAACTATTAAAATTAGATTCAGTCCTTGATAATAGTAAATATTGCTACTACACAAGGTACTGTTAGCCAAATTGGCCACCATAGGTCATTACATTTCAAAATTTTCAAGCCAAGCTTATTTAACTTTATTGATAGCCTTTTAAAGGGTCATGTCTTGATATCATACCCTATCCTATGGTGATGTCTTTCAATGATGTCTTAGGCTATTCTAAGGTCTTATGTAAGGTCTAGTTCTATTATGAAGTCATGACTTTTAGTTGATTAACTAGTCTCCATATCTTGGTCATTTGTGAGGTATCTAGCATAGATTAAGGTAAATCTAGAAATGTTAAGGTTTGTTGTGAAATTAAGGTAAAGCTTGAACCATGGTGAAGACAAGAAGATGATAAAATCCAAGATGAGAAAGTAGATTAAGGAGCAAAGCTAGTAATTTGACATAATGCATTTTCAAGCACTTTGAATAAATTAAGGTATGTTTGGAGAATTTAAGGTTTCCCTTGCTTTGTCTTATACTACTTATTACAATGTGTAATATAAATATTTGAAATAAATATCAAACATGAAGGTCTAGTATCATTTTATATGGGTATTTTATGTCATTTGGCACTTATTTAATGTCATGATACATGTACCATACCCATACATCTTGTCCAAGGAAAACCCCTTTTCCAATGTTGGAACTACATACTCATCATTTCTAACATTCAAACAAGAAATAATGAATAAGTTATAGATAAATAAAGGTGAGATATTCTCTAGTACATTATTCCACCACTTTAAAAGTCAAAAGAGACTCCATATCCACCTAGTTCATAGATCCAATAGGGTAAAAAGGCAAGATAAGTAGTTTTATTACAATGAAAAGGGCATGTGGAGGTCCTATTACAAAGGTTTTAAATTGGAAATAACCCTATATGACTCTCTAAGTCTCTCTCTATTCCCATCAAACCCAAATCCATTCTTAATAGTAATTTTTAGGTAAAACAAAGACAAAAACCTCTTAGCTCCTTCATTGGGTTACTTGCAAGTTTGAGAAGGTCAAATAGTTTGAGGATGGTTCATGAAGGAGAGAGAAAGTTAGGACCAATGATATTATGGGAATTAAGGGAGCCCTATTCCCTTCCAATTCATATCAATATTTTAGAGTTTGAAGGTCATAGCTTTATTAACCATTTTTAAGAAGATAAGTTACTCTGAAACCCTTGCAAAACCCTATAGGGTCAATTTTCTCTTTCTACAACATTTTAGGATTTAATGAATAAATGAAAATGGTTGGAAACTATATATTGAGAACCCTTTTATATCTACAACATCAAATCTCCCCAAATTTTTCAATGTTCATGTTGGTGTTGACAAGAAATATTCTTGGTTTGCCAAGTTAGACTTGACAGCCAAAGTCTGATAAAGTTGTAAAGTGTTTTTAGGAATAAAGTGAGTAAAATGAAGTTGTTAATATTGGATCCAAATTCCTTAATTCCCTCATATATTTTCAAGGCATCAACAGGGTAATAAAATTCAATAAAAAGGTTATTTATGCATGCACAGTTAGGCTATGTGAGCCTGTAGGCACAGTTGAGATGAATCTTGGAAAATATGTGTGTTTTATCAATGGTGAAGATTCTCATATAAGTAATAATATATCCAAAATTTATCCAATATCACCCTTAATGGGATTTTTTAGGTAGCATACCTTGAGATACATTGGTCTTAGTGATCTCTAACAAGGTTTTAAGTGTGAAAGATAGAGTTGCAGACCTGTGAATAATGAATAAGTTTCTAATACATTCTTGAAGTAGTTATATTGATGATAAATTCTAAATAAATCTTGAGATGTCCATATTGGTTATAAATCTCAACCAAAACATTTAACTTATTCCAATATTGTGAAGAACAAAGATGACAAAAGACTAATACAATCATGTATATACTAGTAGACTATAGGTCTATAAATTTGATATGAAAGTTCTTGATAAACCCTGCATGCTTTCTCATTGTGAAATATTCTCAAATATAATGCTTTAGCATCACTTTTATCTCAATAGTATCATCCAAACAAAGAATATAAATCATATGGTGAGTGAAGAAAGTGTTAAGCCTAATGTAGGCACCTACAAGCCTATACATAGAAAATGAGCTAAAAAAGGTAATTTTTATGTCAGTAAGAGAGTTTCAAAAGCTACATGAGATATGAGAGATCTCAGATAAAGGGTTGGGAATGTTTATATTATGTATGAATAAAATATAACATCATAATGGCTAAGTCACTTGAAAGAATCACCTACATGTTTGTACTAAGAAGTGAATAAAAAAGGGGCAAGATTTGTATTGGACCTAGGGTGTGAGAGACCAAGCAGAGTGTAGAGTGCATTGGAAAAGTTTTAATAATTTTTGGACCCTTTATTTAAAGTGGATGTCATCATTTTGGATCAATATTATTTGGATAAAGAGTGTTCTAGGCCTGGTGAAGACCTAGGAGAGCAATAATGCTCTTGAATTCAATCTTGGAGAGACCAATAGGTGATTGGTTTCCTATCTCTAAAACTTATTAAATCATATATCCTACACTCAAAATGAGCTCATAAACCCCATTCATATGTTTTATTGAATAAGGATATGTATATAGTTGTCTATAGTCAATCACTTAGAAATGACACCTACATCAAGGTACTACATACAAAATATCAATAATAGCATACAAGTTTGAGTGATTTTGAGATATGAAGGATATTTTGAGATGAATAAAACATTTATATAGATTATTAAAAGGTTTGGGCTCATTTAAATGAATAAAAAATACCAAATAGTGATTATTAGGGTCATTTTCATAAGACTACCTACAAAACCTAATAATGGGCTAATGCAATTTTAATGAGTTGATGGGATAAAATCCCTTAGAGTATCACATACACATATCATATGAAATTGAAAAAACCTCAATAAGGTGTTTCCAATTTAAAAAAAGTAACTTCATAACCTTTTTTGCCCAAATGGCCTTCTATCAAATGCACCTAGAGGCCTATATTACCCAAGAAGGTAGTTTTCACTACATGTGAAATTGATTGAGTTTTTTAACGGGTCCCAATTACTATTGGATATGATAATAGGGTCCCAATACTTTAATTTTATTGCATTATTTAGAGGATAAATGATATGTTCTTTATGAACAATCCTTAACAAGTTTGATGCCTTAAAACACTACTAAAACCCCAAAAGGAGTTCAATAGAACAAAAGGTATATTTAATTGACTCAAATGCACATGTTTGATCCTAAAACAACTTATATGATCTCAAAAAACCTCCTGAGCATCTTTTAGAGCCACTATTTAGCACATTTGAGGTGAAAAGTATAATAAAATGGCCTAAGAAACTGCCTTTTTAAGCATATTTGCAAGATTTTGGATAAGTAAAGCCTCTCAATCTATTGGAAAAGACTCTCCAAGTTGGGGAATAGTTATAAGCACATATTATCACTCATAAAAAGGGTCTCTATAATGTTAATAAAAATTTCAAGTTTCTAACTAGGCCTCAATAAAGAATGTGCTCACTCATATATTAAAGGAGTGGAGTTACAGACTTGTCTCAAGGCTTCAAGGATGAAAAGACCCTCTAAACATATTTTTGGGAATATAATTTCATATATGGAAGTTTTTTTAGGTTATTAAATAGATACATTAACTCCTTATTATCCCTTAAGGCTATTTGAAACTTCTTTGGTAGGAATGCCTCTTGTTATCCTCTTGCCAAACAAGTTGTGAACACTCAGCTACAAGGTGACCTATAATGTTTAGACAAGAGTTCCATGACCTCCTATAGTACTTGCATGAAGTATCAAGCTATGATGGTAATCTCCAAAACACAATACTAGACCTTGCTTGAAATATAGGGTGGTCCATATCATTTTCTATGGACAAATAGACTTTGACAATAAATTACAAGGGTCTAAGGATAAAGATCAGCTTAAGAAGAGGTTTGAGGTTAATGTTTAACCCTCAAAAGGTATATAAGCATTTCAAGAGTCATGGTTGGTGTATAATGTTCCCAAAGAAGCCAAGTGTCAATGAAGCAACTTATAACTACCCTTAAAATAAGTATATGTGTAACTCCAAGGAAAGGGAGTCAGCTTCAAGAAGCATCAAACCTGCCAAGATGATCTTCCACACCACTTTTCATTTAGGACTCCATCAACACTTGGCCTAGAGTGTTGAGAACAAATAGATAAAACATTCCTTACAAACTTGGTGGAAAGTTATTTTTGTTTTGTAACTAATTTGATGATGAATGATAGTTGATAGACCTTCTCTATGTCCTACCCCTATCTCTCTCTTTTTTTTTATAAATGAAGCCTTGAAAGGCATTGTATGGATCCTCAAAATGTGTATGGTGAAGCCCTACCAAATTTAATACTTATTTATTACCTCTGAAATGAATTCAAGCTAATTTATACTTTCTTCATCTTGCATCTAGTGATTTTTATGGATTGTTGATGAATGTTAGTGATAGTTGTTTCACTTCCTTACATTTATATTCTTCATTATTGCCTCTATGTGATTTAGTCATCTTTCTATAGGTCATATCATGTGTGTCAAATGGTTTTGTTAAGTTTAAGTGTAGAAATATCATTAATGTCTTCTTTTAGGCTTCTTAATAATTCACCTTGGTTGTTACATTAGCCATAACCTTCATATATAAACAAGTGTGTGGGAAGAACTATTCTAAAGTTGTGTAATCAGGGTGTAACCTTGTCAATTCATAGTGAAATCATAGGCAAGTAGAGGAAACTATATATTGGTGCATCACATCCATTTTTCATTCTTCTTTTTTAGTCATCTCTCTCTCCCTTTTCCTTAATAATTATATAGGTTTAGTAGTATTTTGGGTGAAACATCAAGGGAACTAGCCCATATATATATATTCATCTTATTGGCTAGGCCACCCACAACTTAGAGGTGTCTCCATGCTATCATCTAAGTAATAAGGCTTGAAAAACCTTCTTAGGGGTGAAATTTAGAGTGATAATAGATCTAGAACACTTAATGGGATAGATTTTCAACCAGGTTGTCCAAGATTGATGTCTGTCTTGACAAATTTGTAATTTTCATAGCCTCCTTCATGCAGCATCTGGTGACTCTAACATGTTTTTGGCTCTTGGTTGTAGACTAGTAGAAAAATCTCATGCTAAAGGTGACTATAAGGTTAGTTTCCAAAGGTAATCCTTTTGAATTTTTTGAGTTACTATTGGCCAATTTTGGCCCACATACCAAGTTGCACCTAGGTGGATCAAGTTACTAATGGATGAGAAAATGAATAGATGTCCCAGATGAAATGAGTGGACTAGAGAGATCTCACATTTCTCACAAAGCTTTTGAAAAACTTTAAGATTGCTTAAAGCGTATTTTGTCAAATTCTAAGGGATAGGTATGCAGAGTAAAGAAAAGGGTTCTTGAGCAGTTTTCATGGTAAAACCAAGCATTTCAAGCATGATTTCAAAATATCTACAGACTCTATTGGAAGAACTATGGACTCCATCAAAAGAACTACAGACTCCATTTGAAAAGATATCGACTTTGTCAGAAGAACTATAGAATCCATCAGTAGAGTTGTTTTACTTAAATTGCCTTATAAGTTGAAAATAGTGGAAATTCCAAAGTAGGCAAGTGTGAGAAAACCTGATGAAGTAAGAAAAAACATTTCCTTATAATTCTTTTGGGACTCTCGAGACTCTCGTTTTCTTCACCAAGTCCTTCTTTTGGAGTTTTTTTTGGGCTAAGGAAAGGAATTTCTTTAGACATCTTGTCTAAAAGAAAAGTTCTAAAGGACAAGCGTTTGTTGAAAATGTCAAGAATTATTTTAGACATTTTGTCTGATATAATTTTTCAAAGGGTATTTTTCATTTTTCCTCAAAGGAAATGGCCCAGTTTCAATTTTTCTAAAGGGTATGTTACTTTTGGAAGGGTCCATTTTTAAAAATATGAAGGGCACTTACAAATTTATGAAGGGTACCTAAATAATTCTGAAGGGCACTTGTAAGGAGTCTAAGGAGATATTGTCATGGACAAATTCTCTGAAGGAAAGTTCCAAAGTTCAAAAGAAAGGGACATTTTAAATTTTTCTAAATGGTATGTTCCTTTTGAAAAGGTCCATTGTTAAGAATTGAAAGGGTACTTACCCCTCAAAAAATTGCCCCAACTAAAATCTCGAAGGAAATAGTTTAGGAAAGTGGTATGGAAAAAAGGATTGGTTTAGACAAAAGTCTGAAGGAACTCCTTCAGAAGGATTTCCTTTAGGATAAAAGTCTGAAAGAAAAGGATCTTCAAGAAAAGTCAAGAAATGAGAATCCCAAATAAATGAAAAGTTTGAAGTAGTAAGTGGTATAGAGAACAACCAATAAAGAGGCAAAACTTGTCAAGATCACATGGACCTAGACCAACGGAGAAAAATAAGTCAAATGGTCAGGGGTTTCCAAGATTTGACATGTGAAAATAAATGGAGTGTGTTAAAAAGTAATGAAAATGATCCAAGGGCTTGTGACTAATCATGCATTTAGATCCTATGGAGCAAATACATAAGTGGGGTCGATAAAATCAAGCAGATCAATGACATAAAAGATCAAATGACTAAGGCAAATATAACAAAAGTAAAGATGACCCAAGTTGAACCAACATGGCAACAAGAATTATCCCCATCATTAAAGTTCCTGAAGGAAACAAAAGAGTTGTTCACACCCACTTGTACAAAGTAGGTGAGCAACTTGAATGGAGATGTAGAGCCATGCTTTTGGTCATGCCCTCAACAAGTTACCACCCAGAATAGGTCCAATCATGATGCTATACAAGCATAGATATTGCATCCTCATAAAAAAGAGAATTAACATAGTTGGGGGCTCAAAAAAAAAGGGGATTTCTAGTCATTAAGACCCCCCTCTCCATCCATTTAAAAAATTCCCTCTTCTTTCATCCCTTTTCTGCTATATATATAGGCTTTTGGGCCTAGAAATGCATCCCTTGACTGGTGATAGAATCACTCTATCAAAATTTCCTTGTAATATTCTCTTGAATAAATACAAGACAAATTTTTTATTTCTACTAAATTCAATTGTGTATTATTGAAGTTTAACTTGTAGAATGTATGTTTTTCCTCATCATCTCTGATTTCTCTATGCACCTCACTTCAATTTTCTTAGTTTCTTATAGGTCATGTGATGTGTTAGCTTTGGTGCCTTTCTAAAGTGTTACAATTCATAGTGTCTCTCCTATAGACCTATTTCTTTTGGCCCTTCAAAGTGTATCTTCCCCTTTGACCTCCACATAGCTACTCTACTTGAAGCTCTAAAATAGGATCAACTAGACTTGTCTTGTTTAAGTCTAGTAGTCACTAAAGTTCCCAATCTAAATGTGATCACTCTCTTTTGGTGCATCAGCTCCCTTAGCTTAGATTTTCATTTTATGTTATCCTTTTATCCCTTTTCCTTAGTCAGTAGTAGATTTTAGCAATGGAAATAAGAGCTAAAGTGAAGCATCTAAGGAACTAGCCTCATTAATAAGCCTAGAGGTTTGACCTCACTACAAGATACCCATAGCTTAAGGTTGTCCTAATTCTTGTAGATAGGAGTGAGAGATCTTAACAAACTTTCCCACAAAGGATGAAATTCTATCCAACAATATTTTTTAGCATTCTTAGTGGGACACTACTACCATTTTAATTTCCATTTCCAAGGAAGATTGGTCAAGTTGGATGCAGGTTTGATCAATTTGCAGTAGTGGTAGCTTTCATCTTTCAGTACTTAATGACTCCAAAGAACACCTAACTATCCAATGGTATAATAGTAAACATTTATCATGCCAAAGGTAACCACAAGATCAAATTCTAGAGGTATCCCTTCTAAATTTGTTGAATTGCCTTTGAACTTAGTAATAAGGTTAAGGTTCACCCATACTCATCCATACGTAGGGCACCATTTTCCTAAACTAGTCATAAATTATACCTATGCAAGAATATCCTTGTTAGCCCCTCTTGCTACCATGATTACCCAAAGATCTTTTATGGGCTTAAATGGCCAAAGTCCTTTAAATTTTCCACAATATGACCCTATACTAGTAGCATCCCTTAAAAGCATCCTATGTTTCATAAGAGACCAAGCTATAACTCCTATTGAACACATCATAAGCATAGCCAATTTTTGAAATATTCATAATGTTATAGTAAAAAATGTAGCTATTAGGCTATTGGTTGTATCCTTTAAGGGAAAGGCTTTAGATTGGTATATAGGTCTAGCTCTTAACTTGATTCAATCATGGGATCAATTGGGAATAGTCTTATGTAAGAGGTTTAAAAATTAAGAGTGACCATCTGTCATTAGTAGAATAGTTGACTACATTCAAGAGAGCTCCTCATGAAGTTATGCAAGACTTCAACACAAGATTCCAAAAGGCTTGGGATAGAATTCCAGCCACTGTTAGACCATCCCCAAAATTTTCATTCTTATATTATGTTAAGGCTCTAAATATTGATATAGTAGTAATGATATAATCCATGGGAGGGGACATATTGCCAGATGCTTATGAGGTGGCTATTAAAGCATAAAATTACCTAGTTTAGGTTGGTAAGCTTACTCCTAGACCCCCAATGCCTCTTTTTTCTAAGATCAAACCACCTCTTGTAGTTGTTCCTCCACTTGAATTTATTTTTCTGATTCTAACAATTATTTCTATACCTCCACCAAAGCAAGAGAAGGCCTCCACTAATGGATCCAGTGACTCCCAAGAGCAAAAAAAACTACTTAGAATTGAAGAGCATGCTCTAATCCTTGGGGAATGATGTGGTCAATGTCAAGAGACAAAAATCTTACAACAAGACATATCAAGCTCCATATCAACCTCAACAATAGTCTTATCAAGAAAATAGGCCATCCTACAAAGGAAGTTTATAGGGACAAGGGTAGCCTAACTATGTTAGATAACATAATTATAATCCAAATGCTATAGGCCCTTCTAATTCCTTGGTTCTTATTCACAAAAATATGGCTCAAGAGGCTGAAGGGAAAATGCCTTAGAGTCAATATTTTGAGAAATCCATTATCCTAACTAATGGTTCTAACCAATCTTTTAATGATTAATGGCAGCAGGCTATTACTTATGGGTACAATCAAGCTCTTATGGCTCAAAGCATAGAGATCCCAAGATGACAAAGCTAGAGTATCATCCATAAGAATAAGGACCAAATTACGTATCAAACCAGTTGGAAGCTATAATGGTTATCAATGAGAAAGAAGAGTGTTATGCATCTAATCAATAGGCCATCCCTAGTCTAGCTCACATCCTAGTCTCAGCAAATATAAGATTCAAAAGAAGGAATATGGGTGACAACTAGGAAGCATTCAAGGAGCCAACAGGAGCTCTAAAAATTGAGGCAAAGGTTGGTGGTACACCAATCAACATTTTTGAACAAATGAAGAAATCCAACATGAGTATACCAATGTGGGACATGCTTTCCATGCCCGATCAAGTGGATATCCTTCAAGAAGGCTTGTCTAATATAAGCATTACAATAATTGTAGGTAAACAACCAAGCAAGGAAACTAAGGTTCTCACCAATTTAACCCAAGATCCCTTGGGAGAAAGGCTAGGTAGTGTAGCCAAACCCCTTCCATTCTACATTTCATTAATTATCAGTGATTCCTTGGTGCATAATTGCTTGGTAAATAGTGGGGCTATCACTTTCATCATGCCAAAGTCTATAACTACTCAACTTAACCTTCAATATGATCCGCATACCAAGGGAGTCTTGTAGCTTTATAGTTCTTCCATAAAGCCATAAGGTATCATCAAGGAATTGAGATTGACCTTGCATACTTGTCCTAGTGTTTTGGTGGTGTAGGATGTGTTGATCCTTGATGTTACCCCTTGCTTTGAATTGTGTCTTTCTAGACAATTCATAGCCAAAATTAGGGATTACCTTATAGAAAATTCATCCTACATGGCATTTAGAATAAGGTATGGGACTAAATTATCAATCAAGGCTGAACCCATGACACAATTCCATATTAAACCCCATCATCCAGATAGCATAAACCTCAATTGTACTATCCTTGTTGAGGATGAGTTTGAAAATTGGTCAAGAACTGAATACTCATCCTAAGGAGGTTTCAACTTATTCTTGATGAGCTATGGGGAGATAATCAATTTCTCAGCCCTTTGAAAGGTGTTGAATAAAGAGACATGGGTGTCTATTTTTTACATGAATAAAATCAACTCATGCCTTCCCTCATTTGACCTAAATAAGACCTCAATGATATGTGCAAGTTGTTCTTTGATGGTTCAAGGAACAAAAATGGAGTGGGTACAAGGGCATTGTTAGTTTCCCCTTTAGGTAATAAGATTTTCTCTTCCTATAAGTTCCATTTAAGTTGCTCTTCAAATGTATTAGAATATGAAGGCTTGATCTATGGTATCCAATGGGAAAATAAAACAAGAATTAAAATGTTGCAAGCATATGGAGATAGTGAGCTTATAGTAAACTAGGTCAGAGGCTTGAACATTACAAAGAATCCATTGATGAGGTCCTACAAAAATAGAGTGTGGGACCTAATTAAAGATTTTGAAGCCTTTGACATTCAAGATGTGCATATTGATAGGTTAGTAGCCATAGGAGCTCAATTCAACATCCCAAGTGAGTTGAAAGAGGCAAAGGTTCAACCACATGTTAAACTGGTGGTGAGGCCATCAGTACCAGATAATGAAGCCCTTTAATAGGTCTTCAAAAGTGACAAACAAATTGCTTATTTCTTATAGCAAGAAGCTAAGTTTTCCTCCACCAACCAAGGTAAGTTCCATCATCAATATGAAGATAAAATTGTCCAAATAAGGTCTAACAAACTTCCTAAGGGACTGGTTACACTTGAAGGCCTTTTCCATGAGGGAGACAGTGTAAAAAAGGAAAAAGTAGTAATGTCCACCAATGAAGAAAACTATGAGAGTGTCCTCATCTTCAAAGACAAGATTATAAATCTCAAGAAGGTAAGTAAGAAAACCTGAGAGGCATGCTTTCATAGCACTTTACTAGGAATACATAGACATTTTTGCTTGGGAATACGGTGACTTGAAAGGTTTTGATCCAAAGTTAGCCCAGCATACTATAGAATTAGAGGCCAATGTTAAGCATGTAAAGCAAATGTAAAGGCCCATCAACCCCAAGATAGAAGATCTTATGAGGAAAGAGCTAACCAAGTTGATCTAATCTAGGATCATCTTTCCCATTAAGCACTCATCATGGGTAGCCAATTTGGTGCCTATAAGGAAAAAGAGTGGGGAGATTAAGCTGTGTGTTGACTTCAAATATTTGAACAAAGTCTCCTTGAAGGATCATTACCCTCTACCACCCATGGAGTAAATTCTTTAAATATTTTCAAGTTTAGAATATTTTTCTCTTTTGGATGGGTACTCAGGATACAAACAAGTATTGGTAACATAAGATCGGTACAAGACTTCCTTCACCACCAAACAGGGTATGTATACATACCAAAATATGCCCTTTGGTTTGTCAAATGCTAACACAAATTTCCAAAGATCCATGGACATGGATTTCTAAGGGCTGATAAATCAAATGGTGTTGATATACTTGGATGACATCATAGTTTTCTCCAAGAATGCCATCAAACACATGGACCACCTGAGGCTGATCCTTGAGAGATGTAGGAAGTATGGGATCTTTTTGAATCTCAAAAAGTGTGTGTTTTCCATCCATAAAGGCAATCTAATAGGCCACATCATTTCCAAGGAAGGGTTATCCATTGATCTTGAAAGGGTAGATGCCATATTAGCTCTCTCTCTCCCTAAACACAAGAAAGGAGTTCTGAGCTTCGTTGGCAAAATAAATTTTGTAAGAAGGTTCATACCAAGTTTTGCAAGCTTGGTCAAGCCTATTACTACCATGTTAAATAAGATTCAAGTTTTTTCTTGGTTAAGATAAGGAAAAGATGCTTTTAAGGCCATCAAATAGGCCATTGCCCAAGCACCCTCACTCATAAATCATGTTTTCTCCAAGAATTTCATGTTGTACATATTTGCCAATGTTGATGGCTTGTCAGCTATGCTACCACAAAAGAATGGTGAGGGAATGGAGAAGTTGATGGCCTTCTTTAGTCAAGGGCTAAAATGATATGAAGTAAGGTACACCTTCATAGAGAAGCATATCCTTACAGTAGTGAGGAATCTTAAGATGTTCAAACCAATACTCTCCAATAGCAAGATTTATCTCATGGTGCCCCATCTTGGAGTTAGGGATTTCCTCCTTAACAAAGATCTAAATGAAAAAAGAGTTAGCTGGATCACCAAAATCATGGAGTTTGATGTGGAAATAAAAGTGACCACGTTGGTTAGAGGTAGAGGTTTGTGTGAACACATGGTGGAAGATCTTAAAAATGATAAAGAAGTTTCCTTGGTGTTTCAAGACAAATTATAGGTAGAGGCACCTCTACTTCATCAGAGTTGGCTCCATGATATGTCACTTTTTTTTTAATAGGATAATGCCCTCTAGGTATGGACAAGGCAAAGAAAGGTATTTCAAACTTCAATCCATAACTTATGCATTGGTTAATGGGGTTTTATTTAGGAAGGACCTTAATGGAATGCTCATAAGGTGCATAGATAACAACCAAGTGGCCAAGCTTTTAGAGCATTTTCATGATGGATCTACAGGAGGTCATTTTGTACCTAGGACTACAGTAGCAAAGATAATGAGGGTTGGTTGATACTAGCCTAGCTTCTTCAAATATGCTTATGCATTGGTGAGAAAGTGTCAAAAATGTGCCCTCTTTATGGGTAAGCAAAGATTAGTAACTTTTCCTCTCAACCCAATTCAGGTAGAACAACCATTCATGTAGTGGGGTTTGGATTTCATTGGAGTGATTAACCCTCCATCAAGTGTGGGGCATAAGTGGGTGATTACTACAGCTAACTACTTCACCAAGTGGGTGGAAGCCATTACATTGAAAGAAGCTAACAAAAGTGCAGTCCTAGAGTTCTATGAGAGCATCATGACTAGGTTTGGTGTTCCATCAACTATTATTTATGACAATGCATTGGCTTTTCTTGGTTTAAAAATAAGTGAATGGGATCTCAAGATGGGCATCTACCTCAGCACCTATTCCAATTATTATCCTCAAGGAAATGGACTGGCTGAGCCCATAAATAAGAATTTGCTAAGAATCATCAAGAGGACTATCGAGGAGAACTAGAGAGTGTGGCACACCAAACTAAGGATAGCCTTGTGGGCTGAGAGGGTGACTCCTAAAGTTGCCATTAGCAATTCTCCATATGTTTTATTATATGGAAGACATGCCAAGTTATCTATTTCTCTTGAGATGCCTACATTGGAACTAACCCATTAGCTAGAGAAGCTGGAAGATGAGCCCATGAATGTGAGATAGGTTGAACTCATGAAGCTTGAAAAAATGAGAGACCTTGTAATGAAAACACTAGAGTCACATCAAGATTAGGTCAAGAAAGGTTTTGATAAGAGATCCATAGCAAGAGACTTCAAGGAAGGAGACTTAGTCCTCAAGTGGGATTCAAATAATGCCAAGCTAGGTAACCATACCAAGTTTGACAGCTTGTGGAGTAGCCCTTATTTGATACATGGATGCAAAAAACATAACACTTTTTAGCTTGCCCAATAGATGGAGAGGTATTACCCATCCTAGTCAATGGGATTCATCTAAAGCCTTTTTATTAAAAGTATTTGCATCCATTGTATATATTGACTATTTTGTATAGTTTTTTCATGTTTTCTTCTAAGTGCCTTGTGCACTTTCCCTTTTTTATTGTGTGTTTCCTTTCAATAGGTGCCTTGGGCACTTTGTTTGTTCTATTTATCCTTGTCACTTTAGAGGAGGTTCTAGAAAGGGTCAACCTTGTTGAAATAAAGTAGCGACTTCATGCCCAATGGATCGGATGAATCAAATGAGTTGGGTTCTCAATCATAGCAAGCATGCTTCCCTACAAATCACCAAAAATGTTAGCCAATTTTGGCCCACATACCAAGTTACACCCAGGTGGATCAAGTTGATAATGGATGAGAAAATGAATAGATGTCTCAGATGAAATGAGTGGATGAGAGAGATCTCACAATTCTCACAAAGCTTTTGAAACACTTTAATATTACTTAAAGCATATTTTTACAAATTCTAAGGGACAGGTCTGTAGAGCAAATAAAAGGGTTCTTGAGTAGTTTTCATGGTAAAACCAAGAAATTATATCATTTCAAGCATGAGTCTAGAATATCTATGGACTCCATCAAAAGAACTACATACTCCATTTGAAGAGCTATAGACTCTGTTAGAAGAACTATGGACTCTATCAAAACTACAGACTCCATCAGTAGGGCTACTTTACTTAAATTGCCTTATAAGTTGAAAATAGTATAAAGTATAAAGTAGGCAAGTGTGAGAAAACATGATGAAGCAAGAAGAAAGATTGCCTTAAAATTCTTTCAAGACTCTTAGGACTCTCCTTTTCTTTAAGTGATTTCTTTCAGATTTTTGGTTCAAGATAAGGAAAGGAATTTCTTTAGACATTTTATCCGAAAAAAAGTTTTGAAGGACAAGTGTTTATTCAAAACATCGAGAATTATTTTGGATATTTTGTCTGAAACAATTTTTCGAAGGGTACTTTTCATTTTTCCTCGAAGGAAATGGCCCAGTTTCAATTTTTCCAAAGGGTATGTTCCTTTTAGAAGGGTCCATTTTAAAAAATCTAAAGAGCACTTGAAAATTTTTGAAGGGTACCCAAAGAATTATGAAGGGCACTTATAAGGAGTTCGAGGAGATATTGCCATGGACAAATTCTCCAAAGGAAAGTGCCCACGTTCAAAAGAAAGGGACCTTTTTTATTTTTTTGAAGGGTATTTTCCTTTTGTAAAGGTCCATTATTAATAATTCAAAGGTTACTTACCCCTCAAAAAAGTTCCCCAACTAAAATCCCAAAGGAAATTGTTTAGGAAAGTGGCATGGAAAAAGGGATTGGTTTAGACAAAATTCCAAAGGAAATCCTTTAAAAGGATTTCCTTTGGGAGAAAAGGCTAAAAGAAAAGGATATTCAAGAAAATCCGATAAATCACAAGCTCGAAGAAATAAGAATTACAAAGTAGTAAGCAGTAAGGAGAACAACTAATAAAGAGATGAAACTTGTTAGGATCATGTAGACCTTGACCGATAGAGCAAAATAAGTCAAATGGTCAGGGGTTTCTAGGATTTGACATGTGGAAAGAAATGGAATGTATCAACAAGTTAGGAGAAGGATCTAAGGGCTCGTGATTGATCATTCAAATCTAATGGATCAAATACACACGTGGGTTTGGTGAAATCAAGTAAATCAATGACATAAAAGACCAAATGACTAAGGAAAATATAGTAAAAGTAAAGATGACCCAAGTTGAACCAAGATGGAAACAAGAACCAGCCCCATCATTAAAGTTCCTAAAGGAAACAAAAGATTTATTCACACCCACTTGTACAAAGTGGGTGAGTGACTTGAATGGAGACATAAATCCATGCTTTTGGTCATGCCTTCGATAAGTTACCACCTAGAATAGGTCTAATCATGATGTTACACAAGCATGGACATTTCATCCTCACAAAAAAGAGAATTAACATAGTTGAGGGCTCAAAAAGAAAATGGATTTTTAGTCATTAAGACCCCCCTCTCTATCTTTTTAAAAAATTCCCTCTTCTTTCATTCCCTTTATACTATATATATTTATATAGTCTTTTGGGCCTAGAAATGCATCCCTCAACTAGTGATAGAAGCACTCTAACAAAATATCCTTATAACACTCTCTTTAATTATTACAAGACAACTTTTTGATTTCCACGGAAGTTAATTGTGCACTATTGAAGTTTAACTTGCAGAATGTATGTTTTTCCTCATCATCTATGATTTCTCTATGTACCTTAATTTAGATTTCTTTGTTTCTTATAGGTCATGTGATGTGTTAGCCTTTGGTGCCTTTTCAAAGTGTTACAATTCATAGTGTCTCTTCTTCAGACCTATTTCTTCCTACCCTTCAATGTGTATCTTCCCCATTGACATCACATAACTACTCTGCTTGCAGCTCTAAAATAAGATCAGCTAGACTTATCTTGTTTAAGTCTAATAGTAGTCACTAAGGTTCCCAATCTGAATGTGGATCACTCTCTTTTGGTGCATCACCTCCCTTAGCTTAGATTTTCCTTTTATGTTATCCTTCTATCCCTTTTCCTTGGTCAGTAGTAGATTTTAGCTTGGGAAATAAGAGCTGAAGTGAAGCATCTAAGGAATTAGCCTCATTAAAAATCCTAGAGGTTTGACCTCACTACAAGATGCCCACAACCTAAGGTTGTTCTAATTCTTGTAGCTAGGAGTGAGAGAGCCTAAAAAACTCTCCCACAAAGGGTGAAATTCTAGCCTACAACATTTTCCCCCATGTTTAACTAAAAGAAAGAGACTCCTCTATTTTTTCCCTTATACCATATGCCCTAAAAGGCATCTTCATTACCCTATAGTCCAATTTCTCTTAAATATATCAATATGGATAGAAACATCCCCTTTATTACCTTTAATGGTGGATTCCCTTTAAACCTTACACAATATGATGATATTCCTATGGCAGATCTTAATAGTGTCCACTACTTCAACAAAAAAAACACCATTACCCATATTGAACACATTAGAGCATCCAACTTATGTAATATCCATAATATTACTCAAGATAATATGGTCATTATATTGTTAGCAATTTCATTTAATGGAAAGGATCTAGATTGGTATAGGACCTTATCTCCTAATTTTATTGATTCATGAGACCAATTAAGAGAGAAATTGACTAAGAGGTTTGAGGACAGAGTGATCACTTATCTTTAGTTGAGAAATTAACCACCATCAAGAGATCCCCATAAGATTTTATGCAATATTTCAATTCTAGATTTTTAAAAACATGGGATAGGATTCCACCTCTTGTGAGGACTACTACAAACTATGCCTTCATTATATTATCTCAAGGCCTTAAATAGTGATATAGTTGTTATGACACAATCCATGGGAGGGACTACCTTACCTAAAGCCTATGATGTTGATATTAGGGCTTAGAATAGCCTCATTCAAGCTAGAATTCTTACCTTGAGACCTTTCATGCCCTTGTTCCCTAATATACAACCCATATGCCTCTTATTTCTCCTGTTATTACACTAACCATTCATGGGCAAGTTATCCCTAGTCAATAAAAATAAATGTAAGAATTAATAAACCTACTCAAAGCCTAAAAAAATAACTTAGTAGCCCTTAAAAGGAATCAAGTTCAATCCCACATAACTTATCAATCTTCCTATCATCCCTATCAGTCTAATAAGTCTCCTTTCCAAGCCATTTCCCAAAGACAAGGGCAAATTACCCATGCTAAACCATACAATATCCTTAATCCTAATGTTGGATCTACTTCTAAAGCCTTAGTTCCTATTCAAAATAACCTTTTTTAGGAGCATAATTGGTCTTATCAATGGGGTTAGCCTCATGATCAATCTACTAATAAAAATAAAGTGTTCAATCAATATTTTATGGCACAAAATGGATCAATGCCCCGTATGACACAAATTGAAGTTCATAATCAAGATGGGTTACTAGAGAGCAAGCTCAATCAAAAGCTACATCATTAAATTGGTAGGATGAAGATTGGTACACAATCAATTAGTTGGCAAGCATAATTAAGGTTGATTCTTCCATAGTAGCCAATACAATATCCAATAAAAGAGTAGTCAAATGTGGTCAAGCGATGGGTAAGGGACCTTATTTATCTTCTCTAATGCTTCAAAATGTGAATGAACCTAATGCAGCCTCACAAACTCAACAAGTTTAAAAAAATAAAATGTGAAGATTGTTGCTTCACCTTCATATTCATAAACATAAGGTGGTATTTTTATTAATGTAAAACCAAATGTTAGTGTATCTCCTATTCATATCATAGATTAAATGAAGAAGTCTCATGTGAGTATCCCAATGTGGGATACATTATTTATTCCTAGATAAAGAGCCATATTTCAAGATGAGTTTTCTAAATTCATCCATTCATAATAATCATTAAGGAAATAAAATATAATATTCACCCATAAATCCAAGCCTAATCAAGGGAAACCAATAAAAGTAGACAAACCTCCTCATTTTTACCTTTTTATGATTATTAGAGATTTATTGGTTCACAATTTCATGATAGATAGTGGGGCAAGCAACTATATGATGCCTAAATAGATTGCTAATAAGTTAGGCCTAAAGTATGAGCCTAATACCAAGGGTGTCTTGTTATTGGATGGTTCATCTACTAAGGCATTTGGTGTGATCAAAGGTTTAAAACTTGCTCTTCATGCATTCCCTAATTTTTAAATATCCCAATATGTTATTGTTATAGATTTTCCACCTTACTTTGATCTATGTTTGTCTAGAGACTTCACTACTAAAATTTGGGGATATTTGTCATCTGATTGGTCTTATATGGTGTTTATAACTAGATATGGTATGAAATTAACAATAAAATCTGAACCTATCTCTATATTTCATCTTGAACCCTACATGTTAAATATTTCAAATATGAATTTCACTATCATAGATAAAAGAGATCATCCTACTGATCAAGAATCAATTTTACCTCTTGAAGGCAAATCAAACCTCTTCCTTGATGATTGGGAAACTAAAAATCATTAGTATGACCCATATAGAGACATTAAAGAGGTATTACTATGGGTTTACTATTTTCATGAAGAAAGTGTTGTTATACCAACTCTTTCAAAGTCAAAAGAGGATAGTGATGGGCTATAGAATTTATTTTTTCATGGTTTAAGGAGTAAGAAAAGAGAAAATGTAGGTGTGATGTTAGTTTCTCCTTCTAAATAAAATTATTATTTTGCCATTAAATTTCAATTTAGTTACACTTATAAGGTAGTTGAATATGAATCACTTATTCATAGACTTCAATGGGTAAGAAAGAGGGGAGTGAAATAATTACAAGTATTTGGTGATAGTGAGTTAGTATTCCATCAAGTGAAGGGTAAAAATTCAGCTAATAATCCATTATTTAAGTCTTATAAAATTAGGTTATGGGATCTTATACAAGACTTTTAAGCCTTCAACATATAATCAATCCCAAGAGAGGAGAACCATCATGCTAACATGTTAGCTTCGATAGGAGCTCAATTTGACATTCCGAATGATGTGAATAACTTAAAATACCAACCACATATCAAGGTAGTGGTAAGCACATTAGTCCCATATAATGATGTCAATTGGTATATTTTTTAGACTAACAAACAAATAGCATGTTTCCTTCAACAATAAGTTGAGCTCTCTTCAAAAAACTAGGGTAAGTTCTAGTAGCCATATGGAGATAAAATTATGAAACTAAGATCCAAAAATATCCAAAAAAGGTTAATAACTCTTGAGAACATATTCAATGATAATGACCAAATGAGGAGGGAGAAGGTGATAATGTCTACCAAAGAAGATCATCATGAAAAGTTACTATATTCAAGGATAAGCTTCTTAAGTGTGGAAAGGTGTGTACTAAGGTTGAGAAAGTTGCATTTGTGGAGTTGGGTAAATAATTTTATGATATATTTTTGGAAGAATAATAATTTATATGTGGGGTGAATCAATGTTTAAAAACTTTTTTCAATTATACTTTAACACTATTTTAACCATAAAAGCGATATAGTGATATATCAGTGCATAAAGAATCATTCACATGAGCATGAAATAAGAAAACATGTATATGAGTGGGAAACCCTCAAGGGGGAGAAAACCCAGTATGATCTATAAAAATGGACTATTTTCCTATGAAACAAAATATCATATTCTATTGATCAAAAACTTAACTTGGAGCACCAACCCCAATAAAGTCGAGTACCCACTTGACTAGGCTTTAGCAAACACCTACTAAAAAGGAAGCACCAACTCCCTGAGTGACTTATCACTAACTCATCCACCTCATGAATTTAAAATTAACACCTATGATCTTATTTTATTGTATATAAATAATTTCAAGACCTCCTTCTACTCAACTATGCAATATTTTATTTGCTTATTTTATAGACATTTAAATGGGCCTAAATTACCTTGTATATAAACTAGTTTCACACACAACTTGGTTAGCCACACAACCTTTAACATATTAGATAGACAAATCAATAGGTATTATTAAATATTATTAACATGGTTCAATCATAATTTGAACCCCTTTTGGTCTATCACAACTCAATTAGGCCATACTTCTCCTTTAGGTCTCATGGAGACCTAATTGCATTAGGTTTATCCTCTTAGCAGTAAATCTTGATATTCTTAGGCCCAGATGGCCTTATCCAACAAATAAATAATTTATCCAATGAAATATACTAACCTCCTCCATTATTTATTAAACATGTTTCTTTTGTTCATACCATGAAATCTCCTTTAGGACAATCTACCCTATTAGGCCTGTGTACCTCAAAAGTTTGTCTTGAAATAATGAAGCTTAAACACCCTTAAGCTACTCAAATATGACAAATGAAACATGTAGATAAATTATCCATGACCTTTTTTTCATCACCAAATTCTTGTAACACCTTCACTTAGGAGATAACGGCTCAATAACATCTCTATAACTCGCTTACTCAAAACTACCAATTCACCTCAAAAAATAATCCTAGTGAATTAGACCTCCAATGCCTGTGTAGACACTTTTTGTGACTTATGATTCATAAAAATGGTCCTATGATATATATAGCATCATTAGATATAAAATTAATATGTTCTAATGGAAAATATTGGTCTTACAGACCAATTACTTAACCTTATATCTCAGAGTCCTATTTGAACCAGATAGGCCATTTTATGAGAAACTTTTTCACCATATACACTAACCTCCAAAGTTTATCCAAATAATTATAATTACATAAAATTCATAAATTAATTATTCATGCACTTTATTTCACCAATATATCATACACAGACCCTCAAATCTATCTCTTCATCTTTGTCTAGGTTTTACACTATTCACACCATTAGGTATGTCTACAACTAGCTTACTTGGATGACCAAATTAGAAGACTTGATGGCTAGAACCTATTCATAAATCATCATGGAAAATTAAAATGAATCTCTATTTTTTTCTACCATCCATTTATTTTCTTTACCAATTCATATATTGAGAGCTACAATAACTTCTTGACAAATAGGCATGTATCTATGTATTCTCTCTCTCATCTGACTAACCACCACCACTTAGAGGTACCTAGGAGATTTGAATACATGCTTAAATATCTTATCTAAGTATTTAAATACATCCTAATTTGTTTTTAAATAAAATATTTCATATCAAGTCCTTATTAGGGTTTTAGGGATGTTTAACACGTGTTTTGGTGTTAATGATTATTCATAAAGGATTGCCACTTGAATATAAAATTAATGCATGAATATATTAGAGAGGAACATTACCCATCTATCCTTAATATCTCAAACTCCCATGTAGAGGTTACACATGCCAAGGAATGTCTAAAAGTGCTTTTCAAGTTTGAGACCTCATTCTATGAGCTCAAAAAGGCCTAAAATAGTGATTTATGCACTTTTCCTTCAAATATTGACCTCAAACTTTGTGATCATAACTAAAAAAAATTATCTTACCTCTATCCATTCTCACATTTACATATTTTCCTTGAAACCTAATCTTCATACCTCATTAGGCCAGGTAGGGTCTAAGAGTGATCTAGGTGCAAACTTAAATAGAAAGTTCTACCCCTATAGACTCACCTTTAAACTGTCATAAATGCTTTTATACCTTATTCACATGCTCAAAAAATTCCATACAACTTTAACATGCTTGTGTTCATTCATTTCACCATGCACATACCTCTTCATGTCATGACAAGGATTTGTATGCACTTGACACCAATGACCTATACCTTCTATGTAGACATAAGACATCAGTTGCCTTTAAATTCTCTCTTTATCTTTATCTCATGAAAACATTTTTTCATGCACCTAATCACATTAGACACTACCAAATATCCTTAATCATCTTAAACATTAACCTTCACAAGATGCACCTTTGACATCAATGACAATACTCAACAATATTCCCCTTTATCAATGATGGCAACCACTCTCAGAAAAGTCTCTTGATAGGATATTTCTCCCCCATTCTAAACTTTCTCCCCATTTGACATTAATGATAAAGATATACATGTAACTTTTTGTATCATACCTCTTGCAACCATAAAACTCAACACACAGGATTATGAGTCAATGAAGCATCATATAAACATTATCCCCCTATCTCTATGCATACCTTCTTAGAATTACTCACCTGCTCTTAGATCTAATGACCCACATGAATAGATCCCCCTAAGCACTTGACTTATTTATTGACTAATAGGGTCAATAATTACACCCAATTCATATCTTAGATGTTTAAATGTTATCTTTTGAAGTGGCTTGGTTAGAATATCTATAATCTTATCCTTAGTAGATACATACTAAATCTTGATATTTTGTTCACTTACATGTTCTCTTAGGAAATGATACTTGATGGGAATGTGCTTATTCCTTGAGTGCATAATTGGGTTATTTGATACACTTATATCACTTATATTATCACAAAACATAGGACTAAAACTATCATACTCTAATTTGTAGTCCTTTAAGGTCTCCCTCATCCATAAGACTTGAGTGAAACATGAATTTGTTGAAATGTACTCAACCTCACAAGTAGATAATGCCACTGATGGCTACTTCTTTCTTATCCATGATACTAGGCACTTTCCTAATAAGAAAGCTCCTCCACTAGTGCTCTTCCTATCATCTAAATTCCCTTCCTAGTTTGCATCTATATAGGCTATTTATTTTAACTCCTTGCTCCTTGTATATCATAACCCAAAATCCATAGTCCCCTTGAGATACCTAAGTATCCTTTTGACTACTTGTAAATTATTTTCCTTTAGATATGCTTGAACTCTTCCCACAAGACCTACTACTTGCATGATGTCAAGTTTAGAGGTAGTAGTGTATATAAAACTTCCAATAATTGACCTATATGATGTCTGATTGACCTTTGGAGATCCATCATCCTTGCTTAAATTACACCCTATGATCATAGGTGTGCTAACTACCTTGTAATATTCCATCTCAAATTTCTTCAACATCTCTCTTATGCACTTAACTTGTGAAATGAATATACCTCTTTCTGATTGACTGATTTGTAACCCAAGGGAAAATGATAGTTCTCCTAGCACAGAAATCCCAAAATCATTATTCATCGTATTTTAAAAGGAAATAGTCATACTCTCATTATTTTCACCAAATATGATGTCATCCACATAGATAACCACTATCAATTGATGATCATTATATATATATATATATAACTCCTCTTTTGAATCCTTTGTTCAATAGTTACTTGTCTAATCTAGCATTCCAAGCTCTAAGATCTTGTTTTAAACCATAAATATCTTTTTTCAATCTAAATACATAGTCTGTATTCCCTGATAATGAGAAACCCTTAGGTTTTTCTATGTACACCTCCTCTTCTAAGTTCCCATTCAAAATAGTTGATTTGGCATCCATCTAATACACCTTGAACCCTTTATATGCTAGAAATAATATGATAACCTCCAATATTGATACTAGATCAAAGGTCTCCTCAAAATATACCCATTATACTTGTGCATACCCCTTGCATATTAATCTAGCCTAGTTCCTAGTGACTTCTCCATCTTCATTCAACTTGTTCCTAAATACCCATTTTTTTCTAATGACATTCTTGTCTTTAAGCCTAGGAACTAGTTCCCAAGTCTCATTATTATCTATTTGGTCTAATTACTCATTCATAACACCTATCCAAAACTTGTCTTTACTTACTTTTACAAGGTTTTTAGGTTCAATTTTAGACAATAGATAAACATTATCTAGATTAGGTTACTTACCAGCTTTCTCCTTGTTTTCATACCTTCATCCTTATTACCAATGATTTTTGATTTGGGATGGTCTCTTTGAATCTATCTTGAAGTAATTTTTTATTCTTATCTTTCCTCAAATTCTTCTTCCTCATATTCTCTATTATTTCTTCTTCATTCTTGAAGTCCAAATTCTCTAATATATCCTTTGACTGAGAGTGTGACTTTTTAGAACTTGTCTCATCAATCTTCACATTTGGATTTATGCTATCTTCTAAAACCTCTTATTATAGCATATATAATCTAAGATTATTGATGAGTGTCCCAAGAATATTCCTTCATCAGACCTAGAATCAAACTTACATAAGACTTCCTCATCTCTTTTGATGAAGCATTTGCTTCCAAATGCTCTAAAGTGTTCCATATTATCAAGTTTTCCTTTTCATAATTCATAAGTATTTTTATTACCATTAATCCTTATCTATATTCTATTCAAAATGTATACTACATTTTTCACTTCCTCTCTCCAATATCCATCAAATAATCTTGATTGAGTTAGCATAGTCCTTGCCATTTCTTGAATGGTTCCTAGCTGTTGAGAATTATCTCCTTATCCCATGGATCTCATAGAAGTCATCAACTTCATTAGACCAAAACTCTCCTCCTATATCATATCTTAGTAATTTAATCTTTACATTCTTTTCATTCTCAACTAGATCCTTGAATGCCTTGAACTTATCAAGAGCTTCTAAATTTTCTTTCAAGAATGCTACCCAAGTCATTCTTGTGTAGTCATCTATGAGTAACATGAAATAGCTATGTCCTTGAATGCTTTGTATTATTATATGTCCATAGAGATAAGTGTGTATTAACTCTAAAATTATTTTAGTATAATACTCCTTAGACTTGAACCTTCTTCTATTTTGCTTACATTGTTGACATACCTTGTAAAGTGTGTTTGTAGGTTTGGTGATTTTAGGCATATTCTTCAAAAACTTATAAAAGATTATCTTGACTAGATTATCAAAGTTTAGGTGGCCCAATCTTCTGTGCCACAACCAACATTCATCCATCTTGATCATAAATCTTCTCTCCTTCTTGTTCTCATTCAAGACATATAGATTGTTCTCAGTCCTCTTAGCATTGGCAATTAGCCTTCTTGATTTGGCTCTCTTTATATCACACCCTCTATCATGAAAGGTCAATGTGTGTCCTTGGTTTCACATTTGACTTACACTAAGAAATTTATGTTTCAATCCTTTCACATACAATATATTCTCTATATTACTATTCCCATTATCCAAACTCAAGATACCCTTGACAACAATATTGGTAGTTGTGTTATCTCCAATTCTCACTATCCCTGTAGCATTCTTCTTCAATGAAATTTTTTTTCTCTAATCCACTATCATGTGGTTTGATAAACCACTATGTATATACCACTTAATGCCTTCATCTTAGATTTGAAATGTAGTCTGAGCTAGAATAGACTCTTCTCCTTTAGTCTTCTACTCCACCTTATTCACAGGGTTTGAATTCTTGATCCACTTCTTAGTAGCATGACTGTATACCATTTTGTCTTGACTGATCTTCCTCATATGCCTCATCTTTAAACCCCTTGAAATATGTCCTCTCTAATCACACTTATAGCATTAAATTATTCTTCTACTATTGAGATGAGTATTCATCCTATTGCTCCATGAGGAATTGATTCTAGCATGATGTCTATAATCTATAGCTCTATGTCCATATTGATTGCATGAGAAATAGTAACCATTGAAATAATTCACATACCTTGTATGTTTGATGTTGAATGATACATATTTACCTTTGTTATCTCTTGAAGGAGTCATATTCTTCTTGACTTGTTGATGGTCAATTTTAGTCTTAGAGTTGAGAGTTTTTGCATAGGTCTTTACTCTATTAGTACCATCATTTCTTGATGGTTCATTGTCCTTTGAGTTTTGACTCCCCTTGTTTTCTTTTTGATCTTCTTTAAACCCAAGACCTATCTTGTCATGTGGAGAACTATGACTATTCAAAATATCACCAAGGACTTTAGTAATCTTTTCAAATTTTTGATGTGTCTTCAATTTGATTATTTCTTGATCTAATTATCCTTTTAAGGACTCCATTTCTATTTTAAACTTGGTTCATTCTTATTCCTTGGTCTTAAGTCTTGCAGTGACAATATCAATATGAGTTTCCAATTGTTTAATGATCTCATCATGTTTATTGGTGTTGATACTTAGTTTCTCTTCAAATATATTTATTTATTCTTCATAACTCTTAACCAATGATCTTAGTTTCTGATTTTTCCTTCTTTTGAACTTCAATTCTTATAGAGCACTCACTATTCTACCTCAAGATTCACTTCAACCTCTTCTTCATCTAATTTTTTATTTTCCATAAGACTTTTCCCTTTTGAACAAACTTCATTGTCTATTTCTATGGCCATGAATAGAGTTTCATTGCCATTATGACATTACTATCACCCTAACTATCAAATATCCTTGTTTCACTTATATCATAGAAGTTACTACCTTCTTTGGTATAGAAATTTATCTTGTTATTGAATGACCCTTTCTTGCTTCATACTTCCTGAAACTCCTTTTGCTCTTGTCAAGCTTATATAAATTATTATCATCACCATGATGTTCGTCATGCTTTCCATCATTCTCAATCTTATCCTTGTTAGGTCACTTAGATGCAAATTAACCAATCTTACCATATTTAAAGAACTTAAATGACAACTTGCCCTTATACTTACCTAATCATTTCCTTAGTTTTCTAACAAACATGGCTTTTATCTTATCATCATCAATATCTATATCAACATCATCCTTAACCTTTTAACCTTGTGAATTTTTATTATATTTGAATTTATATTCCTTCTTGGAAGGTATTCCATCACTTGTTCTCATTTAATATGTATTCAAGATTCCATGAAGATCATCCATTTGTAGTATGTTGAGATCTTGGATCTTCTCTATAGCAGAGACTTTTGAATCCAACTTAGATGTTAGGGATCATAATTCATTTTTTACTAATGTTGATTCTTCCAAATTATCTCCTATATCTTTGATGACATTTACCACTTCATCTAATCTTAATAGATAAGATGCAATGTTTTCATCCTCCTTCATTCTCAAACTTTAAAAATTCCTCTAGTGGGTCTGCAACTTTACCAACTTGACTTTAGTGTATCCTTCATAGATGGTTTGTAAATTTTACAAAATCCCTTTAGTTGTATCATAATGCATGACCTTTACAAATTTTTCCTCTGAAATACCACACATCATGGGATTCATTACCTTATAGTTCTTTTCACTTGCCTTCTTGCCTGTTACATTAGTTGGTGGTGTAGGAGGTGGAGTGAATCCATCAAAAATATATTATCATATGTCATATCCCAAGGAGATTATATAGGTATTAATTATAATGCTCCAAAAATAATAGTTAGTCCCACTAAAGAGAGGAGCCTTATTGGTTGAGAAACCTCCTTGTACTTGATGACTAGACATGTTTGTGCTTCTAGGATCTCCTTTAAGCTGTTAAGCCTGCTTCAAAGGATCAAGATTTATAAAAATTATTGGAAGAAAAATCACTAATGGGGTTAAATAAATGTTTAAAATCTTTATTCAAATTATACTTTAGCATTATTTGAACCATGAAATCAATATAGTGATATAATAATGCATAAAGAATCATTCACATGTGCATAAAATAATAAAACACATATATGAGTGGTAAACCCTCAAGGGGGATAAAACCCACTATGATATCTACAAATGGAATATTTTAATATTAAAAAAAATATCAAATTATGTTGAGTACCAACTAAATTTGGAGAACCAACCCCAATATAATCAAGCACCCACTTGACTAAGCTTTAACAAGCACCTACTTGAAAAAAAACACCAACTCCCTAAGTGACTCAGCACCAACTCAGCCACCTCATGAATTTTGATCATAATCACACCTATACTCTTATTTTATGGTCTATAAATTATTTAAATACCTCATTCTTCTCAACTAAGAAAAAAATTATTTTTTTGTTTTGTATACATTCAAAGAGGCCCAAATTGCCTTCTATATATACTATTATCATGGTCACACACCAATTGGTCAGCAACACACCTTCAACCTTTTATTTAAAACATTATATAGGTCTTATTACATATTATGATCATGTTTAAAGAACAATTTTTTCCCATTTTGGTCTACCGTAACTCAATTAGGCCTTACTTCTCCTTTAGGTCTCATGGAGACCTAATTGCATTAGGATTATCCTCTTAACACTAAAACTTGATATTTTTGGGCCCATATGGCCTTATAAAAAAATAAAAAACCATTAAATAACTTGTAAAATGAAATCTAATAAATTCATATATGATTAATTATACCTATATCCTTTGTTCATACCAAGATATCTCCCTTAGGACAATCTGCCTTATTAGGCTTGTGTACCTCAAAAGTCTATCTTACAATAATGAAGCTTAAACACCCTTAAGCTACTCAAATATGAAAAATTAAACATGTATATATATTATCCATGACCTTAGGTTCATCATAAAATTATTGGAACACCTTCACTTAGGAGATAAAGGCTTAAGATCATCTTTACAACTCACTTGCTCAAAACTACCAATTCACCTCAAAACCTAGTCATGATGAATTAGAACTCCAATGCTTGTGTAGACACTTGTCATGAATCATGATGCATAAAAATTGTCCTATGAGATATATAAAACATCCTAAAATATAAAAATCATATTTTCTAATGGAAAATATTGGTCTTATAGACCAATTTATTGACCTTATATTTCATAGTCTTATCTGAACCAGACAGGCTATTTTGTGAGTAACTTTTTCACCATATACACTAACCTCAAAAGTTTATAAAAATAATTATCATGAAATAAAATTCATAAATTAATTAATCATTCACTTTATTTCAATAATATATCATGAATAGACCCTCAAATCTATCTCTTCATCTTTTCCTGGGTTTTACACTATTCACACCATTAGGTCTATCTATAACTACATTACTTAGATGACCAAATTAGAAAATTTAAAGGATATAATATATAAATTAATCATAATTTACATGAAAAATGAGTCTCTATCTTCTTCTACCATCCATTTTATTTTCTTCACCAATTCAAATTTTGAGAGTTATAGTAACTTCTTGACAAATAGGCCTATATCTATGCATTTTGTCTCTCATCAGAATAACAACCACCACCTAGAGGTACTTGGGATATTTTAATACATGATCTAATATCCTATATGGTCATATATATATATATATATATATATATATATATATATATATATATATATATATATATATATATATACATATATATATATATATACATATATATATATCTATATACATATATATATATACATATATATATATATACATATATATATACATATACATATGTATATGTATATGTATATGTATATATATATATATGTATATATATACATATATATATATATATATATATATATAAAATAAAATCTTTCATATTGAGTCCTTATTAGTGTTTTAGGGAGGTTTAACACAAGTTTTAGTGTTAACGATTGTTTATAAAGGACTACCACTTAAATTCAAAACTAATGCCTAGAGATATTATCTATGGCCCTTCCCTATCTCTCCTTAATATATTATACTCCCATGTATAGGTTACACATTCCAATGAATTTTTGAAATTTATTCTTAAGTTTGAGACCTCATTTTGTGAGCTCAAGAAATCCTAAAACAATGATTTATGCACTTTTCCTTCAAATATTGACCTTAAACTTTGTGATCATACATAAAACATATTATATTACCTTGTTCCATTCTCAAATTTTCATACATTCCTTTAAATCTGATCTTCATACCTCATTAGTCTAGGTAGGGTTCAAGACTGATCTGGATGTAGACTTAGACTGAAGGTTCTACCCCTATAGGCTCACTTTGAAACTCTCATAAATGCTTTTATATCTTATTCACATGCTCAAAAAATTCCATAAAACCTTAAAATACTTGTGTTTATTAATTTCACCATGCACATACCTCTTCCTATCATGACTAGGCTTTTTATGCACTTAACATCAATGACTTGTACCTTCTATGAAGACATAAGACATTAGTTGCCTTCAAATTCTCTCTTTAACTTTATCTCATGAAAACACTCTCTCATGACAACATTTTTTCATGCACCTTGTCACATCACACACTACCAATTATCCTTAATCATCTTTGACATCAACCTTCACAAGATGCACCTTTGACATCAACCTTCACAAGATGCACCTTTGACATCAATGATAATACTCAACATATCTTTATTTGGGATTATAGTGACCTTAAGGGATTTGATCCTAGAATAGCTCAATATAACATAGAGATTGATCCAAATTTGAAGCTATTAATATAAATACAAAGACCTATAAATCTAAATATTGATCTCCTAATGAGGAAAGAGTTAACTAAGTTGATAGATTCAAGCACTATATTCCCTATTAAATATTCTTCATGGGTTGCTAATCTAGTCCCTATGAGGAAAAAGAAAGGAGAAATTAGATTATGTGTAGATTTCAGAGATTTGAATAGGGTGTTATTTAAATATCATTACCCCTTACCCTCCATGGAGTAAATTTCTTAAATGGTTGAAGGTTCTCAACACTTTTCTCTTCTTGATGGCTACTCTGGATATAATCAAGTCTTGGTGAAGGAAGAGGATCAATAAAAAATCGATTTTACTACTAAATTAGGAATATATGCCTATAAAAGGATGCCATTTGGGATATAAAATGTAGGGGATACATTCCAAATATCCATGGATATTGATTTTTAAGGATTGATTAATGAAATGGTGTTAATTTACCTTGATGACATAGTTATTTTTTCAAAGAATGCTAGTTCTCATTTAGCCCATCTTAGATTGTTTTTTAAAGGTTCAGATAATATGGTGTCTCTCTAAACCCTAAGAAGTGTGTTTTTTAAGTCCATGAAGATAAGCTCTTAGGTTACATTATCTCTAAAGAAGGACTAGCCATAGATCCTGAAAGAGTAAGTGATATATTAGATTTCTATTTACCCTAGCATAAGAAAGGTCTACAAAATTTTATTGGAAGAATTAATTTTGTTAGAAGATTCACACCTAGTTTTTCTAATCGTGTAAATCCTTTAACAGCCATGTTAAAGAAGCATCAGGACTTTAATTAGACTAAGGAATGGAAAAGTAGTTTTGAGTCTATTAATCAAGTTATAGCCCAAGCAAATACATTGATCAACCCTAATTTTTCAAGACTTATTGTATATTTTTTATTACATTGATGCCATTGTTTAACATTATAAATGATTAAGGAGGAAATTATTGAGCACCAGTATTGATTATTGAGTTGTCAGAATAAGTGTTATCATTGATGTCAATATAATGTCATTAATTTCAATCTATTATCATTTATGTAAAAGGTTCTTGTGAAGGTGCATGATAAAGTAAGCCTTGAGGTAGCATGATGAAATGAGTGAGCTCTGAAAAATAAATTATATACTTCAAAGATCTATGTAAGCAATTTTGAAGATGTTCTAAATGAGCTACAAAGATTTGAATGATCTGAAGAATACTTGATAGTGTTTTATAATGAGAGAGGTCATTTGAGGTTGTACATGAGATTTTTAGGGCCTTGAAAATGATTAGAAGGTTAGTTTCAAGGATCTATGTATACAAATCTGAAGATGCTATGAAGATCCTTAGTCGAGCTCTGAAGATATATAAAAAGCTCAAAATATGATCTATTAAAGATATAAATAAGATTGACTATATGATTTTTCTTGATAATACACAAGAGTCATTGGAACATAGGAAAGTTTCAAGGTAAAGTCTACAGAGTGGATAAGAGGTTAGATTCAAGGTTGAATGAGACTTGTAGGTCAAGGCCTAGAAAGTAAGAAGAGAGATGATAGCCAAATTGGGTATCTAGATTAGTTTTCATGACATGGGTGAGTAGGTGATCATATATATAGGTGATTAAAGTTTTTTCAAGTATGTGCATGAAGTTTTAGGTTCTGGTTTACAAGAAAATTTTGAAAAAGTGTTTCAAGCTTTCTCATGTGCACAGAATGAAGAGTTGTCTACCCAATAGGGTGCTTCTATTGCTCATTATCACATGAAAAATCTTCATGATAATCTAATATATTCATGGTATATTATTAATGGTTATATCTCAAAGTTTCAAGCATTATTTTATGGAAAGAGGAACTAAGTTTTATGAATGATCATTAAGACTGGAAGTTGGTCTAAACCCTCATAGAACCCTAACATTGACCTGATGTTAAATATATTATTATAAAGAGATAATAATGATTTTATATGGTCATATAATTTATTTTAGGTTGTATTAAACTATTCTAAGCATCTCTAGGTGTGATTGGTTTCTTAGGTGAGTAAGGAGACCCTATAGGAAAGTGTTTGTCTTTTGGAGATTTATTGTAGTAGATAGAGTTAACCAAGTCAAATTTGATAAGTGGATGAATATTAAAGTGTGACTTATAGTTTTTGTATATAAATTTTTATGGATAGGTTTCATATCTCAATTATACAAAGTTATTAATCCAAGTTGGTCAATCACTAACAAACATAGTGGTACAGACAGTAAGAAAATTAGGTAGAAGTGAGAAGATGATTCTTGATGTGTTTTCATGTAAGAGTGATGAATTAAAGTGCATGCTAATGTTTTTTGGGAATTGAATATTCTATCCATGATTTTCATAATCTTGAAATTTAGTATAAAATTTTGGAACATTGAAGCCAAAATGGCTTGTCTAACTAAGTAGAGTCTATGAGAAAAAAGATCAACAAATTGGTCTATGAGACTAATAGTTTCCATTAAATATTATGATCTAATTGATGGATTTTTATATAAGTATGATATAATATATTTTTCATGCATTTAAATCCCTTTATTATGTTCAATCATGTGTCATAATTTCATGTTTTCTTGACTGTGTTTTGAAGTCAGATGGTAGTTCTAAGTGAACATCTTGTAGAAAAGAGTTTAAGCTTGTATACCCTAAGTTGAAGCATATAATGAAGTTTATAATGATCCTAAATTAATGAGGTTTATAAATATGTGAATTATTTCCATTTTTGTTTGTAAAAATTGATTATATGCTCCAGTTGTTCAAGACAAAGTTTTTGTATATGCACAGACCTTTTATGAACAGTGTTTTGAGAAAGGGTTCAAGTGATGGTTGGACATAAAAGGTGTTGTAAACATAAATTAAAGTTGTATAAGGTATATTTGAGTGAAATTTTATGTTTTAATATCATTTTAAGTGTTTTTATATTCTTCAATAAATATTAAAGGGTAACATGTTGTGAAGAAGACCTATTAGGTCTCCATTAAGCCTAAAAGAGGAGTAAGGGTTAATTGAGCTATGGCCGACCTAATGTATTGATTGATTCATGGTTAAGGCATTTTATTTTAATATTATAAGACCTATTAATGTCTTACCAAATTGATTTGAATGTGTGGCCAACTAAGAAGGATATGATCAACTGACTTGTATAAAAATAAGGCAGTTTAGGCCTATTTAGGTATGCTTAAAGAGTGAGAGCAAAAGAGGATAAGTGAATGATATATATCATTACTAAGTAAAATGAGGTCATGAAGACCATAAAAAAAGTTTCATTAATATCTAATATAGGCTATAATATGAGGATCAAGGTTAGAAGACCTAATCAAGCCATGAAGAGGGATAGTTGAGCAAAGAAGGTTGAAGGCTAGTTTGAGAAGGACAAAAGTGAATGAAGAGATAAAGGAGAAGATCATCATCTATTGTGTGAGAATAAATTATTCTAAAGGTGATAAATTATATCAAGTGGATGATTTATTTTTATTCATCTAGGGTGTTTGCTTCCTTGTAAGTGGGTGCTTGTTAAAACCTAACTGAGTTGGTACTGAGCTAGTTGGGGTGGGTATTCCATGTGGAGTTGGTGTTTTACTAAATATTTATGTTTGTCCTATAAAAAAATTGTCCATTTACTTCATCAAAGGGTTTTATTCCCCTTTAGTTTTTCCTAAATTTTGTCACTTGAATTTTCACCCTTTTAAGATATGGAAAGTCTCTCCTCATCCAAGTGGCACAATGGAATCACCTCTAGGCTTGTGGGCAACCTAAGGAATGAGGTGAATCTCTAGATAAGGCTAGCTCCCTTGATGTACCACTTTAGATTAAAACTAATACTAAACTTAGAGGTGAAAAGGGAGAAGGATAACTAAAATCAAACTAGCCTAAAGGATGTGATACACTAAATAACATGATGACATCCAACCATGTACATATTACACTTAAAATCAAAAGACAAACTGAAAATACACTTCTCCAATCTTCATCTTCTTACATCAATGCTACATTTGAGGTTATGGATTAATGTGAAAATATAATAGGACTATAAAATATGCTTATGATGTTATTAATTAATATACTAACTCACTTAAACCATGAACATCTCCTCGAATACTTCACATGCTTTGCAAGAAGAGGCTGCAAATAGGTGAAACAATGGAACAACATGCTAAAGAATCCATAGTTTTCACTAAGAAAGATTCATCTTCCAATTGAAAACACTAATAATATTCATATAGGATGTAAAAATTAGTTTTTTTATTGATCAAAATGTATAAATTTATTAAGTATTCATAACACTCAGGTGGAGCATCCAATACAATGCCAAAATGGCTAGTTCTTATAGAACTTGAAAGAGAGAGAAGAAGATAGAAGTCCAAGGGTCATTAGGACACTTTTCAAGATGATCCAAGGAGTTATTTTAATTTTGAGATGGTGTGTGATGAACCATTCAAGTTTTGGAGATAAAAATTTCAATCCAAGTCATAAACCTCATGAAAAGTGGAAAGAAACTCCCTATTCTAGCTTAGAAAAATTTCCCACATGATTGGGCCTGTTTGAATGCCTTATAACACATTAGGATCAGGTCTAATGATTGGAATGGAATTTCAGGCTCCCATACATGATTTTTCATGTATTTTTTGCATGCTTGGTCCTCTAAAAAATTTTGAAAGTGACCCATCATCATTTGTTATCCAGAAAATACTCCTTTCATGCACCCTACACACATGGCTTCCAAAAAGGCATAATTTTTCCATTAAAATCCATAAAATGAAGTGGGTGACATTTTTTAATGCCCTTCATATCCTTATAATCATTAGGGACACCTTAAAATCACCCCACTTGAAGATCTCCACCCTTATCACTAGTTTGTCTAATTGGCCAATTTTGAATGGCTAAGTTGAAACACCTGGTTGAGACACTTAGGAATATTTTCAAGGAATTAAATTTACATTTTGACTTATATTAACTCTCTATATTCACCCTCATGTGATTGGAATTTCTTGAAACCTCTGACAACCTACAAAACACATAAAATAGTGATAAAACCCCTATTTTTACTCCCATCTATATAGGTCCATATAGAAAAAAAGCATGGGATGGATATTTAGTTAGTCCTCTACAACTTTTAATAGGTTTCATGAGAAAAATATTCCATTTTATCAGCTATCCAACTCCATCTTCTCAAACTGGTCTTTACAAGGGTTTTAGCTTGTTTTCACTCTTCAGGTTTGTTCATAAAGATTTGACATCCAACCTACCAAAAAATCTGAAAAAATAATTATTTAATACCACTTATATCTTCCCATAACTCCTTTGGAGACCATTCAAATCATCATGAAATGTGTGAACATTCAAAGTTATCCTATCAACTTCTTTCCTCTATTTGCATAGGCCTAACATTAGTTTCAAGCCAAATTTGACTCTCTTGAACCTTTCTCCACATGTTTGAATATTAAACACACATTTATTGTCCTTATTAACATTTTCCAATATGTTTTACCATGTATTTAATGCTATAAGTATGACTGACTCCTCATTAGGCCTTAGGCTTGAACCTTGATCTTCAGGCTTGACTACATACTTGGTGGTTTAGAGCACCATGTTGAGTTTAATCCTTTTTAAAAAGGATTTAAATGATGTATTATATATTTTCCAACTTCTCACACCTTTCAAACAATTTACATGAGCCTCTAGTTCATCATTTTTTCACCTTCTTTAAGATTGTTAGGGTTTATACATGGGGAAAGAGCACTCTATCTAAGATAAAATAGAGGTAACTTACCCTATTAGGTAAGATAAGATACATATTTTAGAGGACTCCCCATGTCATATATGTGATATACACCAAAATTCAGATATTTATTGGGTCAATATACCCCTTAACCCCTTAAAATCTCAAGACAGACTCATAGATGGAGGCGGTATGCAGGGTTCTAGAAGAATGATTGAGTATGGCATGTTTAGAGCTCCCTTACTTGTTCTATTATTACCCTCCTAGATAGTAGTACATTATAAGTTCATGTATGTCATTATGAGTGTCTTTATTTTTTTAATTACCTCAACTTTCTTCCTAAGTAAGTTCATCACTCTAACTTCAATTTATACCCAAGACTACAACATGACTATTATAGGTTTTCACAGGGTTTTGAGATGGTCAGTGGGCCTTATTTACCTTTTTTTAAGTTAATTAAGTTTATTGTGATGATAATATAAGTATTAACTTGATTTTAGTATCATTTTAACCTCCCATTTACTTTCACATGTGCCTTTAGTTATAATTGAGTCCTTCATTGTCTCTTGACTAAGACACATACCCTTTGGGGCCTGTTGTAGGTGACATATGCTTTATCTAGAGCTCATAATAACCATGGAGAAGTTTCTAAAGGTTAAACTCATAATTATAATCCTTTAATCATCTTAAATTCACTTTGGACTCACTTGATAAAGTTTTCCTTAGAGGACTGAGAACTCTGCCTGCCCCTACCTGTAGGTGCATTTTGTAAGAATTAGACCTTAAATCATTATTCTCCAAGATCCTATTTACATTCCCATAGTCATAATCCAAATCATCTATATGTAAACATATTATTTTTATATTTTCTAACCATGAAAATACCATGTCATGGCTCATAGTCTACTACAGTCACAATTGACTATGCCTTCTGCCTTGGAGAGGGTCACCTATAGGTTGAAATGGGTTTGTAAGATCATCATTTTTGTCATTAATATACTTTAAACTTTTTAGAAATATTCAAATAAATTTAAAAACATTAAACATACTCTTAACTCTCATATACTACAAGAGAGAAATAACTTTTTCAAAATTGTAACTTATAACGGTTGTAGGTGCACATTCCTTCCTAGAAGGACCTCGATAGGTATGTGTGGGACTTCAAAACATAGCATATCAATATTATCTTAATGGTATATATGCTCATGGTATTATTTTTACTTCATAATTCCATTTAAATCATCATAAAATTATTTATTATCTCCTTGAATGTTAAGGCCACTTTATCTCTTCAAACCTTGTAGATAGACTGCTTGAATTCAGTGGTTCAAAAGGTATCTTTGGATCCTTTAACAACCATTTTCCTTTGATTTTCTAACCACCATTCTTGGCATGTATATTTTATATTCTAGGGGATATGATATTTATTAGGATATATGTGTTAAATACCTTTACCACCATGTTTTAAGATTATCACAAAAAGCTCCATGACCTCTGTTTAGCAATTTAGGGAAAGATTCCCAGAACTCAGTCCTTTCTTGATCATAGTGGTCTACATCCTCTTTTTGCCTCATTAACACTTCATATGGATCTTTCAAGGCTTTATATTCATAACAAAACCTCAAATAGGTGTCAAATGGTTTTGTCTTCTCCACGAAATCATTTTATTACCCTGCTCAGCCACCTATAGGTAGATGATTTGGTGAATAATAGTGAGTTGTAGATAAGCAATATGAAACTATTAATGAAAATGAAATTTATATGTTCTCCTCAATCATGCCTCTAAAATTTTATAAATATTAATATTTTATAATCATATCATGACTTACACCTGTCAGCATGACATCATCAATGGCTATTGTTGATGTGCATTCAGCTAAAATTGGTCAGTGAGTATGAAATGGAACAATAGTATAGAGAAAAAGCCTCATGGTAGTTCAAACTTATTTTCCACCTTAAAAATGTATGATTTAAAATAATATCATCCTAATAAAATATTAAATCATTATTTCCAACATGAAAATCACCTACAAACTTATGGAACAAGGTAGGCAAGATATTTTATGACTATTTTGGCATGGTGATTGAGCTTGTGATCTCACTTGCTTCTTTATACTTTTGGAGTGACTATTTGGAGTTATATTTAGAATTTAAGATGAATTTAAAACATATATAGGAAATAAAACATCATTTCACTTCCCTTGGAACCATAACATAGAAGAAACCTTCAACACTCTAAAAACATGACTATAATTGTACCCCTTCATGCCTCCTTGCAAGCTGAGTTGGTTGACTCATCAAATCAACTTAAAGTGTGAAAAAAAGAATATAAAAATTATATATGATATTAAATATCATCTATAACCAAACTCAACAAGTTATTTGTACATAATTTCTCAAACCAAGACAAAACCTATAGGGTACACAGATTAGTAGGCAGATTTGCATAGTAAACTTCATGAGGATGGTTTATGAATAAAATAAAACCATTAATAAATATTATTATATTAAAATTAATTTATATAAGTTTACTTTAACCTACCCAAGGTGTTTGATCTAAAACTTCATGAGCTGTCTGTACCGAGCAAAAACCTGAAGGTCACTTTAGCTTGTCAAGAAGGGTGAAATTGGAGCAGAACAGTTTTGAGAAATAAATAGCATTTCAATATCAATAAAATAATTATTTTATATTAATAATATTAAATTAAATCCCATGATCCTATCCCACATGGTACACTTCCCAAGGAGTTGTACAAGTGCCATTTTCTCTCTTTTACTCAAGAAAACTGCCCTTTCTTCTACATAACCTGCCATATTTTAGTTTTTTTAGTTAATTAAGACTTATAGTGACACATTTTTCATTATATAATATTTTTACATCTTTAAATTTCCCAATAAATCTATACAAATCATTAAATGCACCTTTTTTACCCTTAAAATGACTCAAAATGATAAATGGACAAAAACTAATTGACCAAAGCCAATATAACATTGATTGAAATAAAATGAACTATAATACACCCCATGACACTCATATTACATCCCATATATACCTATAAAAACAATTTTTTACCTATAGATGCCCCAATTTGATTTAAAAGTCAAATTTAGTTAATAAATTGGTGACTCATACGGGTAGTATGCCTACTATACTAACTAAACCAATAGCCTTATTAGTCCATTGGGATTAGGAGTCATCTGAAGTCTAATAAAAAAAAGGAAAACCTTTGACCATTGGCTAATACAAGACAACTAAAGACTACCTCAACCACACAAAGCAAAGAGACACAAAAAATAAGACACCAAACACACACATGTGCTCAAAAAATTTGGGGAAATAGAAAACAAACTATTATGCACAACTAGAAAATAAGCACACCTCCTTTCTAGGATAAAAAGGAAAACTTCTTTAAGCATATTCATGGTGAGATGAAACATAGTGCTAAACATGTTTCTCCTTGGATTGAATGCTTTGTAGATCAAACCTATTCCTTGGCACTTACTTGATTTGAACCCAAGTAGATAATATTCAAATAGGTCTCCAATGTAGATATATTCATCTTGAACATGTTCACATACTTCATAGTTCTACCCACTCTTCATCTCATGATCAACTTTTATCTCTTTATTAGGCATGGCTTCAAAATGAGTACTTTCATGTTCTTTAAAAGATTAAGGTTAATAGGATCTTTTTCCATCTTTCAAGAGCTGATGTGTTTCTCCCAACTAATTGAGAGGATGATATCCCATCTTGATGAATTCAAATGTGTCATCATCAAATTCATATGTTTCTTTAAAGGAAAAATTTTAAAGGATGATTTTCCTTTTTATACTTACTTGAGTGCCAAAGTTGCCTTCTCCATCTTTGACTAGATCATAGCCTCCTTGAAGAGGAGTATAACCTACTACAATAACTTCAAATAAGTCATCCAAAGGCTGATTAATAACTTTTCCTTGTCCATCCATAGTATCTTTCAAAGTGATTAAAGGTTTAATGATCATTTTTTCTTCTTTAGAAAAGGGAAGACATCCTTCCTCATCAACCCAATCTGAAATCTTCACATAAGAAGTCACCTCTTCTTCATCTTTGATCAGATAATCAAGAGCTATCTCCTCTATCTTGGTCTCATAAGACTCTCCCAAGACTGTCACTTCTTGAAGGGTGGCTTGAAATTTTTCTCCATCCTTGATAGCACATTTCACTTCAAATATGGAGGCAAAATCTTGTGAATTATCTTTTTGTTCACCAAGGGGAGTCCCTATGGTAATCTCTTCCTCATAATCACTCATAAGGTCTTTTTAATCAGCCATGAATTGATCTTGTTATTCTTCACTTACTCTTATCAAAATAGGCTCTTCTTCTAATATTTCCTCTTTGCCACAAGGAAAGCATTCTTCATTACCAACCAAACAAGGAGATTCAACATAAGAACCTTCTTCTTCCTCATCACTTACAACCTATTGAGGGTTTTCAAATTGAACTTTAGCTATCATAATCTGATCTTGTTTGTTAAGGGTTGCAAGATATTCAATCTCATTCATGGTGATGCCAAGACTAGGCATCTTGAAATCCAGTGACCTAGCCAGATGAGTCTGTCAAGGATTTGCATTCTATTCAAGTAGAAATTCTAAATTTTTCTCAACTAGCTATTCTTCTTTAGTTTCCCACACCATAGGTCCATCAATTCAAAGGGTGATGGGATAAGGACAAAAGTAACTTGTTGGTGGAGGTGGAACATAGGGCCCAAAATTATATTGGGAACTCTCTTGAAGGAGGTTAGATGGGGTGTGTTTAGGCATATGATATTCTTTTGGGTTTAAACCTTCCATCTCACCTTGACTTAGCAATTTCATCTTTGCCTCTAAATCCTCTATTTTCTTGGCTAGGTTATCTTGTAAAAGCCTTTCTTGATTTCATATGAATCATCATGAGAAGGAGGAGTACAATAGGGTTGACATGGAACACAAGGAGCTTCTTTAACTTCACACTCTTTATCAATGCTTTTATCCTCCTTCTTTCCCCATGGTTCTACTACCTTACTCCAGATTTGGATCTTGGGATTATAAATTTTTTATTGAGGGAGGGTGAGAGGGGTTTGTATAGGATCAAGCTTCTTCTCAACATCACACTCTTTGTCAAGACTCTTCTCTTCTTTCTTTCCCCATGAATCCACTACTTTATTCTAGCTTAGAATGTTAGGATTATGAATCTCTTTTTGAGGTGGTGAGGATGCAATGTGATAGGGAAATGAGGGCTTGAAATCTACTTCCTTTGTTTTCATCATGGATTACTGCATATACATGTTATCCAGCTTAATCTGCCTATCAATATTAGCTTCAAACATAAGGTTTCTCTTTTCAAATCTCTCCTCTAATTGATTGGGAAAAGGATGAATTTGATAGGCTTGATTTGGCTCATGAATAGGGGTCACGTATGGATGATAAGAAACTTGAGGAGGTGGATAAGACGTCTGATAGGTTTGGTGAGTTTGTCTTTCATGAATGCTTATTGTATCCTCTAAGGATGCAATCAAACCACTCACATCTAGCACCTCACTTATGAGCCTTTGCCCATTGGCTCTCTTAAAAGGTGCCCACTCTCTCTTGACTAACTCTAATTTATTTCTCACTTGATGGATCAAATGATTAATAACTTATTGGCCACATCCCCTAAGAGTATCAAGATCTAACATATACCTCTCATATCCTAAAAGAGTCTTCTTGAAGGTGTAAATGGATGGATTTGGGAAAGAACTAGGTTGACTAAGAGGAGCAAGACATTGAGAGGGTTGGTTATAGTACTGATATAAATAATGGCCATGTGTGATTTGATATGGATCATAATAATACTGGTAAGGATCACACCAAGGTTGATTAATAACTTGCTCATATTGGTAGGGAAAGCCATAAGCTTAGAAGGTCTCACCAACTTGTATGAAATTGTACTCAACACCAAGGCCAACCATGAAACTTCATTAGGAAACAAGAACACAAAATAAAATATGTTACCATCAATATTCAAAGGATAACCTAGGCTTCTTGACTAGATGATGTATCTTCAAAGTCACCATTGATGATTTGATAGATGCCTTCAAAGGCTAATTATTGATAGACAACACAAAAAATCTCTCAACTTCTTGGACCAAGAGTCCCATCAGGAATGGAAAAACCTTTTTTCACTTTTATTTTCACCCTTTGAGGAGATGGAAAATATCTCCTCATCCAAGTGTCATAATGTAATCACCTCTAGCCTTGTGGGCAGCCTAAGGAATGAGGTGAATCTCTAGATAGGGATAGTTCCCTTGATGTACCACTTTGGATTGAAACTACTAATAAAATTGGGTGGGGCGGGGGGCGGGGGGGTGAAAATGGAGAAGAAAAATTGAAATAAAACTAACCTAAAGGAGGTGATATGCAAAATAACATGATGACATCCAACCATGTGCATATTACACTTGAAATCAAAAGACAAACTGAAAATACACTTCTCCAATCTTCATCTTCTCACATCAATGCTACATTATGAGGTTATGGATGAAAGTGAAAATCTAGGAGGACAAGAAAAGATACCTATGAGGAAATAATTAATATAATATCTCACTTAAACCTTTAACATCTCAAAAACTTCACATGCCCTGCAAGAAGAGGTTGCAAATAGGTTAAAGAATGAAATAACATGCTCAGGAACCCATAGTTTTCACTAAGCAAGATTCATCATCCAATTGAACACACTAAGAATATTCATAGAGGAGGTAATAATCAGTTTTATTATTGATAAAAAGGTATACATTTTATCATAACTTCACCATACTTAGGTGGATCATCCAATACAATGCCAAAATGGCTAGTTCTTATAGAACTTAAGAGAGAGAGAAGAAGAGAGAATTCCAAGGGTCACAAGGACACTTTTCAAGATGATAAAAGGAGTTATTCATGAATTTTTAGTGGGTTTGGGAGGAACCATGCAATTTATAGAGATAAAAATGTCAATCCAAGTCATAAACCTCATGAAAAGTGCCAAGAAACTCCCTATTCTGGCTCAAAACAAATTGCCTACATGATTATGCCTATTTAAATAAATTATAAGTAATTAGGATCAGTTAAAATGATTTTAATGTAAGTTTATGCCCTCATAAATGCATTTCCATGCATTGGTTGCATGCCTGGTCCTTTAAAAACTTTTTAAAGTGACCCGTCATCATCTGTTGTCCAAAAAACACTCTTTTCATGCACCCTGCACACTTAGCTTCCAAAAAGGCATAATTTTTCAATTAAAATCCATAAAAGGTAGTTTTTGAAATGTTTCAAGGCCATTTATGTCCATATGCTTAAGCATAAGGGACACCTTAAAATAACCCCACTTGAAGATCTCCACCCTTCTCACTAGCTTGTCTAATTGGCCAATTTTGATTGGTTGAGTTAAATTACTTGGTTGAGACACATTTATTTTTTTCAAGGCATTAAATTTACATGGGGAGTTATCTTAAGTCTCAATATTCCCTCCCATGTGATTATTATTGCTTGAAACCTCTTACAACCTACAAAACACATAAAATAGTGAAAAAAATCTTGTTTTTACACCCATTTGTATAGGTCCATTTATAAAAAAGCATGGAAGGTATCTTGAGTGAGTAATTTTAAACTTCCAATAGGTTTCATGATAAAACTATTCCATTTGATAAGTTATCCAACTCTATCTTCTAAAACTAATCTTTGCAAGGGTTTAACAAGGGTTTTAGCTTGTTTTCACTCTTAAGGTTGGTTCATAAATATCTGATGTCTAAGATACCAAAAAATCCCATAGATTAATTATTCAAGACCCTTGATATCTTCCTCTAACTCCTTTTTCAACCATGCACATCATCATGAAATGTGTGAGCATTCAAAGTTCTCATATCAAGCTCTTTCCTCTATTTACATAGGCTTAACATTAGTTTCAAGCCAAATTTGACTCTCCTAAAGCTTTATTTATAATTTTGAAGATGAAAAACACCTATAGTGACCTTAGGAACATTTTTCAATAGGTTGGAACCTGAATCTAATGCTATAAGTATGACTAACTCCTCATTAGGCCTTACTACATACTTGGTGTTTTATAGCACCATGTTGATTTTACTCCATTTGAATAAGGTTTTACATGATGTCTTATATATATTCCAATTTCTCACACCTTTCAAAAAATTTACCTTAGCCTCTATCTCATCCTTTTTTCACCTTCTTTAAGATTGACAAGGTTTGTGCATAGGCAAAGTGCCCTTTATCTAAGACAAAATAGAGGGAACTTACCTTATTAGGTTAGATAAGATACATATTTGAGAGGATTACCTAGGTCATAGGTATTATACACCAAAAACCATCTCTTGATTTGGTCAATATACCCCTTAACCCCTTAAAATCTCAAGATAGACTCCTAGAAGGAGACTCTATGCAGGGTTCTTGAAGAATGACTAAGTATGGCATGTTTAGAGATCCCTTACTTATTTTATGCTTTCCCTCCTAGATACTAGGACCTCCTAAGCTCATGTATGTCATTATGAGTGTCTTTAGTTTTTTAATTACCTCAACTCTCTTCCTAAGCAATTTCATCACTTTAACTTCAATTTATACCCAAGACTGCAAAATGACTATTATAGGTTTACACAGGGTTTTGAGATGGTCAGTAGGCCTTATTTAAATTTTTTGAAGTTAATAAAGTTTATGATGATGATAATATAGGTATTAACTTTATTTTAGTATCATTTTAACCTCCCATTTGCTTTCACATGTGCCTTTAGTTGTAACTGAGTCCTTCACTATCTCCTGACTGAGACACATGCCCTTTGGGGCTTATTGTAGGTGACATATGCTTTATATATAGCTCATAATAACCATGGATAAAGTGTATAAATATTTAAGTAATCATGATATTCCTTTAATTATCTTACATGCACTTTGGACTCACTTGACTGAGTTTTCCTTAGAGGACTAAGAACTCTACATGCCCCTACCTGTAGGTGCATTTTGTAAGAATTAGACCTTCAATCATGGTTCTCCAAGATCCTATTTAGATTCCCATAGTCATCATATAAATCATATGGAATAAAAAAATATTATTTTTATATTTTCCAACCATGCAAACACCATGTCATGGCTCATTTTTTGCTACAGTCGTAATTGACTATACCTTCTACCTTGGAGAGGGTCACCTATAGGTTGAAATGGGTTTGCAAGATCATCATTTTTCTCATTAATATACTTGAAACTTTTGATAAATATTCCAATACATTTCAAAACATCAAACATACTCTTAACCCTTATATACTGCAAGAGAGAAATAATTTTTTTTAAATTGTAACTTATAATGGTTGTAGGTACACATTCCTTGCTAGAAGGACCTCTATAGGTATGTGTGGGACTTCAAAACATAGCTTATCAATCTTCTCTTAATGGTCTCTATGCTCATGGTATGATTTTTACTTCATAATTCCATTCAAATAATGAGAGCATGCTTTATTATATCCTTGAATGTTAAGGCCACTTTATCTCTTCAAACCTTGTAGATAGACTACTTGAATTCAATAGTTCAAGAGGTATCTTTGGGTCTTTTAACAACCGCTTTCCCTTACTTTTATAACTACCATTATTGGCATGTAGACTCTATATTCTATGGGATATGAGATTTACTAGGATATATGTCTTAAATACCTTTACCACCATGTTTTAATATAATCACAAAAAGCTCCATGACCTCTATTTTGGTGATTTAGGGAAAGATTCCTAGAACTCAGTCCTTCCTTGATCATAATGGTATACATCCTCTTTTTGCTTCATTAACACTTCATATGGATCTATCAAGGCTTGTTATTAATACCACAACCTCAAATAGGTTTCAAATGGTTTCATCTTCTCCATGAAAGCATTTTATTACCCTACTCAGCCACCTATAGGTGGATGCTTTGATACATAACAATGAGTTATAGATAAGCAATATGAAACTATTCATGCAAATGAAATTTATATGTTATCCTCAATCATGCCACTACACTTGTATCAATATTAATATTTTATATCCATATCATGCCTTACACCTATCAACATGATGTCATCAATGGATAATGTAGATGTGCATTCAGCTGAAAGTGGTCAGTGAGTATGAAATGGAATAATAGTGTCGAGAAAAGGCCTCATGGTAGTTCAAAATTATTTTCCACCTTCCAAATTTATTATTTAAAAAAATATCATCTTGAGATAAGATTCAAGCATTATTTCTAATGTGAAAATCACCTGTAAACCTTTGTAACAAGGTAGGCAAGATATTTAATGATCGTTTTAGCATGGTGATTGAGCTTGTGAACTCTCCTGCATCTTTAAGATTTTGGAGTTAGATTTAGAATTTTAGATAAATGTAAAACATATATAGACAATAAAACGTCACTTCACTTCCATTGGAACCATAACATAGAAGAAACCTTTAACACTCTAAAAACATGATTGTAATTGTACCCCTTCATACCTCCTTGCAGAATGAGTTGGTTGACTCATAAAATAAACTTAAATTTTGAAACAAAGAATATAAAACATAATAATGGAGAGTAAAAATCCTCTTAAACTAAACTTAGAGTAATTTATTCATACAAAATTTCTCAAACTAAGATAAAACCTGTAGGGTACAGAGATTAGCAGGTAGATTTGTACAGTCAACTTCATAAGAATGGTTCATAAATAAAATACCACCATTAATAAAAATTATTATATTAAAATAAATTCATATTATTTTAATTTAACTTCCCCAAGGTGTTTGAGTTGAAACTTCATGAGCTATCTATACCAAGTTAAAACTCGAAGGTCACTTCAGCTTGTCAAAAAGGGTAAAAATGGATCAAAATGGTTTTGAGTAATAAATAGAATTTCTAGATCAATCCAAGAATGTATTTTAGATGAATAATATTAAATGGCATTCCTTGACCCTATCCCATGTGGCACACCTCCCAAGGAGGTTGCATAAGTGCCATTTTCTCTCTTTTGCTCATGAAAACTACCCTTTCTTCTACATAACCTGCCATATTTTTGTTTTATCAGTTAATTATGACTTATAGTTACACATGGGGCATGAAATAATCTTTTTATACCTTCAAATTTCCCAATAAACCCATACAAATTATTAAATGCACCTTTTTGACCCTTAAAATGACTCAAAATGATAAATGAACATAAAAATTAATTGAGCAAAGCCAATATAACATTTATTGACATCAAATGAACTATAATAAACCCCATGACACTCATATTACACCCCTTATATACCTATAAAAACATTTTTTTACCTATAGGTGCCCCAATTTGACTTGAAAGTCAAATTTTGTCAACACCACATATATGTTATGTTCATGTGTTTCATGCTCTTATGATTTGATGCTTATGTTTGCTAATATGTATATGCTTTTTATAGTGGTTCATGTATAATTAAGTGGAATTGAATGAAAATTTTGAAGATTTATTCACCCCCCACCCTCTCATTCATCTTATTTCTAATAACCATCTCAACCATGTTGATGCAGTAAAATGGTGAAGGTCTTGAGCAACCTGTTCCTTTATTTAGCCAAGGGCTAGAGGATTATGAAGAGAGATGCACATTTGTAGATAAGAAATTAATGGTAGTCATAAGGAGCCTCAATAAGTTTAGGCACATGGTTTCTAACAAAAAAAAATCATGGCATGGTGTCACATTCAAGCATATGAAACTTCTTTTTGAAAAAAGATTTGAATGAGAAAAGGGTTGGTTAGATAACTAAGGTCATGGAGTATGCCATAGAGATTAGGGATACCAACTTGGTAAGAGGAAAGGGACTGTATAATAATTTAGAATCATACCTTAAAGAGGATGAATGAACTATTTTGGCATTGTAGATGAGCCTCATATAGATGTACATTAATACATTCCAATTCGGACACAGGATATGGTAAGATTTATCCAAATAGGTGAGTGTCCTATAGGTTTGAATAAAGATAAAATAAGGTACTTTAGACTACATTCCATCCCCTATGTTCTTGTGGATGTATTACTCTTTAGAATAGATCTCAATGGGATGTTATTGAGATGTGTTGAAACTGATCAGGTTGACAAGATTTTAGAGTAATTTCATGATGGACCTATAGGAGGTTACTTTTCACCCAAAAAAATAGAAATAAAAGTGATGATATCTTTGTATTATTGGCCTAACTTGTTCAAGTACTCTTACATAAGGGTAAAGATGTGTTAAAAGTGTGAATTTTTCATACGAAAACAAAATATTGTATCCCTTCCTCTTAATCCCATTCAAGTGGAGCAATCATTCATGCAATGGGGTCTTGATTTCATTGGTATGATCAACCCCCATTCAAGTGCAAGCCCATAAGTTGGTACTTATATCTACTAACTACTTCACAATATGGGTGGAATCAATATCCCTCAAAGAATCCAATGAAATTTTAGTCCTTGAATTTTATGAAAGCCTAGTGATTAGATTTAGAGTCCCTTCCACAATATTTTTTTATAATTCAATGGAATTTATTGGTGTAAGGACAAGTGAATGGGCTCTCAAGTATGGTATCTACATAATCACTGCTTATGAATACTATCCTAAATGGAATGGACTTGTGAATTCTACCAAAAATAAATTGATTAGAATCATTAAGAGGACAATGGAGGAAAATCAAAGAACTTGGCATACCAAGTTGAAAACAACCTTATGGGCTAATAGGATCACCTCCAAGAGGGTTTTTGGTAACCCACCCTACATTATTATCTATGGGAGAGAGGCCAAGTTACCTATATCTCTTGAATTACTAGCCCTAGAGTTAACACATCAGCTTGAGATGATGGAGTTTGATCCCATGGCAATAAGGTTGATAGAGTTGATGGCATTGGAAGAGATAAGAGACCATGCCATGCATAAAATGGAGTGTCATCAAGCCCAAGTGAAAAATACCTTTGATAGGATATATATTTCAATCAAATTTCAATAAAGATACCTTATTTTGAAGTGGGATGAGGATAGGGTCAAGTCAAGTAGGCATACAAAGTTTGACATATTGTCGAGTGGGCCCTATATTATCACTAGTTGTAAGCAACATAGTGATTTTCAGCTTTCAAAGCTGAATGGGGAAGATTTGAACATCCAAATCAATGGGATACATTTTAAACCATGTTATTAAGGTTAGTTTACAGTCTTATACATAGTATAATAGTCATTTTCTTTCTCTAAGTGATTCTACCATAGGTTGGTCTTATTGTGTGTGTTCCTTGTCATGTTGTGTGTGTTTTGTTTGTGTTAGTGTGTTGAGAGGGTAATTTCAGTTTTATTTTGTTTTAGAGGCTGAAATCATGTTCATTTTTAGTTTAGGTCTTGTTGAGAAACATTATCAAGTGACTCCATAACCCATTATATGTAATAAGGCTATTAGTCTAGATTTATAATAGGAATGGAATCCCAGAAGGTCACCAAAAATGTAGACAAATTGGCAACCTTAGGTCATTACATTTCAAAAAATTTAATCCAAGCTTCTTTAACTTTTTTGATAACCTTTTTAAGGTTCATATGTTGATTTCATAGCTTGTCCTATAGTGATGTCTTGTAATGATGTCTTAGGTTGTTCTAGGGTATTATGTAAGGTTTAGTTATATTATGAATTCATGAATTTCAATTGATTAATTAGTCTCCATATGTTGGTCACTTGTGAGTTATATAGCATAGATTAAGGTAAATTTGGAAATGTTAAGGTTTGTTATGAAATTTAAGGTAAATTTTTAACCATGGTGAAGACGAGAAGATGATAACCTCTAAGAAGACAATGTATTCCAAGTTGAGCAAGTAGATCAAGGAGCAAAGCTAGTAAGTTAACACATTGTACTTTCAAGCACTTTGAAGAAACTAAGGCATTTTTGGATAATTTAAGGTTTCCCTTTCTTTGTCTTGTATTTCTTATTTCAATGTGTAATATACCTCTTTGAAAGAAATATCAAACATGAAGGTCAAGTATCATTATATAAGGGTCTTTTATGTCATTTGGCACTTATTGAATGTCATGATACATGTACCTTACTCATATATCTTGTCCAAGGTGTCTTAAAACTCTTTTTCCAATGTTGGAACACTTTTGTAATTTCCTACTCATCATTTATAACATTCAAACAAGACATAATGAAAAAGTTGTAGGCAAATAAATGTGGGAGATGATTTGGTACATTACTTCACCATCGTACAAGTCAAGAAAGACTCCATAGCCACCGAGTTCACATATCCAATAGGGTAAAAAGGCAAAAACAATAGTTTTATTACAAGGAAAAGGGCTTGTGGAGGTCTCATTGTAAATGGTTTCCATTTAAGATCAAATTCTAAGGCTCTCTCTAGTCCCCTCAGACCCAAATCCATGCTTAAGAGGAATTTTAGGTACAAAAAACCTCTTAGCTCCTTCATTGCATTACTTTCAAGCTTGAGAAGGTCAAATGGTTTGAGGATGGTTCATGAAGAAGAGATAAAGCTAGGACCAATGCTATTATGGTAATCAGGGGACCATTATGCCCTTCCAATTCATAGTAAGAGTTTGGAGTTTTAAGGCATAACTTTATGAACCATTGTTAAGAAGATAAGTTTCTCTAAAACCCTTTCAAAATTGCACAGGGTCAGTTTTATCTTTATTAAATATTTTAGGATTTAATGAATGTATTAAAATGGTTGGAAAGTATCTCTTGAAAACCCTTTTATTTTTGTAACATCAAATCTCCCCAAAGTTTTCTATGTTCATGTTCATGTTGACAAGAAGTTTTCTTGGTTTGTTAAGTTGGACATGAAAATCAAGTTATAAGAAAGTTGTAAAGCGATTTTATGCATAAAGTGAGTAAAAATAAGTTGTTCATAGTGGATCCAACTTCCTTAACCTCCTCAGACATTTTTAATGCATCAACAAGATCATAAAATTCAAGAAAAAAAGGTATTAGTGCATACATAGGGGGGTTGTGTGAGTCTATAGGCATAGTTGAGATCATCCTTGGAAAATATGTGTGTTTTTTCAATGGTGAAAATTCTTAGATAAGTAATAATATCTCTACATTGTCTCCAAGATCACCCTTAAGGGGAGGTTACATGTAGCAGACCTTGAGGTCCATTGGTCTTAGTGTTCTACAACAAGGTTCTAAGTGTGAAAGAGAGAGTTGTAGACCTGTGACTAATGATTAAGTTTCTAATACATTCTTAAAGTATTTATATTGATGATCAAGTCTCAATACATCTTTATATTTCCATATTGGTGATCAGACTCAACTAAAACATCAAACCTCCTCTAGGCTTGTGAAGAATGGAGATGACAAAAGACTAATACAATCATTTATATAATAGTAGACTGTAGGTCTGCAATTTTGATGTGAGAGTTCTTGATAAACCCTGCACGATTTCTTATTATGAAATATTCTCAAATAGAATGGTTTATCTTCACATTTATCTCAATGGGATTATCCAAACAAATAATATCAATCATATGGTGAGTTAAGAAAGTGTTAATCCTAAAGTAGGCACTTATATGCCTATACACAAAAAATAAGATAAAAGAGGCAAGTTTTGTGTAGTATAGAGTTTGAGAAGCTAAATGAGGTATGATGGATCTCATATAAAGAGTTGAAAAATTTGAGATTTTGTATGAAGAAAAAATAACATTATAATGGCCAAGTCACTTGAAAGAAGCATCTACAATTTTATACTAAGAAAGTGAATAGAAAAGGGGCAAGCTTTGTATTGGAGCTGGCGTGTGAGTGACCAAACAGAGTGTAGAGTGCATTGAAAAAGTTTTAAGAATGTTTTGACCCTTGTTTTTAATGTAATATCATCATTTTAGATCAAGATTATTTGGTTGAAGAGTGTTTTAGGCATGTTGAAGACCTAGGAGAGCAATAGTGATCTTGAATTCAATCTCTGAGAAACCAATATGTGATTGGTTTCTTATCCCTATAAATGATTTAATCATATATTATACACTCAAAATTATCTCATACACCCCACTGATATGTGTTATTGAAGGATATGCATATAATTGGGTACAATCAATCACTTAGAAATGACACATATAATAAGGTACAACTACATAGAAAATATGAATAAGAACATATAGCTTTGGGTGATTTTGAGGTATTAATTCTCTTTTGAGGTGAATAAAACCTTAAAAAATATTCCTACAAGGTTTGGGATCATTTTAATGAAGATAAAATATCAAATAGCGGTTATTAGGGTCACTTCCATAAGACTACCTACAAAAGCTAAAAATGGGCTAATGCAAGTTTTAATGAGTTGAGGGGATAAAATACCTTGGAGGATCACCTAAACACATAATATTACATTTTAAAAACCTCAATGAGGTGTTTTCAATCAAGACAATCACCTTCATAACCTTTTTATCCCAAATGGCCCTCTCTTGAATGCACCTACATGCCTATATTACATGAGAAGGTAGTTTCACTATGTGTGAACTTGAATGAGTTTTTACATGGGTCTCAATGAATATTTTATATTTTAATATGTTCCCCCTAATTTAATTTTGTGGCATTACTTAGAGGATCAAGGATATGTTCTTTATGAACAATCCTTAACAAGTTTGATGCCTTAAAACCCTATTAGAACCCCAAAAGGAGCTCAATAGAAGAGAAGGTCTGTTTAAATGACTAAAATTCAAATGTTTGATCCTAAAAACACTTTAATGATCTCTACACACCTTCTAATAATCTATTAGACCCACTATTTGGCATGTGTGACGTGAAAAGTATAGGAAAATAGCTTGAGAAATTGCCCTTTTAAGCTTATTTTTAGGATTTTGGATAAGTAAAGTCTCTCAATATATTGTAAGAGAATCTAAAAGTTGGGTAAAAGGTCTAGGAATCTCTTATCACTCATAAAAAAATTCATAGTGTTAATAGAGTTTTTAGGTCACTAACTAGGCCATCATAAAGATTATGCTCACTCTTGCATTAAGGGAGTAGAGTTGTAGACCTGTCTCAAGGTTTCAAAGATGAAAGGACACTCAAAAAATCTTTGTGGGCATATAATGTCATATATTGAAGGTTTTTGAGGTTATGAAATAGAGACAAAAAATCCTTCTTATCCCTAAAGGCTATTTGAAGTTTCTATGGTATGACTTCCTCTTACTATCTTATTGCCAAACAAGTTGTGAAGACTCAACTACGATGTGACCTACAATGTTTAGACAAGAGTTTCATGACCTCCTAAAATACTTACATGAATTAACAAGCTATGGTGGTAAAATCCAAAACATAATACTAGACCTTACTTGAAAAATAGGCTGGTCCATATCACTTTCTATGGATAAACAGACTTTAACAATGAATTATACTGGTCTAAGGACAAAGATCAACTTGAAAAGAGGTCTAAGGTTAAATTTTAACCCTCAAAATGTAGAGAAGTATTACAAGAGTTAGGGTTGGTGTAAAAGGTTCACAAATAATCCAAGTGTCAATGAAGCAAATTGTAACTTCCCTTCAAAGAAGTATATGTGTAAATCCAAGGAAAGAGAATTAGCTTCAAGAAGCATCAACGCTACTAAGATGATCTTCCATGCCACTTTTCATTTAGAATTCCATCAACACTTAGCCTAGAGTGTTGATAACAAGAATAAAACACATTCATTAGAAACTTGGTGGCAAGTTCTTTCTGTTTTGTAATTAATTTGATGATGACTGATAGTTGATGGACCTTCTCTATGTCCTACCCCTCTCTCTTTCTTCTATAAATGAAGCCTTAAAAGGATTAGATGGATCCTCAAAATTTGTATGGTGAATCCCTACCAAATTTAAAACCTGTTTATCTCCACTGAATTCAAGTTGATTTATACTTTCTTCATCTTGCATCTAGTGCTTTTGATGGATTTTTAATGAATGTTAGTGATTATTGTTTCATTTCCTTACATATTTCCTCTTCATTCATGCCTCTATGTGAGTCAGTAATATTTATTTAGTTCATATGATATGTTTTAAATGGTTTTGTTGAGTTTAATTATATAAATAGCATTAGTGTCTTCTCTTAGGACTCTTGATCATTCACCTTGGTTGTTGCATTATCCATAACCTTAATATAGAAACACTTGTGTGGGAAGAATTGTTTTAAATTTGTGTAATTGGTTTTTAACCTTTTTAATTCATATTTTAATAATAGGTGGGTAAAATAAGCTATATTTTGGTGCATCATCTCCATGTTTCATTCTATTTTTTAGTCTTGTCTCTCTACATTTTCCTTATCAATTGAATAGGTTTAGTAGTAGTTTGGGTGAATCATCAATGGAGATATCCCATATCTAGAGATTCACCTCATTAGTTAGGCTACCCATAACCTAAAGGTGCCTCCATGATATCATCTAAGTAATAATGATTAAACAACCTTCTTAGGGGTTAAATTTAGATTAATAAAAAGGACTACTTCTGATTTCACAAAAATAGAATTGGAAACTATCCAACAGATGGTGTATAAATTAAGTAGTGAGTTTTTTAACATGTAGAAGTGTATGGGGAACAATGGTGGATAGAATATCAACTAGATCTTCAGATTCTAGATGTACAGTATGTCTTTCAACATGCTTAGAAAAATATAAAATAGTAACCCCCTAATAAGATGTTAAATATAAATATCATGGAAGCAACAGTTCCTAATTCATGTCGAGTTTATAACATAGTAAAACATGGTGAGCTAGAATGCATAGATTTATGCATTGCCTTAAATATATTTTAGAAATAAATATATAGGTATGAAGGTTTTTAAAATCTAATAGAACCATATTCCTCTACTACTCTAGGACATCCTATTACAACAATGGTATTTGAGACCTGTGACTTCTCATTCCCAATCGAGGATGAGAATGAGATAGAGGATAATATTGATGAGATCTATGATTTCCAATAATTCTAGAGGAATAATTAAAATTTAATTAGTACGCATCCTATTACCACTTCCATGTATTTAAAAAAAAAAATCTACCACTCCTCTTGATCCTAAGGCCAAGAACAACCTTCCCCCTCCAAAAAGGTAGATCAGTTATAGAGTATAGAGACTCTGAGCAAAAGAGGATACAATATTTTTGAGGACATAAATAAGATCAAGGATACTATTAATCTTCATGAGTTAGCCTAGATCATTTAACAAAGAGAGTTGTTGTTTAAAGCCTTAACTAGAAGGTCATCTACTAATAAATCAAAAGTAGCACATGCAAATGTGGTAGTTTATAAGGAAAATCATGAGGTACCACATATCTATTAATCATTAGAATGTTCAAAAATAATATGCATTATTATTTTATTGACTCAGGTGCCTTAGCTAATGTGATGCCTATAGTTGTGTTTAAAAAACTAGGTTTAACCCCAAATAAGTTAAAAAGAGTGGTCGTATAATTAGATAAGTCTTTTGTATTATGTGTTGGAAGTTGATAAATGTACACATATATATTTCATTTAATCCATGTGTATAAAAATACCTAGACATTATAATCATCATCATTATATAATCTTACAACCTACTGCTCAATCATGATTGGTCAAAGACACTAAATGGGTATATGGCCACAGATTTCTCACACATGTGGATGCCTTGGAAAAGAGTAACCAACTACATATGAATAGATAGAGAACCAAAAATAAATTACATCATCACCAAGTACAATTAAAATAATGATAAGTTTGTCTATTTAGCCTTGCATGTAGGTGTGTACACTTTCACTACCAAGCAATAACCTCATAAACAAGAATTTGAAGGCCCATCTCAATTATGGACTTTCTATTTTGATGGATCAAGATCAAAATAAGGTTCAAGTGTTGGCATAGCCCTAATCAATCCAAATAATAGACTATAGTTCCCTTACACTAATAATATAGATAAATATGAAGCTCTAAGCCTTGGCTTACAATTCACACTAAAGCATAATGTCAAGTAGTTTTAAATATTTAGCGATTCATAGTTAGTTGTTTACCAAATCAAAAATAAGTATCAATGTAACTTCACCTACTTGAATAAGTACAAACATCAAGCATAGGACTTGATCAAATCCTTTAAGGCATTCAACTTCAAATCCATCCAAAATCAAACTACATATTCACTTGTAGTTTCAACTACCAATCTACCACTATTCCAAGAATCCAAGATGCAAAAATTCTCTTTGGAGTTGGTTCCTTGTCCCTCTATTCCAGACAATGTGGAAAACTTCCAAATATTTGAGGATGATTAGTAGATTGTCCAATTCATGAGTAGTTCTAGAACCTTTAAATCTCATATAATAAATGAAAAGGACATTGATCCCATGCATGTTGATGATCTAAGAGAAGATGGTGTCCTATAATTTAAGGAGAACCACATCCCTCTAGGGATGATCTCCCTAGAGTGATATTTTGATGTAGATCCACAAGCTGAAATTTAAAACTAGCTTAAATCAATTGAGTCTAATTTTATCAAAGATAATTTGGGCACATACCAACATCCCTAGTATCTGAACATTGGTCTAAGTTGCATTGAAAGTGAGAAACAAATTTTGAAGAGTCTTTTAATGGAATATAAATATGTGATTGCATAGACATATGAATATTTTAAAGTCTTTGACCCCAATTTCATCACACATACCATCCCACTTAAGCTAGAACATAATCCCTTTAGATAGAGACAAAGGCCAATAAATCCAATTTTGTAACATCTCATTTATACTAAAGTAAAAAAAGATATTAGATTCTATGATTGTATTTCCAATTAGTCACTCTACCTGGGTAGCCAACTTGATGCCAGTTAGGAATAAGAATGAGGAAATTAGGCTTTGTGTGGAGTTCAATAATTTGAACCAAGCATCAAAAATGGATAGCTATCTTTTTCCTTCTTTGTATGGGGTAATTCGAATGGTTAGTATATCTGATATGATGTCCTTTTTAGATATATTATCAAGACATAATCAGATGTTGGTACAAGCACAAGATAGAATGAGTACTACCTTCACAAAAAAGAGAGTAAATTTTGCATATAAAAGGATGGCTTTGGCCTAATCAATATAGGATCAACCTTCCATAGCACTTTAATTTTTAGGTACTTGTTGGAAAATTCATCATAATTTATATGGATAACTTATTAGTGTATTCAAAAGATAGAGTTGATCATACAAATCATCTATAGAGAGTGTTTAATATAAGTAAAAAATATGGAGTGTCACTCAATCCAAAGAAGAGAATATTTAGATTCATTGAACGGAAATTTCTAGGCCATGTCATCACTAAGAATGAGATCTACATTGACCCAAAATGAATCCATACCATTTCCAAGCTGACACCTCCTAATGGTAAGAAAGAGTTGAAGTCTTTCTTTGGTAATATAAACTTTGTAAGAAAGTTTATTTCTAGATTTTTAGAGATTTTTAAACCATTAAATTCCATGTTGAATAAATATGCTAAAATAGAATAGACAACAGAGGCTAAGAAATCTTTTCAAGACATTAAAACTACTATTACTCAAGCTCCAATTCTAATCAGCCTAGACTTCAATAAAGACTTCTAAATTTATTCATTTACCTTAAAGCATACTATAATTTTTTTACTCACACAAAATGTATATGATAATGAGCATTTGATTGCCTTCATGAGTACCAATCTGAAGGATGTAGAGTTGAAATAATCAATGATAGATAAATGGTAAATGAGTAGATCAAAGCTATGAAAAATTTCAAACATTATATTATGAGGACTAAGACATATACCATCATCCCAAACATAAATATCCATCTCATGCTCAACTATAATGAATTAGGAGAAAGAAGAGGTAAGTGGATGGAAAAATTAAAAGAGTTTGATCTTGAAATCAAACTAGCCAAGATGGTGAGAGGCTAGGGAATCATCCAGTTAATGACTAAGACTAATCCACACATTTGTATTGAATAAATAAATGAGACTCAAATATTTGGTGGTGAATGGTATGTTCAAACCATCCACTACTTACTTAAGGGTACATGTCTCCCTAATCTAAATAGAGAGTAAAGATGAGCCCTTAGATTCAAATTATCTCACTATATGATAAAGAAAGGAGTCTTATACAACAATAACTATGAGATCATGTACTTGAGGTGTGTCTCAAACTAAGAAGATATGAACATCCTAGATAATATACACCAAAATATAGGTATTGGACATCCCTCAGATAATGTAACAGTTCACAACATCTTGAGGATGGGATATTACTATCCTATAATCTTCAAAGATGCCTATAACCATGTCAAAACATACAATGAATGTCAAGTATTTAGGAAAAGATAAATGAATGCTACCATGCCATTGCAACTAGTCATTAAAGGATGCCCTTTTTCCCAATGGGATCTTGAATTCATTAAGGTGATTAACCCAAACTCTTTGATATGGACAAAAAATTTCCTAATACTAGATGGATAAGAGTTGTAGCCACAAAAAAATTCGGAGCACTAGATGTCATCAAATTTTTAGAAGATAATATATTGACCAAGTTTGGTAATCCAATATCCTTAGTTTGTGATAATGGTCCATCTTTCAAATCTACTAAATTTATTTAAATGGGCTTATAATAACCAAATCAACATCAAGTTATCTTTGAACTACAATCCACAAGGAAATAGGTTAGCTAAATATACCAACAATAACTTGATGGATGTCATCAAGAAGTCATCACAAGAAAAACAAAGAGAATGATAGATGCTATTGAAGTATGTATGATGGTCAGATTGAATAAGACATAATAAATCCCTCAAGGCTTCACCTTTTTTGCTAGTGTATGGACAGCGACCATCCTTCCTCATTACTCTTAAAATACTAATGTACCAATTCATGTAAGTATACATAGTGGAAGATGAGAGAATCTAGTCTAGACTACTTCACATAGTCCAAATAGAAGATAAAAGAACTGAAGTATTGCATAGCTTCAACAAACACCAAAACATAGTCAAAAGGTGGTTTGACAAAAGATCTAAAATAAAAAAATTCAAGACTACAAACCTAGTGCCCATATGGGATAAAGTACATGATAAGAAAGGGCAACATGATAAGTTTAATCCATATATTAAACCATATCAAATATCTAAGATACTAGCTAACAATGTCATATGTTTGAATGACCTTCAAGGTAATGACCTCACTTTTCCAATCAATGGATAGTTTTTGAAACATTATTTCATGAATGTTCTAACTTGAGTGGCTTTTGAATGACTATCAATGGAGAGGTAGATGTAGGAGTAGAGTATATTTCTTGCCTTTTAGAGTAGATTTACTATTTTTTATATTAGATTTCCTTCTTTCTAGATTATCTTTCTTGTTTTCTTAGATTAGTATTTTAATTTTTACATTTACTTTGGGTAGATTAGTCATTATGCTTTATAAGGTAGTTTTATATAATTTCATAATAGACCAACTGATTTCCTATGCTGGAAGTAAAAAATATTTTCCAAAAAAAAGAGGATGATATAAAAAGAATCATAGTTGGTATTCATGAGGATTTTTTCTATTAGTGCTTAAACTTCTAGGATTGAGGTATTTGCTTTGACTAAATTAGGTTCTACTTGTAATGAGTGAGTTTTCTAGACCTTTGGCATTTACTCTGATATACTCATGTAAATTGTATAAAGGTTTTCCATTTCCATAGATCAACTACACCATTACATGTTGAAACTTGGATGAGAAATAATAAACATATAAATATTTGTACATTGGCAAGGATGTATTGATTAAAATAAGTATTATTATACATACACCCAGCCAATAGTTGTTTCCAACACTTCTTCTATTTGTGTTTCAAAAACAAATCATCATGAAAACTTACAGAAGATGGGTGATGCAATTAATCTCTATCAGGGATATGGATTCCTAGATTACAATAGAATAAGGCTTAGAGTAGAATCAGAGGTATCTCTATCAGGGTTATGGATATTTATATGATATTAGAGAAAATCCTAGGCTTTCCTTACTATTTAATTATAAAATATGAAGTCAAAACAAAACCTATAGTGTTTAACCATAACTTTGTCAAAATTCTCATAACCAAGGGATAATAAATTTCACAAAATCACATATAGATCCAAGGAAAGTGAAAGTTTAGTAGGTTGCATGGGAAATTTGGATTCTTTTTCTAGGGAATAATTTATTTATTATTTTCTTGTTAGAGTTGAAGATCTATTATGATGCATTATTGAGATTTTGGGTTCTCAAATACTCAGGAGTATTTCCCCACTGAGTTGCCATTTTTTGTGCTCTAACACACACCCCATTTTAAAATTCAAATAGGGACCCAACAAAGTTTGAATACCTTTATTCAAAGTCCTAAAATCCTTAGAGATCCATGACATTGGTTTTAATATGTAAAATTATAAGGTTGTCCTCAATGTCTAAATTTAAAGAATTTTGGATTATGAAAATCAAGGCTTAAACATTGATTTTCCTTTATTTTAAACCTTGGGTTTTCATAATCCTTATCTAAAATTGACTTTGTGATTTTTACGAACCAATGGAACTAATGTGTCCTGACCTAGTGTTTATATGATTTCTTATATATTCAAAATACTATAGACAAAGACTTACAAATTATTCATGTTCGGCCCCTACCTTCATTATTCGATATCAAGATAGGTATCAAGATTAGTTTAAATGAAGCCCTTCAACCTTCACAAAATATTTTAATTTTTTTAATTTTCCAAGCTTTGATACCTTGATAGTTGGCATAATTTTGTGACCCTAAAACCATGGGACTTTAAATCAAAGTTAATCATCTAATGTTCCTAAGGTTTTGAGGATATAAGAGCTTGAAAAGTGGCATAATTACATTAATATAGAACCTCATAGGGTTTAAACAAATTCTAATGGCCCTGAGGTCTCGTGATCTAATGGTCTTCATGAGATTTTAAGATCTGAGAGGTAGATAGCTGGCACAATTTCATTAGCCTAAAACAATGGAAGTCCAAAACCAATTTAATAGCTTAATGGTTCTATGGCTTTGAGGCCCTAAGTATTTGTAGTGTTGAGATCATTCCATGTGTAAATATTATGTTACTTAGATCCTTTCTAGATAATACATAGTTCAAAGGTTTAAATAATTGAGGTCTCAAGCTTTCAAATTTTTACAATCCCAAGATCACTCCATGTGGCTTAATTTCATTAACTCGCAGCAATGGATCATATAAATCAAGATCATAAATCTAAAGAATTGGGTAAATTAGAAGCAAATAAGTGTCATGATCCAAGATATGCATGGACAAAGTATGAATAAACAAGTTAGACAATGAATTAGAAGTCGATGAGCAAGAAATTGACACATGTCTTATAGAAGTGCTTAGACATATAAAGTCAACAAAAAATTACCATATGGCAAACACAAACCTACCAAAGCTGACTTGCACAATTTAAATTTAAAATGGGAACAAAATAAAAATCATTATTCACATTTAAATAACATGAATTATGAATTCAAGATGCAAAATTTGGGAAATATAGGCAAAAATTAAGAAAAATAATGTCACTTCTCCATTAATCTATGAGTGAACATTGTAATTTTGAGCACTCCACTGACCAAAATCCCTAGTTTTTTCAATGAATTTATGAAGGGAGTTCAAATAATTTTATAAAAGAATTATATAGTTTAGATCATTGAAATGGATTCTCCAAAATCACCACATATCTAGGCTCTTTCTATATACTCCATTACTGGATACACTAAGTATATTGACACAATATTAAACAAGAGTGCCTTGGATTTTAAGTTCCCATACTATTCAGCCCTCTAGAGTGAAGTGGAATCTATAGAACCATACTCTTCACAATATCAACTATCACAAGAGGAGAGCAATACATTGATGACATGTTACAAATTAAGACCATGAGACTTAATTAAATGGTAGCTAAACTAGAGGTAATGCCTTGTATCAACTTAATCCATCATTTATTTTTTAATGGTACTTTTTTAGGAGACTGTCTACACCTTAAGAAAGTTAAAAATGCAAATACATACATTTCTGGAAGGGTTTTTGAAAGATACCTCAGGCGTTGAGCCTATAATCAAGTCTTGGCCAATGTATATATTGAGCACAACACTATAGAGGGAAAATTGAAATAATAGCTAGTGAAAGGCCAGAGATTGAACTCCATAGGGGGCATTTCTTCCAATAGCATCATTAAATCTAGGCCTTGTATCAAAATAACCATGTCTATTTTGAGTAGATTGCATGGTTTTGTCAACATTACCTATGTACAGGTGGAATGGGTCACATTGTTGGACATACTTCTCACTTATGATAAAATTATGGCCCTAGGAAAGGTAATCAATGCCAAACTAAAGGTTAAAATGTACAAACATAAATAAAGGCATGTAGATAAAAAAAAATTATATGATGCCATACCTATTGGATGTAGTCCTTGGGACAGTCCACAGAGCACATGGAGAATTATGGCTACCATCAGTAGAGTATATAGATAAAAGAATCTATGAGGACTAGTCTTTTATGTTTATCTACATATACAAGAATGAACTCATAAGGATTTATGAGTAAATCTATCCTTGAGTTTATCAATTAATTCATGGCACTCATATGCCTAAAATTTTAGAGAATTTGAAAATAAGTATTGCCAAGATGGGGGATTATTGGTACTATCTGTATTTTAATATAATCTAAATTGTATAAATAAGAGCACCCCATCTATTTTTACCACACCATGTTCCAAACAATCTTGAAGAACAAGAGGTGACACATCAACTATACAATGATATAGATGAAAAACTTGGCCTCAAACATCATGATTATTACTATAAGACCCATATGAGCATCAAACAACTTAAATTTGTGGTGAGGTAACATTTCAACCAAGCTAGGAAAATTAGATCCCATTATAATTTAAAGGTGGACCAATTCAAGGGATGAGACCCTAAAGGAAATGTCAAACATTATCTTCAGCTAGAAAAATTAGATATCATTATAATTTAAAGGTGGAATAATTCAAGGGATGAGACCCTAAAGGAAACATCAAACATTATCTTCAATATCTTAAGGAAAATAATAGGGTGATCATTATATATGGTCACCAAGAATATGAACATGATATTATCTTCATGAATGCATCAAATTAATTAGAAATGTAGCTATATATGAATAATAATTAAATGTCAATGATAGTTTCATAGGCCATTTAGTGTGAACATGATATTACCAAGGAGAAGACAAGTAAGACGGTGGAGCAAGCACAAAATACCTAGATTCATCAGTGGCCTCTAACACAACCTCAAGACTCAGTAGGACAAGATCAACCTCCCTCTCCTATAGGAGAAGAAACTAATTTACAAGAGGGAGAGTCTATAAGTCAAAGAGAGGATAACTTCCAAATTAAAAAAAAAATTCTCAGAGGTCTCCCTAGTCCCTATCTGGCCATCACACATCCATCTACTACTACCATTTTGGGTATGGTTACTATAGTTGAGAGGATTGCACCTCCTCCAGATGGGTAGAAAATGAAATTCTTTGTGGTACCTCTCCCTTCACTTATAACACCTACACATGTGACCCTCCTAGACTTTCTACAAGCTTCTTTATCATCTCTACCATCCACTCCTCTATCTCCTCAAACACCTCAACCAATTCCACTCTCCATTCCTTCATCACCACCTATAGTAGTAGTCCCTACTATTTTGGTTCCTTCATTTTTTTTCATCAACCCCTTCACCTACCACTCATACTACAATTACCTAACAAAATAAGTCCAAAATTATTCTAGCCTTCTCCAAAATTTAGAAACTAGAGGAAAAACCATCATTAGGTCTTGTTACTCCAGAATAATCCCCTATTGAGGAGGAAGCAAAGGAAGAGTAAAATGGACATGTAATATATTTAATATACTATGATAATGATGAAGAAAAAGGAAAGGTATAAATAATTATAGGACCTAAGTATTGGTTACGTGAGGAAGGATCCCTAGATGAAACAGATGAGGAAGCAAAATCAGAAAAGGCTAAAGCTATGAGCCTACAAAGTTTACAAGAGGAAGAAACTCTAGCTCAAACATTAAAACAATAAACCCTTATTAAAGAGGAAAGATAAAGCATCAATGAGGTATTTTATTCCCTTGTTTCTTATATTATTATTATAAATACTCAAGCTACATATTTGCCTCCATCTATTCCAAAGCCTTCACTTTCTAGTTTAATTGATTATTCTATTCTTTCAACATCTACACCAATAAAAATTCCAAAGAAAAGAGTCTATTTTGAGAATTTAGTTTCAATTTCTATTTTTGATCCTAAAGGGACACCAGTTCCTCACATCTTCAGCTCAATTGGAGCTACAAACTCTATAGTCCATAACTATACAATCAGCTATAATGACGATTATAAAATCCCTAGGTTTGACTAAGTATGTGGTTGAAGTCACTCCTAAAGGGAAGCTTCACCATGGCAAAGATTTTTCTATCCACCCCTATAGTTCTCTATTCAAATAAATGATTCATTAGCACCTCTAATAATAACTTCCCTTCCAGTGATCACCACACCCTCTACCTCTGAAGACACAAGTCAATCAAAAAAAGAAGGTGAACTTATTATTCCTCAAGTGTTAAAGAGATGTAAGGCCAAAGAGATGAGAGATAAAATTAGGTCATCACTTAATTGCCTACATTCTCCACTTATTTTGATAGGTAGAGTAGCACCATTTAGAGGGTGAAGAAGAGGAAGTATGTGAACATAAATACTAGGGAGGAGATAGAGTTTGAGAAAATAGAAAACCTATTTTCCTTGGATAAAAAGGCCAAAAAAAATCTAACCCACCCAATAGAGTACATAGAGGATTTTTGTGCTTTTGTGGATTCAGCTAGAGAAGCAATGAAAGAAATGTATAAGAGTAAGGAGGAGGCATAGTATAAATTACTTTAGATATATATTATTCTTGCCCCTTGGTAAATTTTAGATAGTGTAGAAAGTGTAGCCATAAGGTTTTACAATATCTTGAATAATATTTGAGTTTCTAGATGAGAAATCTAATCTGATAGGATAAAGGTGCTTAAACTTTAAAACCAATTGAAATAATATGATAAAAGACTTAACTTTTTGGTTTAGTGTTCAATAAATAGCACATTCAATCATTTTAACATGATGTCTAGCCAAGATGTTGCATGGGCCCTTAGTTATTTAATTACAAAAAAGTATGGTGCCCTTAATTGGCATACATAGATGAAGGCTTTGATGTGACATTTTACAAGCCATGAAAATGAGGCCTTGAAATTTTTGAAATACATGAGGATCATTGATATGATTACCCCTATTGGGTAAATAGTCAATAGAACCAATTTTGAAACACTCCTTCAAGTAGTAGAAAATAGCTTGAAGGAGGAACTTGAGCAAACTATTTACAAAACCAATGATGATATCATGCAACTGATCAATTTTTATAAAAAGAGAGTGATAAAATTTGAATCCCTTGGATCTAAATTTAAGATCTCAAAGGTACAACACACAATGTTGATGGATGAATCCATCAAAATATTCAAGCATGCCTTGCTCAATTTTGATATTATTAATAAAGAGTTTGATACAACACATGCATTATTTGAAAAAATCATAGTCATATAGGTAGTATCTAGAGTATCACCAACCACACAAGTAACTACAAGTGTTGCCACATCATCACAAGGTCCCTAATTTTCTAGATATGCAGTCATACATACTCTAATGTGGTCAATTTTGATTCCCTAAGGACCTATAATGACATTTTTTATTTCTACAATTGTCACTCAGTCATCTTTCTCTACTAGCAATGTCACATCAACACCACTCTAAATATAAATATGTATTTTCATGTTTTATTTAAGTTGGAACTATTAGTTCATAATTTATTTGGCATATATATATAATTTTAGACAAGGAATTCTATGTTGGGTAAATACATTTGACATGCATTGCTCTGAATGATATTGACACACATTCTTATTTTTGGAGATGATATTTAGATTGAATTTGTATAATGAGGCAACCTCTCCCCAAGCCTATATATATTTTTATCCTCCCTATCCCAAGGGAAGGATAATTCTGGATTTTAAGATTAATAAGAAATTCTATGGATTGCTCTACAGTTGGTCTTAATGTGTAAATCTAATTATTCTCCAAACTTGTGAATCTTATAAAAAGTTGTGTCATTATGGTATATTAGTCTCTTGGTTGTGCATGGATTTTATTTTAAATACAGTTATTCATATTGTGTTATTGTTAATTTGAATATCTTTTGCATATTAATCATAATCTCCCTTTGTAGATGTGTAATCGCAATCTCATGTCAGTAGTAACCTTTGATTATATATGCTAAAATTTATTATATTCTTGTTTTTTTGGACTCTTAACTATGTTTTACTTTTAGTGTGCTTATAGTATCTTGCAATAGACATTGGTTTTTTATTACTTTTTCAAATCCTAGTTTAAAATTTGGTTTAAAAAGGTAACATCTTGTGTGGTCTATAAGCCTTATTCCTACCCTACCATTCCCTCTTTTTGAGTTTATTTTGGTCAAATACATCTTAGGTTAGATCCATCATATACCCACCCATCTCAAATATATCTAGATTATTATCCATAACCAAACCATACATGGTAAACAACTGCTTCACTTATCACTATCCCACCAATGGGTTATTTCCAAAACCAAACACCTTGAAACTTGTGCCTTGGAGTGAAATTATTTCACTAATCCTAAAATGTTATAGGCTAACTCATAAGCTTCCCTAGTGTGCATAAAACCTACATCAACAAGAACCATATTTTCAAAGAGAACTGTAAAATTTATTAAGATGTAAGTAAGGATATTCATACCCATTAAATATAGTAAACTTAGGAATATCAAAACTAGTTGGGAGAGGAGAATAAAAATATTACAAACTATAATTTGGTCATTAATAACATTTTTATCAAACTAATATTTGCATAAAATAGACTCAAGAGATAAATTATGTATATTTATTTGTAACTCGCCTATTGCATGCATAATAGCTACTATCTCACTAGTAGGCATAATAAATCTTTAGAAAGGATCATTCAAGGGTATAATATTGTTATTGATTTCAATATTTTGAGTTTAGGAGGACTAGAGGTAAATGTAAATGGAGAACAATCTCTACAAAACATGTAAGTATTATCTAGCACACAAGAAGAATTTACACTAGTGCAATCACCTAAAAGTGGTATTTGAATGATAAAAGTGTTGATTGAGTTATCCTATTCTTATATTATCCCTAAACATATCCTAGAGACTTAAACACACTTTTACAACCATTTTTTATACCACATACATCTACAGTCAACTCAAACATAATCTCAGGATAGCTTTCTAGATCCCAACCCAATTTACCCAGTAGTCTGTCAAGTGGACATTAGCACCACATTTGGGACACTATAGCCACATGGAACTAGTGTACCCAACTAGGTGCTATTTTCATTTTCCATAACTCTCCCAAATGGATACTTTTTTAAATGTGTACCCCTCCTAAGGTCAACTTAATCATAATCTATAGATCTCTATAAATACAAATTTATTTGACCTTTATTCACTAGATGGAAAATAGATGCAAAATCCTATTCAAAAAAAGACAAGTTGATAAAAATTAAGGTATTTAATCCCTATTATGTCATAATTCTGCATACTACCATCTACAGCAGGCCTACGCCTAGATTTTAAAGATTTCAAAGTTCAATCAAATTCAAGGCATCCAAGCCCACTCTCATTCTACCATTCACTTACACTTACACCAAACACTAGGTGGGAGAACTACATTGGGCTTGATCCCTCCTTGGAGTATTGGTATGTAGGCAACTCTCTTCATAGTGGGGTTTTGAGGATGTCCAACATATCCTACTAACAAACACATAATTTTAGATCATGCCATATATGCAAGGAGGATTAGGGTTTGCATACTAAATCAAGTTTTCTAGGCACAACACAAAGTTATAAATTTCATGCATGTAGGAACAAGACCTAAAAACATAGGCACAAGTGCTCCCAAAAAATAAGAATAGTCCTACAAAGAGGACACTAGCACCACTTTGAGGACAATACAACATTATGACACTACTATCTAGGTGGGGTATTACTTTTCAATGATAATATAGATCCCTGGATTCTATTCGTGACACTAATACCTATCCAAAACTCAGTTTTTAGAACCTAGATCATCGGCCACAATCACTTTCTAAATAAATCTCTATTTAAGCATATTTATTACTATTTTTAGAAATTCAAATAAGGTCATAATCCATAACAAATCAATACTTAATTTTTGCATATTATTTTACTGATTTAGATATATCATCCTTTTAATTTAAACATAGGAATTACACATGTAAAACCTTAAAAGGTCAAATCATTTGGTAAACCCAACTTACTTTGAATATTGTTTCAAACCCTAGTTTGTGTTAATCCAAATTTTATGAAATTCTGCATACTTCTAATTTTTTTATTTTTTAATACAACCTAACTAATTAAATCAATTTAATATTAGGCTTTAAATATAATTTAAATTTATTGCAAATAAACCCTAGATTAAAATCAACCCTAACCCTAGACACTCTTAGGGTTTGTATACTTTTCTATTTATAATCAATTTTATTTCCAAAACTCAAATTTTAGATCCATGTATCTTATAATTTGTATTTCATATAATCATGATCATAATGACAAAATAAATTAATCACTTTTAATTCAAATTTTAATACATTCATTTACATGATTATTCCCTTTAATTCGGAATGAACTCATAAAAGACATAAACACATGTATAGATGACATTTTATATTAATTACAATATATATCATATCTCATATCATGTTATCTTTCTCCTACATGTAATTCCAATAACAAGAAAACCCATACACATATAGAGGATTTAGCACATAAGCTAACAACTATGTTTCAATTTTCAATGTCATATATTATGTACATGAAAGAATATCATTCTCCTCCTCATATCCATGAGGGTGATATATACTTTCCCTTTAACCAAGTTCATGCTATCACTCCTCCATGAGATGAAGTAGCCCATACCAATGTCATTATTATCCATACTTAGCACATTCACACCTCTTCCCTATAGGGTGTGTGCCTACATGTTTAATGAAAAACATCTAGGGTTTGCCTTTGTGAGACTCTATGTGATAAAATTATTAATATGAGCAAGATAATTATAGGTTTAAAAAATCAAAATCAACTATTAAATGAAAAAATTACAAAATTGGAAAATCAATTTACAATACAGAGGCCTCCAAGGCACACTAGTTTAAATCATGTATATGTATCTTCACCTAGTTAATTTGTGTTAAATAATGTTACATATCCAAATCATAATTCATAACAAAGTACATCTACAACTAGTTATTCAAAAAGCATTCAAATATCAAATAAGATTTCAAGTGAGGTACTAAGGGAAATTATTAAAGCTAAGTTGATCAACCTACCCCCTCTACACCCAATGAGGAGATCTAGATATTTTATGTATATCATAGAATGCATGAGTACCACACAAATTCATGTTTAGCATTAAAAATAAAAATACAACAAATAATGGATACAAATGACTCACACAATGACACTTCATCCACACAACATACAATGGCACATCTACCAATTCAAAAAGGGTTAAATTCAGAAACAACACACAAATGGTTACCAAAGCATAACTCAAAATAACACAAGGTTAAAAAATCACAATTAGGTCAAGAAATAATACAACAAGCATAGATAAATCAAGCAAATCTACCTCTCCAAACTGAGGCTTAACTTTTAATATGGTATAATTTTGGTCACAAGTATCTATAATAGTTTGATTATCATGGTCAAGGTTTGGGAAAACAAGCTCAAGGCATCACTTATCCTCTTCTAGCAGTTGATAATATTGGTCAATGATGTTTGGGATTTATTGAATATCCAAAGACACATCAGGCACATTAGGCACAAATATAGTTTATCAAGCAAAAACATTCAGATACATAAGATATGTTATAGAGAGAGCAATATCTTAATTTGTAAAATTAAAACCATGCTCAACCAACAATCATTCTCAAACAAGGCTTTCTAGAAAAAGAGCATCCACAATATTGTATGTCTACAATAAGAATAGTTTTAAAGGGAAAAATCTCAATCAATATGCCAAAGCATAACTCAAAAAGGTCAACTCCATATTATGAGGCATTTCCCTCTAGTATTCTAGGTTATCATGATTTTGATGATGAATAATATTATGATTTCGATGATGAACAATACTTATATTCCTACTACAAAAATATTCAACTATAGCATAGCAATCATACTGCATGAGAGATTACCATTCTTATTTTTGACACAGGCCACAGTGATAGTGAGTCTCTCATGAGACTCATTGGTTAGTATGGTTCCTACCCTTATACATCCTTCTCTCTCACGCTCCTTTACATAGTTTATTTTCATTTTCTTGTACATAGCTTATATCCAAAAAACATAAAAATAGTATAACATGTTAAAATACCAAAACATTGAAATATTTCAAAAATACAAAATTTATAGATTGTATGCATTATTATGTTTACATCTCTACTACTTGCCAGATATTGCATATTGCTAGCTATCTTAGTATAGTCAATTTTATCATACACATATGCTTCACTTGTTCTTGTGAGTGCTTACAGATTACATATAAGACTCTAGTCTACTATAATGATCTAGACTTGCTATCATCTATTCATTGGGGTCATATACACTAATTTAGGTTTATTCATTCAATATATCCACCCACTAGGGTGCATCTCATACACAGTTGCTACTACCAAGTTCTACCTTTACATACTATGCATTCTAGCTTATGCATTGATATTTCTTGATGTTGATAATTTCTAATCATTTCTCATTTTTTTTTTACTGACTATCATTAGTTAAACCTAATAAATATGCATCATAGAATTTACATAGATTTGTACTACATAATTTTACATGCTTTAATTGTTAGCATTCCTAGATTAGACTTGATTATGTTTCCTATTCTTATTACATCTTTGAGGGCATTGTAATATGCCATTGTTCTTTAGATTTATGCCACTTATCTATTTATATTCCTTGGACATGTGCCCATGTCCCTTGTGTGTGCTTTTTTACTTTTATATGCAGACATTTGAACATGTCTTTTTATGTGGCTCTACATCAAATTTCTTATTGCTTACATATGTTGATATTTGAAAATGTCTTTATATGTCTTCATTCTTAAATTTAGTGGCATGTGTCTGTGTCCCTTGTATTATGTCCCCTTGGCCTACTTTTGTGTTCCTCATGTGTTTGTATGTATGCTTATTCACCATGACACTTATCTTTGATTGTTACACACACACACCAAATTTTGATTCCATGAAGGACCTCATGCATCTTACCTTCCTACTTGAGTGTCATGATGGACATCATGCCCCATTCTCTTATGTAGTTACTCATATTTACTATCAGACACATTGATTACATCTATATTGACACCCTTGTGTAATTCTAGATTACAACATACATCTTACATTACCTACTTATCCTCAAATACTTTTACATTTTGATGTTATGTTTATACATTATATTAGTGTTGGAAATATTTTCATTGATGTCAAAGGTCTAGTATTATTGGTGATAAAGGCCCCATTGCATTTAATGTTGTTTATCTTGGCTAATGTGAGTTAATATTTATTTAATATTAACGAATATATTTTTGGTTGCATATGAGACAAAAGAAGGGTCCATGGAGAAGTCAAAGAGCCAGGGGATAAAGACAAAAGAAGGATGGGACGCATTTTCCCATGAAGAGTCATCTTGGGAAATACCAAGAGTCACCAAGTGAAGGCAAAAGAGTAAGGGCATAATTTCTCATGAAGGGACACTTTGAGCAATATGAAAAGTCACCAAAGATAAGGACAAAAGTGGGAAGGAAGTTTTTGGTCATGAAGGGTCACCACATGACTTTTCAAAGGCTTGGATATGAAGGGTCATACAAGTTTGGCCCCATTTTCCATGAGGATTGAAGGGTCACAAAGGGGGAAGGCCAAAGGTCATTTAGAAAGCTATAAATAAAGGCTTGAGAATCCATTTGAAAATATGGTTGAGAGAGGTTGATTTGATATTGTAATATCTAGCTTAGAAGAGCAATTGTGAGAGATGAATATGATTTGTATTTATTATATCTATCTTAGAAGAGCAAAAGTGAGAGAGAGGAAAGAGATGTTGTATTGATCTATCATTTTTTGAGATAGCAACATTGAGAGATAGGTGTGTGGTATACACAAAGGGGTTGGTGCTCCTATGGGTTGGTGCTCACGAATTGTTGTTGGGTTGGTGCTCGGCAAAGGGGTTGGTGCTCTTATGGGTTGGTGCTCATGAATAGTAGCTAGGTTGGTACTCGGCAAAGGAGTTTGAAGCTCCAATGGGTTGGTGTTCACAAATTTTAGCTAAGGTTGGTACTCGGAAAAGGGGTATGGTGCTCTTGTGGGTTTGTTCTCACGAATATACTTGAGATTGTTCTCTGTGGTTTTTCCCACATTGGGTTTCCATGTTATATCTGGTGTCTCTATCTATCTTGTGTGATGTTTATTGTTTGAGTTTTATTGCATATCTTGAATGTTTGATTAAGTGGAATTTGATAAAGGGAAAGTTTTATAAGATATATAATATATTGATTCACTGCCCCTCTCAGTATATTCCGTGCTTAACAATTAGAATATCATGCACATGCTTTGGCTAACACATTTTGTAGAGCTACTTATTTTTAGGATACTTCTTCCATAGGTTTCACAAATATCCTCAAAAGAGGTGGAATTCATAGGGGTTTATCACAGAGATCAAGCTCTTACTTTTCTATTCATAGATAAAATTTTAGCACATAGGCTCAGTTTTAGAAATTAGACACAAGAAAAAATATAGACTCAAAAGTCAGTTTAGATCACCTAAATTTCATAATAGACATACATTAGCATCCAAATTGGGATACTAATACCACAAGTTACTATTGTCCACTACATGGTGCTATTATCTAGTAGTGCTAACTTTAGAATAGTCCAAATTAGTTAGACCAGTACACCAAGTATAGTAAAAATTTGTATAGATATAGTCACAAATTTGATAGTTATGTTCATATTTTACTCAAATACATTCATTACAACTCAGATTCATACTATTTACTCAAATTTTGGGTATCATACATGGCATGATCACTCCCACATTCAATTTAGTTACACAAATTCAGTTATTACATACTTGGTTTAGATTTGGTATACTCAGAACTAGATTGGGGGTATGTGCATAGCACATAGTTTCTATACACTTAGTTACACATAGGTTGATCAGATAGAATGGAAAAATTTATGGCATTGTCTATGTTGTATACACTTTATATCACATTCTAGGTTGTCACTAGATTCATGCCTTACTCTATTTGTAGTGGTTGGTATTCCCAAGTGGCCCAAAGCCACCTAATATACCTAAGTAGTCATAGAGATGACATATATAGTTAGATATACTTAGATACTTTCAACACTTTGCATAGTTTAGTTGCAAATGCATATAATTCACATGAGCGGTAAATGATGGATTCATAGCCTACTTGAGTTCTTGCGCCACCCATATGAGGGGGTTAGACACAGTTACAGTCTTATCCAAGCTACTCATAAATTAGGATCCCTGAGTAGGGGTGGATAATGATGGAGTCAACACTCGATTGAGTTATTGAGCCACCCATATGAGGATTAAGCAATCCATCATCTCAATACAAGATATTTAATGATATGATCATTATGTATACACACACATAGGTTATCACTAGGTTCATGCATTGGTTCGTGTACCCAATGAGGTTTATTCATTCATTTGCTCTCTCCCTACTCAGCTTTACTCGATTACTTTATTTCAACATAGTCTTTTACTTTTGATCATCTCTTAATTAAGGACTATTTTTGCATGTTTCATTGTAGGTCATTGCTTTATATCATGTTTTCACATACGTAGACCTAGATTCACATAATTAGACTCAACTACATAGGCTTCACTTCCAAAGTAATTCTAGGTATGCTTCTTTTTCCTTTATACTAGTCATTTCACTTTGCTACATTTCTAGCATAAGGGGGGTAAATGTAATCACCTAAAAGTGGTATTTAGATACTAAGAGTTTTGTTTGATTTAACCTATTCTTACCTTAGCCTTATACCTATCATAGATCCTTAGACACACTTTTTCATCCATTATGAAGACCACATACATCTACATTCAGCTCAAACATAGTCCCAAGATAGTTTTCCTAGATCCCAACTTATTTTGCCCAACAGTCTACCAGTGGACATTAATGCCACATTTGAGACACTACAACCACATAGCACTAGTGTCCCTAACTAGGCACTAATGTCCTTTGACCTAACTCTCCCAAACAGATACTTTTTTAAATGGGTACCCGTCTCAAGGTTGGCTTAAACACATTTTATCATCTACACAAGATATAGATCTCTATAAATACAAGTTTATTTGACCTTTATTCACTAGGTATAAAATAGATGCAAAAGCCTATTCAAACAAAAGACAAGTTAAGAAAAATTAAGGTATTTGATATCTATCCTACCCTACTTTTGCATACTACCATATATAGCATCCCTAAACCTAGATTTCAAAGATCTTAAGGTTCAAGCACACTCGAGGCATCCAAGTCCACTCTCATTCTAGCATTCACTTGTACTTGCACTAAGCACTAGGTGGGATAACTACATCAGGATTCCCTCCTTAGAGTATATGTATGTAGACAACTCTCTTCATAGTGGGATGTTGAGGATGTCCAACTTATCATACTAATGAACACACATTTTTAGCTCATTCCATACTTATTAGGAGGATTAGGGTTTGCACACCACATCAATTTTTTTAGGCACAACACAAAAATCTAAATTTCATGTACACATGAATAGGACCTAAAAACATAGGTCTTGATGCTCTTAGAAAATAGGAATAGTCCTACAAAGAAGACACTAGTGCCATTTTGAAGACACTACAATAATATGGTGCTACTATCCAAGTGGGGCACTAATATCTAGTAATAAAATAGATCTTAAGACCCTATTGATGACACTCAAACCTATCTAGAACTTAGTTTTTATAACCTAGATCATCCACAATAGTCACTTTCCATTTAAGTTTCTATTTAAGCATATTTATTACTATTTTAAAAACTCAAAAAAGGTCAAAAGCTATAACAAATTAGTACTCAATTATTTAACATTATTTGATTGATTTAGACATCTCAACCCTTTAATATAAACATAGGAATTACACATGTAAAATCCTAAAATTTTAAATCAACTAGCTACTTATTTCATAATTTTAATAACTCTAGCAAAGGAAAAAGGATTTTATGAAACTTGATTCTTAAGATTTTCAAATAATTCATCATTATGCTTTTCAATTAATGTAAAATCAAAATTGAAACCATTTAAATCCTACATATTTTATTTCAACAAAGATGTATCATTCATATTTCATGAATCCATTTCAATAGTATTAACCATGAATCAAGTTAAGCCAAGGCACAAGCAAAAATACACCCTAAGGGGGAAAGAAAAGATTGAAGCCCTAAAAATAAAAGCTAAAAATAGTAAAATCAAACCTTAGAATTTGAAGGACAATTAAACCCTAAGGTGGGTTGGTCTAAGGCAATGGGTTATCTAAATTATTTTTACCAAGAAGTGTGCACAAGTGTTACAAACTATACACCAATAATGAAAATACTTGGCACTAAGTAAATTAGGTAAAATATAGTAAATCAAACCTACCTAGTGTAGAAATAATGATAATAAAAGTACCTTGAATAGTAAAGGATAAATATAAATGAAATCAATGAGAAGTGATAGATAAAGAAAAAAATTCACATGCTTAGATCCTAACAATGGTTGAATGGATGACAACTTTGTGTAAAAAATTTGAAATTAGTTTTTTCCCACCTAGTAAGCCCCCCTGAGTATGACTAGAGTGATCATGGATCCAATGGAGGCTACTGCCAATGGCAGTGCCTCTGGGGACCTGATCAAAAATCTAATAGAGGATATTCCATCTAACAGATTGAAGAAAGCACTAACAGGTGAAAAGATGTGTCCCTCAAAAAGCATGTCGAGCCTCCCTATTACCTCTGAGGGCATGGCCCTGAATATCCCAAATGATATGGTGTAGGAAATCATGGCATCCATGGACTTTGCATTGGTAGGTAAGTTTTTCTCATTCCATCGTAATATTGAAATGGTTAGCAAATGGGTTTTGTCTAGGTGGAAAGTTAAGGGTAGTGTATCAATCACTACCATGGCAAGAGGCCTATTCCTTTTTAGATTTACGAATAGGGAGGACATGATAGCTACTCTTGCTAGAGGACCATGGTTGTATGGCCCACATTCTCTTGCCTTATGCTTGTGGAAACCAAGATTTGATCCTAACTCGAACCTTAATAAGTCTGCTCCTACTTGGGTAAGACTGTCAGAGTTCCCATTGGAATTCTAGGATGAAAAAATCTTCACAGCTATTGGCAATTCTATTGGCCAATATGTCACTGTAGATCACACAACCAAAACAAAGTCCAGATGTGTGTTTGCTAGATTACGTGTCAATGTTCAAATTAATAGGACTCTCCCTACGTCTATAGAGCTAAACTCTAAATATGGGACTTGGACTCAGTTGATCACATATGAAAATGCTACTACTTTTTGTCAAATATGTAAGAGAAAGGGACATTTAATGACACAATGCAAAGTGAAGCAAATGAGAAGGAAAGATGATTCCCAGGTTGAAGGGGAGGATCAGTCTCTCAACCACAAAAAGAATAGCAAGTAGGGAATGGGGAGCAATGCAGAAAACCTTGACAATACAAAAAAGGTAGAGGAGGAGATAGGTAAGGAGGATATCACTGGTAGTGGGGGAAAAGCTATCCTAATGGAAAATATAGTATCAGATGATAGTCAGAAGGCTATATTAGACACAGCCAACCCTCTAGATAAATAGACTAATATGCCTGAGGAAGGTGAAATAGGTACCCATCTGATAGAGGAAGATAATGTAGAAGACAAAGTTTCAAGAGATGGACAGGAAAAAGTAACTCCAAAAATATATCCTACTAAAGGAGAAGCAGACTTACAGTTAAACACAGACATTTTCCATGCTCTGGAAGTTGGAGACCAAGCAAAAAATTATTCAACAATAGGTGAAATAGGACCATATTTGGTAGTAATGAATAGGAGGAATGGGTTACCCCAAAGAAAAAGAATTGAAAAGATAAAAAATCTACAGATGTTGGCACTGATCCCAATCAAGGGAGACCAACCCTAAGAGAAACAAGACAAAGAGAGATTGCTAAGGAGATTGCTAGTGGTAAACAGAAAACACTAGAGACCCAACCCCTCAAACCCTCTAAATGAGAATATTATCTTAGAACCTGAGGGGCTTTAACAGTCCCTCAAAATAGTTTGAGGTTAAAAACTACATTTTAGATAATAAATTAGATATTTTATTACTCCAAGAAGTCAAGATGAATGAGGAGAGTTTTAGGAAAATTGTTGACTACATATGGCCTAAGGCAGCTTTTTGCATTAGTCTAGCTAAAGGGGCTTTAGGGGGATTGTAACTATGTGGAATAGTGCTAAAATATAGGGATCTCTTATGGCTTATAACAAGCACTCCCTGATTATCAATTTCTCTTTGAAATCTTTGAACTGGTCATTGATCAATGTCTATGGACCAAATAACAGAGATTTGAGGTAGAATTTATGGATAGACTTAAGCAATTTCAGGAATAATCCCCAGAACACTAGATGGATGTTAGATGGAGATTTTAACACTCCTCTATACCCTTCTGAAAAATAGGGTTGGATTATGGATTACTCGGACAGCATGTTTGACTTTGTCGAGTTTATCAATGATTGGGGATTATTAGATATAGAACTGCAAAACCAAAATTTTACCTGTTCTAATAGAAGAAGAGGAGATCAAATGATTTAGGTTAAGTTAGATATATTTCTTATCTCAAGTAACTGGAATGATTATCATAATATGCATTTGCAAGCTTTTCCTAGAACCATGTCTGGCAATTGCCCAATCTTCCTCAGTTGGAGAGAACAGGGACAATCTGGACCTTCCCCATTCCGTTTTGAAGCTATGTGGATCAAACACAAAGACTTTAGACAAATGGTGGCCCAATGGTGAAAAATTCCTATTCAAGGCACTCCTATGTTCAGAATAGTCAAAAAACTTTAGCATATTAAATAAGAAGTTTATGGATGGAATAGATACAGCTTTGGGCAGGTCTTTCAGCAGAAGAAAAATATAGTGGGAAAACTCAAAGATATTCAGCAACTAATGGATCAAGGGGATGATTCTAAAGACACTTTAGAAGAATATAATGTCCTATCTTCTAAATGGAAGAATCTTATGGAAAGAGAAGAGGTTTTCTGGAAATAGAAATCTCATGTTCAATGGCTTAAAGAGGGTGATAGGAACACTGCCTTCTTTCATCTCTCAACCATGAAACATAAGAAGGCCAACTCAATAACTAAGCTAGTTCTAGATAATGGTGACATTATAACCAAGGATAATGAGATAAGGGAATAAGATAGGGCTTTCTTTCAGAATCTACTCACTAAAGAAAATAATGATGATGGAAATGATAGACCTATGAACCAATTCATTGATAAAATCCCCCATTTCATAATGGAAGAAGATAATTTGGAGATGTTAAAGCCTATATCTAAGGAAGAAGTCCATGTTATTTTATTCTCCATGGGTGCATTCAAAGCCCTAAGTCTTGATGGCTTTCCTCCTATATTCTTTCAAGAATATTGGGAGATAGTAGGAGCGGATCTTACGACTGTTGTTCGTGATTTTTTCAGATCAAGTAAACTTTTAAAACAAGATAATAATACCTTCATAGTACTTGTTCCTAAAAAATCACAACCTACACACCTTACTAATTTCAGGCCCATTAGTCTATGAAACACTATTTATAAGGTATGTACTAAAGTGCTGGTTATGAGGATTTAACCTTTACTAGACAAAATTATTTCTCCTGCACAAAAAGGTTTCATCTCGAGTAGGCAGATTCTTGATGTTGTGATCACCACACATGAGACTATTCACTCCATGGATAAGAGCAGAATCCCTGGTATGGCTCTCAAGCTAGATATTTCTAAACCATATGATAGAGTCTCATGGACTTTTCTATTTCAAGTGATCAAAAAAATTTGGTTTAATGATAAAATGTCTCGCTTGATATGGAACGTTGTTTCTTTTTCAAAATTCTCAGTGGTGGTAAATGGTGTACCTAGAGGGTTTTTCTCGTCTTCGAGAGGAATTCGTCAGGGAGACCCTCTCTCCCCATACTTATTCATCATTATGGTAGAGACACTAGGAAGATACACACAAGTAGATATAGCCTCAAAAAAGCTAATGGGCATCAAACCTGTCTCTTCCCTTCATCCTATGGTGGTGTAGTAGTTTGTAGATGATACCATTTTCTTTGGCATCTCATCGATGATTAAAGCTAGAAGATGGAAGAATATCTTAAATAATTATGCCATAGAGTTTGGAGAAAGGATAAATTTCCAAAAAAGCAATGTGTATTTCTTCAACACTCCTAATGACCTTAGACATATAATCATTGATATATTAGAATGTGTTGAAGCTACTCTACCAGCTACCTACCTGGGTCTCCCATTCACAGTCAAAGAGGTATCTCTTAGTTTTTGGAATTGAATTATGGAAAGAACATAGAGGAAACTTCTTGGTTGGAAAGGGAAACTCCTCAGCAGTGCTAGTAAACTGCAACTTCTTTGGGCCTCGCTGCAAGGTATTCCTACATACTTCCTGTCTCTTTTTAAAATTCTTGCATATTTTGCTAATAAATTGGAATATATCCAAAGAAAATTTTTATGGACGAGGGTGGAAGACAAACAGAGAATGTCTTTAGTCAGATGGGAAAAAGTGTGTCTTCCAAAATCTCATGGTGGACTCAATATTAGGTCTATCAGGAACATGAACAAAGCCCTTCTCTCAAAAATTAGTTGGAACCTGATCCATAAAAATAATGATTGGGGGGAATAATGTATACCAAATACATGCATAGCATTGATGATTCATGTTGTTTCCAAAACCAGCTTAGCTCATTTTGGAAGCAACCCCCTACGAAACTTGTTCGTTTCATCTTTTGTCTCTCTAAGTTCCTTTTTCGATACGAATTCTTTAATTCGTTTTCATCTTGGTCAGATCGGGGAGTGGTTACTATCCTGTCAAGGCCAAGTTTTCCCTTCCCTTTTTTATTTTTCTCCTCCTTCCATGAGTTGGTCTCTTTTTGTTTTTCCCTGCAAGGGCGGTGATTTTCACCGCTCCTGCATTTTCCTATGAGGGCGACAATTTTTGCCGCCCTTGCATGTCTCAATTTTCATGCAAGGCATTTATGGCCACGCGCGGCGGGTTGTTGGGGTGAGTTTTTCACCCTATATATTCTGATTTGAGCCTCTTTCCTCTCACTGCTTCCTCTCCTCCTCCTACCTCTTGCACCTGAGCGCCCCAAGGGACTTTTTGATGCATCAGCTTGCGGATCCGACTTCGAGGCACGCGCGTTTTCCAGGTAGGGTTTGTCTTTCAGTTTTATTTCTTTTTCTTCTTCTTTTCTAGCTTATTTTTTAGTTAGTTTTCCTTCTCCCTCCCTCTGCCCATGATTTTTTTTGCCGCGGCCTAGTGCGAGCGGCATTTTTGCCGCCCACGTCTTTTTGACCCCCATGCAAAGGTGGCAAAATACGCCGCCCTTCCAAACCCTTCCTTGCCCAGCGCAGAGGCGGCAAAAATTGCCGCCTTTGCACTTGCAAACTCCTGCAAGGGCAGAAAAATTTGCCGCCCTTGCATCCTTCCTACAAGGGTGGCAAAATTCGCGGCCCTTGCATCCTTCCCGTAAGGGCAGCAATTTTCGCCGCCATTGCGTTTTCATCCAATTTATGCAAGGGCGGCGATTTTCGCCGCCCCTGCATTTTTCTTCCTCTTTTCAGCTAACTCCCAGATTTTCTTCTGAGTTGTCCCTTTCGCACTTTTTCTTCCTCATTTTTTGCCCCTTTGCTTGACCTGGCCTATTTAAGTGACCTTCAGTAACCCATGTCACTTAAATTGTGCTCTCCCTCTCTCACTCACTCTCTTTTTATCCATGGCAGCAGCACCTTCAGCGAGCTCCTGTACACCTGCTCCCATCCAATCAAGATCACCCCCTATGACGAAAGCATCTCCCTCGAAGGCGAAGACAATGAAATACAAATACCAGGGCGTCTTCCCGCTTACATCAGTCACCTCGAATGTTGATGACATTTGAGATATAGAGATCGGCCACGTGGACATGGCCAAATTCCTGGGGTGAACTAAGGCAACCAATCTCAGCACTAAGATAAAAAGAATTGTTGAGAGCAACATCCACCTGGTCGCCGCCTTTCTAGTAGCAGTGCATCATGCAGAGTTTGTCCTTCACTGCGCACATTTTTACAACAAGGAGACCAGATCGGTCTCAGACGCCAACGGCAGCATGATAATTTGGTTGGACCCTAATTTTATCGACAAAGCTTTCTTGTGTCCTCCGGCCACCGAAGTGACCCAAATCGATTTTGAAGACACACAGAAGGAGTACGACAAAGACCCCAAAAGGGAAAAAAAGGTCATGAACTATAAATGGCTCAAAACCCCAAGGACCAGTCTATCTAGATGGCCGAAAAGCTTCCCCAAAAGCAATTTTATCGAAGAGGTTGGCGACTTAATCACCCTCCTTAGCAGAATACGGGGCCTCCCGTCCTCTTCACAGTTTCATGAATGGATGTATCCTTTCATTAAGATCATCCTTCAAGGCAAACAAACCATCTTTTGGGGGGAACAGATCAACAATGCTATCCACGAGCAACTGACCAGGGTACAGACCTCTTTCAAATTCTACATGACCTCGTACCTGGTCTATATAGTTGCTGCCATGTGATCTTTCCCAGGTTTGATGACAGAGGGGGATAAAAGGACCACCCCAGTCTACTCGTACTATCCATAGCTGATGCTTCAAGGGTCAACACGTCATTTTAGATGGGTAAATGATGCATTCTTTGCCATATTTTTGTGTCTCTTCGACCCTCAGCTAGAGCAGAAGAGAATATCAGACGAGGCATGGGCGGTAGTGAATAGTTTTGGGTGCATGTTCCTCCAGTTTCCTACCTTTTGCTATCTTCGGGTGGGTTTTTACCAAGGATACCCTTACATGCTCCCAAAATTCCCTTCAGACAGGTTGGTCCTAATGGAGCTTTGTCGACAAATGTCTGTCGTACACACAAAGTAGATGGAACTCAAGAGACCCGGTTTCAAGTTCACTGTCCAGATTGGCAGATTTTCAATTGCTACATCAACTAAAGCCAAGGTCATGGAAATAGAAATGCAAATGGTTACCATCAAACCATTCAAAAGACAGGAGAAATTTGACTACAGAGGAGTCAGAGAGATGATCCGAAGGAAAACCCAGTTCCATGAGCCCATGATTGAAGATATCTGGGTAAACATGAGGACGGCTGATGAGATAAGGAAAATAGACTATTGCCGTCTCACACTTGAACAGATAGAGTACCTCAGGCTCACAGATATACCTTCAGGTTTAGTTGACGATGGGAATATCATAAACAGCAGATATCTAGCAGAAAAGGTCGATGATTCTCCTCTCCCTCCAATTAACTGGTCTCAGAAGGAACTGACTTCTCTGAGGAAAAGATTCGAACCAATATTGGCTAACACCAATGATTGGTTAGCAGCCAAATGGATCACCCTGAAAGAATTCATCACAGGATTAGAGGCTGAATACCAAGCAAAGTTGAAGAGGAAGGTAGAGAACTGAATAAAGAACAAAGGAGACGTTCCTTCTCTATCTCAGCCTCGCAAACCTAGAATCATTTTTGTCTCCAAGAAGCCTAAACCTGCACAAGAGCCTAAAGCAGCAGCTGAAAGAACTAAAGAACCAAGCCCCGAGGCACAGACAGCTCAACCCATGGAGACACAGGGTCAACCTTCAGAAAGACCAAGTGTTGAGTCTCTGATCTCGCTGGGATAAGCACAACCGACCCAGAGCGCCTCTCTTTCTCCCCCTCAGTCTCCCACGGTACCTGATTCTCCTATCTCTCCAATCAGTGTTTCATCTTTCGGAGCCACTTCTCCTTCCAGGGTTGTTTTTGGTGATCCTCAGGGCCCTTCAGCAGGTTCTCCCTGCTCTTCTGGGTCCATTCCGAGTCTTTCATCTCTGTCTTTCAACCTGCCACCAAGCCCTGCACCTGAGCCGAAACCAGTAGTTGATACGGTTTCACCGGTTACTCCAACTACAACCACTGTCACCACTAGTAGTATGGAAGCTGCTACAATAACATAGGCAGAGGTGACTATTGTTGCAACTGGTACTTCTCTCCTGCCATGGATGTCTGCTTTCACACCTAAAAGAAAGAAAATGGCCATCTCCCCAGATGAATTCAAATTTGGTAAGATAATACCGGTGAAAGCAAAGGCTCCTAAAAGGCCAAAAATCCTCTCCAGGTTGGTTGAAGAAAAGGGGCAAAAAAATTTAGAAATTGCCAAACCTCCTCAGGACGCAGCCCTCGAGGGTTTTGAAATGAGCAGTTATTCCCTCTCTCATGTTGAACTTGGCAAAGTTACTCACGAAGGGGCAAAGAGTGATCTTCAGGTAGCAATGGACATTATGGTCCAAAAGTTTGACAAGGAAAAAGAAATGAAGGATTTTTACAAAGCCAAGGCTGAGCAATTAACAGCAGTAATCAGAAGATTCACTATTCCCCCTCAAACAGCGACTCCAGAGGCCTTTTCTGTGGATGATCCAATCATTCAGAAAGCCAAAAAGACCTATTTAAAAGGGAAAGTCATGGAGGAATATATTGAGAGGATGCACAATCAGGGAGTCTCTTTACTGTTAGAAGTTGCAAAAAAAATAGGTAAAATGAAGAGATTGAGAACTCAGGTAGACGACTTTGTCTCCCTTATCTCTCAGAAAATTGATGGCTTAGAGAAAGATCTTAGCAGGTGGAAGGAAATGAAGAATCTCAAAAAGAGCACCCTGATAACTATCGGCATCATCCCCAACAAAGATTCCTATGTTGAGATCAAAGAGTCAATAGTCTTCAGAATTCAGGTACTCAAAGACTTAGTTGATGATCTCAACGCTTTCAAAGAAGCTAGTGAAAAGAGTGACCTGAACCTGCTTAACAAGTTAGAAGAGCTGCCATGCAACTTGACCTCTAAGGACCATCAGTTCCTTCTGGCAGAGGAAATGATTCAAAGTTTCAAAGGGATGATCCAGAAAGATTTTGAAAAAGCATCTTTCTCAATGATTTCAGTGGACAGCATTCTAGATGCTCAGTTAACTTTGGAGAATTTGAAATCTAGGTTAACTGGCCATTCTAAAGCCATCACAGCATTGAAAGACGTGTTAATCAGAGCGAGAGTTGTCTCCAAAAATGTAGCTACGCCTGACAACGTAGGAATTTAGGCATCGATCGCCATGTACGATGCTCATCTGAAGAAGTCTGGTAGCAAGAATTGACTCTCCATCTCCCCCTTCTCTCTTTTTCTGTCCTTATGCATTTCTGTTTTGTGCAAAATGCATACATTTTTGTAATATGTAATTACTTGTAAATATTTTAAAAAATATCTAAAAGTCAAAGATGAGTCATCTTTGACCAAGATATTTTATATCTTATTATTTTCTATTTTTGAGGATTTTCTCCCTATATATAGTGGAGACCTCATTTGTAATCTTCTTCTGGAAAATTTAATAGCAAACACTACTGAAATTGAAACAACTTTTGAGACTTTGTGCTCAAACTTGTAAATCATATTTTGATGAAATAAATGAGAAGCAGGTTAGTTTCAGACCTTGTGTTGAGATTATCTATGTGATTTAGGAAATAGTTCTTATGTCTTTTCCTAGAAATATCTTGTTTATTTGATTTTGTAAGCAATGGGCATGTTTTTATTATCTAAGGGCACTTCTTGAGGGTAGAAAATAGACTTTGTGCTACTTTTACCTTTGAGATTATTTTTATCTTTTGGTACTTTCAAGTGAAGACTTTGTGCTTCACTTTACTCTACGGTTGTACTTGTTCCGAATCCGTGAAGAAGCTACGGAAGACTTTGTGCTTGCGTGAGCGTTCTTGTGACTTTGTTCTTCAGGGGATTTCTCGCTCTTTGTTTAATACCATTCCTGAAAGAAGAGGAATGTTGTTAGCATTAGACCAAGATTTTCTTCCTTTTGTTCTTTATACATTACTTCTAAAAAAAGAGAAGTAGATGTTGTTATACCACCCCCATGTGTTATTTTCTGCTTAATTATATATATGCTTATAGCACGTAAAAATTGATAGGGAACCTCCCCTTGATGAGAGGAGAGATTTACCTCGTCTAGATCTGGTAAAGCCACACTCCTCATGGTGTAAATCTCCCTTATGCTATGGCTGATATCCCCATTTTGTCATCAGTTAGTTGACGACAAAATATTCACCCAACAGTTTTTGGCGACTCCGTTGGGGATCGAACGTGCAGTCTGAAACCTCAAGTTTCAGATTGAAGCAATCCCTACCCTTATCCATTATATAATCTGGCGACTCCGTTTCATGTCTTACCCATTATCATTGTAGCCTTACCATCTACCACCATCTTTGTTACATTATCTGGTCTGCAAAACCAGAGCTACTGGGAAGAACACGCATTTTGAAGCCTCAAGCTTCAACTTGAAGTTTTTTCGGTCCCATTTTTGTTTTAAAAATCTGGCAACTCCACGCTATACCAGGAGTCAGAGATCTAAGGGCGTTGTTGACCCTGTATTTGAGTTGGCACAATAGAGTAATTTCGATCTGTTTCCTTCATCAGCTTCTCTTCGATGGTCTAGGAGTTTTTCTTCTAGCCTTGTCAAGTCACCAACACAAAGTAGAACTCCTTTTCCTGTTGTTAATCACCGCCTACCTATAAACACTCCATCAAAGTTTGTTATCCCACCTTTTAACCCTCTTATCATAATGGCTCAAGGCCCATGGGGTAACTCCTTCGGCCCTCTTAACTTGACCCCACCCCTGCATGAACTACTTCGTTGTTCTAGGAAAAAAATTTCTAAGTTTTTTGGTGATGGAAAGGTTCATCCCGACGAGCATATTGTTTCTTTCTCCATAGCATGTAACGTAATTCGGGTCGAATTTGAAGATGTGGCAGTAAGACTCTTTGTGGAAACTTTACAAGGAGCTGTCGTAGATTGGTTTTATCACCTGCAGGCTGGGTCAGTGACAAGCTAGGATACGCTAAAGTCCATATTTGAAGCTAGATATAAGCCCGCTGAAGATGCACATGCTTTGTTAGCTCAGCTGACACAATTAAAGAAAGAATTCCAGGAACCCATGTGGGATTTCATAGCCAAATTCAATAAATTGAGAAATCGAATTCCAACCGTGGCCCAGCCCACGCCGGAAAATCTCAAGTGCTTTTTCATCAACTCGCAGCTTCTTGAAGTAAGTTTCTTGTTAAGGTGAGCTGGCCCTATGGACCTAGCCTTGGCTCAAGGTTTGGCTACCGAGATTGAAGACGACCTTATCCTGGCAGGCAAGATCAGGAAAGAGTCTAGTAAAAATAAATTCCCTTCATCGGTAGAAAGCTCTTCTACGGGCACTACAGATCCTATGGTGCAAAAATTAACAAATGAACTGATAGCTTTGAAAAGGCAAATTGCCCAAGGGACGTCCGCTCCTACCTATCGAGATGCACCCAAGAGGACATTCCAAAATCAGCAATATCAAGGTAATGCTATCTGGACCCAAGGACAATCAAACCATCTACCTCCCCCTTCTGGAAGACTAGCCATCGAAGCAGCGCCTGCCAATTTAGCGGTCAGATACCTAGAAGCAGAGCGCGACAACTCCTTTCAACCACATCTAGACCCCCAAGAAGATACTAACCTTTTTGATGAATAGGGTGAGGAACTAGCTGGCGACTCCAATATTGGTTTCTTGGATTATCAAGATGAAGCTGGGGATAAAGGAGAAGATTCGGAGGGAACTTATGCTATTTTTACTAGATCTCAAAATCAGTCGGCTTCACAAACTGACAAAGGAAAGACACCAGATGGAGAACCCCGGCAAGCAGTTTCTATAGCCAGATGCGGGACTCCCTTACCCCCACAATCCAAATATTAGGTAACTCATAAAAAAGTAAGTACTCTCAATCACCCGATATCCCCCTCTTCTGCTACTCAAGCCAGTGGGGTACCTGTCAAAGCCTCTGATGATGCCATCTCTTCTTCTGTCTCAACTTCTTTTCAATCATTTGATATAATTGAGCATGCTAGAAAGACTAAGATTCAAATGATAGAGGTTGAATATTTGAGATCTAACCCAGAACAGTTCGATAGGTTAGCCGAATATGTTAAGAATAAAGCTACCCCTATAGGACAGGATTCTTTGAAAGCTGTTTCTGATCTCCCCAAAGACCAACCAGCCTAAAATAATCTGGTTGTGACTCCTCCCATTGCACTCAAAAAAATAGAACCTTTCTATGTTTCCCTGCTTATAAATGGTTACAAACTAAGTAATTGTATTATAGACTCTGGGGCTTCAGATAATGTTATGCCTGCCAAAGTGGCAGACTCTCTCGGCCTAAATTGACCAAAACTTTTGGGAGGTGTTTTTCCATGGAAAACAAACAGGTTCACCTCCTTGGCCAAATAAAAGATGCCCAATACGCCTTTACGGCTTTTCCAGAAAAGTGAATAAAAATGACGGTTCTAGTAGCCGATGTTCCAGCGTCTTACGGCATCCTGCTTGGGCAGAATTTCTGTAAGGATGTTGGGGGCGAGTTAAGCATGGACCTATCAGAAGCAAGGATTCCAGTTCAAGGCGTCATGAAAAAATTGCTTCCTGAAAAAGAAGCCAGGTATGTAGTTACCCGTTCTGTAGCACCTGAAGCTCAGATTTTATTTGCGTCATCAAGCATGGGCACTTATTTCTTATCCATGGATGAGATCCACGGTGCATTAAATAAAACTCATACGGGTGATGATCTGGTTTTGGCTTTAGCCGACGCGAAGGGCAAAATACCCAAGCAAAATGAACACATAAAACAACCCTTTCCCCAAAGCGAAAAAGTTTTTATTGAAAAAGCAATACCTGATGAGCTATGGACTTTGGAGTTCGACGACAGTTGCTCTTCTACTGGATCAGGAGCAGGAGTTGTGTTGGTATCCCCTCAGAGAGAAATTACTCCTTTTTCCTACAAATTGCAATTCAACAATACTAACAACACGGCCGAATATGAATCCCTATTGCTTGGACTACAGGCTGCCAATGAAAAGGGTGTTAGGAAACTCCATGCTAAAGGAGACGCTGAGTTGATAGTCTGTCAGGTAAGGAACCTCTATCAGACCAAGAACGAGAGGTTACACCATTACCATAATCTGGTATAGGATCAGATCAAAAATTTTGATGCCTTCAATATCTCCGCCGTTCTAAGGGAATTCAATAATCGAGCAGATGCATTAGCTGTCTCTGCCACCCTCCTGATTCCCCACCCTGATTTTAAGGGAGATAAGTATACTATCGAGCTGGTTTTCTGACCAAGTGTACCAGACAATGTTGACCATTGGCAAGTCTTTAACAACGATAATCAAATCATCGCCTTCTTGGAGCAAAAGGACACTTTCAAACAACTGTGTTTTGAAGGTAGCAAGCCCCGAGAGTGTGGGCTGACCCCTGAAACCCAGGCCAATACAGGTGAAGATTTTCTACAGCTCAAGGGGAATAAAATTCCCAAAGGTTTGGTTTCCCTAGAGAAGCTGTTTGATGACCATGACAGGTTCGTCAAAAAACAACGAACAGATTCACATTCTTCTCAAGATTTTGATCAAGTCAACTTGGGAACCAAGCACGATCCTAAGATGGTAAACATTGGAAAATGTTGTACTTCCAAAGAAAGGTTTGAAATTGCTAGTTTACTCCATCAATATAGGGATGTGTTGGCCTATTCTTATGATGACTTGAAATCTCTTAGGCCACATGACATCCATCATGACATTCCCCTCAAAGCCAACTTTGTGCCTTACAAACAGAAATCCAGGCAATATAATCCAAAAATCTCAAGAACTATTTTAGCTGAGATACAAAAGATGATGGATGCTCGGATAATTTTTTTGATCCATCACTCAACATGGGTTGCTAACATAGTACCCGTCAGAAAGAAAAATGGTGAGATTCAAATCTGTGTAGATTTTAGGAACTTGAATCAGTTGTCCTTAAAAGATAACTATCCCCTTCCCATTATGGATCAAGTCTTACAGATGGTAACAGGTTCATAAATGTTATCAATGCTTGATGGTTTTTCAGGTTATAATCAAGTTGAGGTCAGGAAAGCAGATCAACACAAGACAGCATTCACCACCCCCTGGGGCACTTTCGCTTATCGCAGGATGTCGTTCGGTCTAATAAACGCAGGCGCCACTTTTCAAAGGGCTATGGATCTCGCTTTCAAAGATGTAATGGGAAAATTCATTGTAGTATACCTAGACGATCTGACGGTATTTTCAAAATAGCGTTCCGAGCATGTTCACCATTTGCAAAAAATACTGGAGCGCTGCCGTCAAAATGGCATCTCGTTAAACCCAAAGAAATCTGTCTTCGGAGTAACTGAAGGGAAACTCCTCGGACACATAGTGTCCCGAGAAGGCATCAAAATTGATTCAGAAAGAGTTAGCTCCATCCAGGAACTTACTCTGCCTACCACCAAGACCGCAGTTCATTCTTTCTTTGGAAAAGTGAATTTTCTTAGGAGATTTGTTCTAGAATTTGCTGAGAAAACCCGTCACATTGTCAACATAATGAAGAGCAATGCCACATTTAGGTGGACTACCGAGGGCAAAGCAGCGTTCAAAGAAATTAAAGAAGCAATTGCTCGGGCACCAGTCTTGGTCTGTCTGGACTATACTAAAGGTTTCAAGATATATAGTTATGCCTCTGAGCATACACTATCAGCTATTTTGGTTCAGCCCAATTCAGAAAATGCAGAATCTTTGATTTCATTCATGAGTTGCCCACTCAAAAATCATGAATTGAAATATTTCCTTATGGAAAAACATGCATACGCCGTGGTCAAGGCTGTCAAGCATTTCAGGTTTTATATCCTGAATTCTCACACCAAAGTTCTCGTGCCAGATACAACAATAAAATCTATTTTGACTCAGCAAGAGTTCGGTACCAAGAGAGGTAACTAGATTTCCAAAACTCAGGAATTTGATCTGGACATCAAACCAACTAAGCTCGTACGAGGAAGGGGTCTCTGCCAATTGATCGCCAATAACATTCTAGATGAATTAAAAAGTGAAGAACAAGATGTCAAAAGCGGGCCCGCAGTTCTCTTTGTTGCCACTACTGATGAGTGGTATTCTAACATTGCTTATTTCCTAACATATGGCGAGTTTCCTCCTCATCTTTCTTTTAAATAAAAATAGAATGTTAAATTGAAAGCAGTTAGTTATGCTCTGTGGGACAATGGTCTTTATAAGAGAAACCTAGACGGGGCATTTTTTCGTTGTGTTGACAAAACTCAACAAGGAAGACTTTTAGAATCTTTCCACAATTTGGCCTGTGGAGGACATTTCTCTGCACCGGTGATGGCGCACAAGATTCTACGAGCAAGGTACTATTGGCCCACGCTTTTTCAAGATGCTTACAAATGGGTGCGTAAGTGTGAGCTGTGTCAGCAATTCGTTGGAAAGCTAAAGCTGCCTGCTTTGCCCCTCAAGCCAGTTGTGATCGAAGAACCATTTCAGCAATGGGGTGTTGATTTCATTGGCACAGTTAACCCATCTTCAAGCACCAAACATGATTATCTCCTCACCGCGATGGATTATTTTACTAAATGGGTGGAGGCCATACCAACCAAACATGCTACATCTGAAGTAGTATGCAGCTTCCTCAAAGAAAATATCATCTCCAAGTTTGGGGTTCCACTAAAAATTGTGACGGATAATGCGGCCTATTTTTCGTCGCATGAAATCACTCAATTTTGTTTCCATTATGGGATTACCTTGTCTCACACCTCAGATTATTTCCCTCAAGGAAATGAACAAGCAGAATCAAGCAACAGAAACCTAGTCACCATTATCAGAAAGTTGGTGGACGACAATCAGAGAACATGGCACAAAGCTTTGTATGATGCTTTATGGGCTGATAGGATAACACCCAAAAGAGCTATAGGTATGTCACCTTTCCAACTCTTATATGGACAAAATGCAGAAATTCCCATCACCCTTGAACTACCAGCACTCAGATTAACCAGAGCGATCGAAGACTCAACCTTCGAAAGCTCAGTTGACAAGCGGATCATGTGTCTGACCGAGCTGAACGAATAACGAGTTATGGTGGTAGATCGGATCAAGGAACATCAAGACCGGGTGAAAGCATTTTTTGTTAAAAAGGCTAAAGCGCGTGAGTTCCAAATCGAAGATCAAGTCTTGTTATGGGACAAGTGACGTGAACCAAAAGGGATGCACGGCAAATTCGACTCCCTATGGAGGGGTCCGTTCACCATTCGGCAGCTGTGTGGCGAGGCCAGCTTTTTGTTAGAGTATGAAGATGGAACACCATTTACACTACCTCATAATGGGCAGCATCTAAAGCTTTTCAACCTTTGAAACTCAGATGAGTCCATTTGTAGCATATGTACAGTTCTTGTGTTTTGTTTGTTTCTCTTTTTCGTTTCTCGCTCGACTCCGTAGCTCAATGGCTTGGAGGAAGGCACTTAGAGACTGGATTTTGCTTCTGCTAATCTTTTCGATTAAACAAAATTTCCCCAACAGGAGCCAGCTGTTGTTTTCAAAACCAGCTTAGCTCATTTTGGAAGCAACCCCCTACGAAACTTGTCCATTTTGTCTTTTGTCTCTCTAAGTTCATTTTTTGGTACGAATTCTTTAATTCATTTTCATCTTGGTCGGATCGGGGAGTGGTTACTATCCCGTCAAGGCCAAATTTTCCCTTCCCTTTTTCCTTTTTTTCCTCCTTCCAGGAGTTGGTCTCTTTTTGTTTTTCCCTGCAAGGGCGGCGATTTTTGCCGCCCCTGCATTTTCCTGCGAGGGCGGCGATTTTCGCCGCCCCTGCACATTTTCCTGCAAGGGCAGTGATTTTTGCCACCCCTGCCAAAGAGATCGACTACATGTAAGGGCAGCAATTTTCACCGCCCTTACATGTCTCGATTTTCATGCAAGGCATTTATGGCCACGCGCGGCGGGTTGTTGGGGTGAGTTTTTCACCCTATATATTCTGATTTGAGCCTCTTTCCTCTCACTGCTTCCTCTCCTCCTCCTACCTCTTGCACCTGAGCGCCCCAAGGGACTTTTTGATGCATCAGCTTGCAGATCTAACTTCGTGGCGTGCGCGTTTTCCAGGTAGGATTTGTCTTTCAGTTTTATTTCTTTTTCTTCTTCTTTTCTAGCTTAGTTTTTAGTTAGTTTTCCTTCTCCCTCCCTCTGCCCGCAATTTTTTTTGCCGCGGCCTAGTGCGAGTGGCATTTTTGCCGCCCACGTCTTTTTGACCCCCATGCAAAGGTGGCGAAATACGCCGCCCTTCCAAACCCTTCCTTGCCTAGCGCAGAGGCGGCGAAAATCACCGCCTTTGCACTTGCAAACTCCTGCAAGGGCAGAAAAATTTGCCGCCCTTGCATCCTTCCTACAAGGGCGGCAAAATTTGCGGCCCTTGCATCCTTCCTGCAAGGGCGGCAATTTTCGCCGCCATTGCGTTTTCGTCCAATTTATGCAAGGGCGGCGATTTTTGCCGCCCCTGCATTTTTTTTCTTCTTTTCAGCTAACTCCCAGATTTTCTTCTGAGTTGTCCCTTTGGCACTTTTTCTTCCTCATTTTTTGCCCCTTTGCTTGACCTGGCCTATTTAAGTGACCTTCAGTAACCCATGTCACTTAAATTGCACTCTCCCTCTCTCGCTCACTCTCTTTTTATCCATGGCAGCAGCACCTTCAGCGAGCTCCTATACACCTGCTCCCGTCTAATCAAGATCGCCCCCTATGACGGAAGCATCTCCCTTGAAGGCGAAGACAATGAAATATAAATACCAGGGCATCTTCCCGCTCACATCAGTCACCTCGAATGTTGATGACATTCGAGATACAGAGATCGGCCATGTGGACATGGCCAAATTCCTGGGGCGAACTAAGGCAACCAATCCTAGCACTGAGATAAAAAGAATTGTTGAGAGCAACATCCACCTGGTGGCCGCCTTTCCAGTAGCAGTGCATCATGCAGAGTTTGTCTTCCAGTGTGCACATTTTTACAATAAAGAGACCAGATCGGTCTTAGACACCAACGGCAGCATGATAATTCGGTTGGACCCCGATTTTATCGACAAAGCTTTCTTGTGTCCTTCGGCCACCGAAGTGACCCAAATTGATTTCGAAGACGCACAAAAGGAGTACGACAAAGACCCCGAAAGGGCAAAAAAAGTCATGAACTATAAATGGCTCAAAACTCTGAGGATCAGTCTATCTAGATGGCTAAAAAGCTTCCCCAAAAGCGATTTCATCGAGGAGGTTGGCGACTTAATCACCCTCTTTAGCAGAATACGGGGCCTCCCGTCCTCTTCACAATTTCATGAATGGATGTATCCTTTCATTAAGATCATCCTTCAAGGCAAACAAACCATCTTTTGGGGGGAACAAATCAGCAATGCTATCCACGAGCAACTGACCAGGGTACAGACCTCTTTCAAATTCTACATGACCTCATACCTGGTCTATATAGCTGCTGCCATGCGATCTTTCCCAGATTTGACGACAGAGGGGGATAGAAGGACCACCCCGGTCTACTCATACTATCCACAGTTGACGCTTCAAGGGTCAACACATCATTTCAGGTGGGTAAATGACGCATTCTTCATCGTATTTTTGTGTCTCTTCGACCCTCAGCTGGAGCAGAAGAGAATATCAGACGAGGCATGGGCGGTAGTGAATAGTTTTAGGTGCATATTCCTCCAGTTTCCTACCTTTTGCTATCTTCGGGTGGGTTTTTACCAAGAATACCCTTACATGCTCCCAAAATTCCCTTCAGACAGGTTGGTCCTAATGGAGCTTTGTCGACAAATGTCTGTCGTACACACAAAGCAGATGGAACTCAAGAGACCCAGTTTCAAGTTCCCTGTCCAGATTGGCAGATTTTCAATTGCTACATCAACTAAAGCCAAGGTCATGGAAACAGAAATGCAAATGGTTACCATCAAACCATTCAAAAGATGGGAGAAATTTGACTATAGAGGAGTCAGAGAGACGATCTGAAGGAAAACCCAGTTCCACGAGCCCATGATTGAAGATATCTGGGTAGACATGAGGACGGCTGATGAGATAAGAAAAATGGACTATTGCCGTCTCACACTTGAACAGATAGAGTACCTCAGGCTCACAGATATCCCTTCAGATTTAGTTGACGATGGGAATATCATAAATAGTAGATATCTGGCGAAAAAGGTTGTTGATTCCCCTCTCCCTCTAATTAACTGATCTCAGAAGGAACTGACTTCTCTGAGGAAAAGATTTGAACCAATATTGGCTAACACCAATGATTGGTTAGCAGCCAAAGGGATCACCCTGAAAGAATTTGCCACAAGATCAGAGGCTGAATACCAAGCAGAGTTGAAGAGGAAGGCAGAGAACCGAATAAAGAACAAAGGAGACGTTCCTTCTCCATCTCAGCCTCGCAAACCTAGAATCATTTTTGTCTCCAAGAAGCCTAAACTTGCACAAGAGCCTGAAGCAGCAGTTGAAGGAACTAAAGAACCAAGCCCCGAGGCACAAACAGCTCAACCCATGGAGACACAGGGTCAACCTTTAGAAAGACCAAGTGTTGAGTCTCTGATCTCGCTGGGACAAGCACAGCCGACCCAGAGCGCCTCTCTTTCTCCCCCTCAGTCTCCCACGGTACCTGCTTCTCCTATCTCTCCAATCAGTGTTCCATCTTCCAGAGTCGCTTCTCCTTCCAGGGTTGTTTTTGGTGATCCTCAGGGCCCTTCAGCAGGTTCTCCCCGCTCTTTCGGGTCCATTCTGTGTCTTTCATCTCTGTCTTTCAACCTGCCACCAAGCCCTGCACCTGAGCCGGAACCAATAGTTGATACGGTTTCACCGGTTACTCCAACTACAACCACTGTCACCACCAGTAGTATGGAAGCTACTACAATAACACCGACAGAGGTGACTATTGTTGCAACAGGTACTTCTCTCTTGCCATGGATGTCTGCTTTCACACCTAAAAGAAAGAAAATGGCCATCTCCCCAGATGAATTCGACTTTGGTAAGATAATACCGGCAAAAGCAAAGGCTCCTAAAAGGCCAAAAATCCTCTCCAAGTCGGTCGAAGAAAAGGGGCAAAAAAATTTAGAAATTGCCAAACCTCCTCAGGACGCAGCCCTCGAGGGTTTTGAAATGAGCAGTTATTCCCTCTCTCGTGTTGAACTTGGCAAAGTTACTCACGAAGGGGCAAAGAGTGATCTTCAGGCAGCAATAGACATTATGGTCTAAAATTTTGACAAGGAAAAAGAAATGAAGGATTTTTACAAAGCCAAGGCTGAGCAATTAATAGCAGTAATCAGAAGATTCACATTCCCCTTAAAACAACGACTCCAGAGGCCTTTTCTGTGGATGATCCAATCATTCAGAAAGCTGAAAAGACCTATTTAAAAGGGAAAGTCATGGAGGAATATATTGAGAGGATGCACAATCAAGGAGTCTCTTTACTGTCAGAAGTTGCAAAAAAAATAGGTAAAATGAAGAGATTGAGAACTCAGGTAGACGACTTTGTCTCCCTTATCTCTCAGGAAATTGACGGCTTAGAGAAAGATCTTAGCAGGTGGAAGGAAATGAAGAATCTCAAAAAGAGCACCCTGATACCTATCGGCATCATCCCCAACAAAAATTCCTATGTTGAGATCAAAGAGTCAATAGTCTTCAGAATTGAGGTACTCAAAGACTTAGTTGATGATCTCAACGCTTTCAAAGAAGCTAGCGAAAAGAGTGACCTGAACCTGCTTAACAAGTTAGAAGAGCTGCCATGCAACTTGACCTCTAAGGACCATCAGTTCCTTCCGGCAGAGGAAATGATTCAAAGTTTCAAAGGGATGATCCAGAAGGATTTTGAAGAAGCGTCTTTCTCAATGATTTCAGTGGACAGCATTCTAGATGCTCAGTTAACTTTGGAGAATTTGAAATCTAGATTAACTAGCCATTCTAAAGCCATCATAGCATTGAAAGACACGCTAATCAGAGCGAGAGTTGTCTCCAAAAATGTAGCTATACCCGACAACATAGGAATTCAGGCATCGATCGCCATGTACGATGCTCATCTGAAGAAGTCTGGCAGCAAGAATTGACTCTCCATCTCCCCCTTCTCTCTTTTTCTGTCTTTATGCATTTCTGTTTTGTGCAGAATGCATACATTTTTGTAATATGTAATTACTTGTAAAAATTTTAGAAAATATCTAAAAGTCAAAGATGAGTCATCTTTGACCAGGATATTTTATATCTTATTATTTTCTATTTTTGAGGATTTTCTCCCTATATATAGTGGAGACCTCATTTGTAATCTTCTTTTGGAAAAATTAATAGCAAACACTACTGAAATTGAAACAACTTTTGAGACTTTGTGTTCAAACTTGTAAATCATATTTTGATGAAATAAATGAGAAGCAGGTTAGTTTCAAACCTTGTGTTGAGATTATCTGTGTGATTTAGGAAATAGTTCTTATGTCTTTTCCTAGAAATATCTTGTTTATTTGATCTTGTAAGCAGTGGGCGTGTTTTTATTATCTAAGGGCACTTCTTGAGGGTAGAAAATAGACTTTATGCTACTTTTACCTTTGAGATTCTTTTTATCTTTTGGTAGTTTCAGGTGAAGACTTTGTGCTTCACTTTACTCTCGATTGTACTTGTTCTGAATCCGTGAAGAAGCTACGGAAGACTTTGTGCTTGCGTGAGCGTTCTTGTGACTTTGTTCTTCAAGTGATTTCTCGCTCTCTGTTTAATACCATTTCTGAAAGAAGATGAATGTTGTTAGCATTAGACCAAGATTTTTTCCCTTTTGTTCTTTATACATTACTTCTGAAAAAAGAGAATTAGATGCTGTTATACCACCCCCATGTGTTATTTTTTGCTTAATTATATATATGCTTATAGCACATAAAAATTGATAGGGAACCTCCCCTTGATGAGAGGAGAGATTTACCTCGTCTAGATCTAGTAAAGTCACACTCCTCGTGGTGTAAATCTCCCTTATATTGTGGCTGATATCCCCATTTTGTCATCAGTTAGTTGACGACAAAATATTCACCCAACAATTCCAACTTTCTTCAACAAATGGGATTACTCCAGGGATCTATGATATGGAATAAAATGCTAAAAAGTAGAAGCCTTCTTAAACAGGGAATTAGATGGAAACTTGGAAATGGCTAGCATATTAAATTTTGGGATGATATCTAGTTAAAGGACAAGGCTCTCATCACACAAGGAAACTATGGAGAGATTGTTGACTTGGCTACTCAATTTTTTGGAGACAGATTCAGTGATTATATGGAAAATAACAATGGGAGGCAGAGCTAGAAAAATCTATTGGACTACCGTGATCACCAGCCTGAGCTTTTCCCTAGAGTATGGGAGATCTAGCAGTGCATTCAGGAGATCAGAATCCCTCTCTTCTCCCATGAAGATGAACAATACTAGTGGCCAGATAAAAATGGATCATTCTCTGTCAAATTTTCTTACCATCTACTCATTCTTGAAGCTCAGAATAAAGATGTATGGAAAAAGGTTTGGAATTATAAACTTATTTAAAAAATTAACATGTTTTGGTGGGCTACTGCTCATAAAAAAATTCTAACATAGGATAACCTTTAAAAGAGAGGGTTTACCCTAGTTAATAGATGTTTTTTGTGTGGTTCAAAAGAGGAATCAGTTTCACACCTCTTCATCCACTATGATTTTGCTCGAGAATTATGGGGCACAATACTTAATAACTTTGGTATTGAATGGGTCTGTAATTCTAACCTTAAAGAAGTAATCCTCAACTAGAATCCAACCTTCACACATCCTTGGCTTATGGAATTATGAAATAAAACTCTACCATGTTTGAGCTGGATTTTATGGAAAGAGCGCAACCACAGAATTTTTAGGGACACTGCTAGAAATGCATCTTAGTTGTTTCACTCCTTTGTTAAGACCATTATGGAAAGTGTCACAACAGCTCATATTTGTGCTATGGAGAAACCCCTATCTCAAATTTAAAACCAAATTGCAGCCAAATGGAAGGTTTTAAACTAGATCCCTAGGTATAATAACTCCAAAATTCTATAGAGACTAAATACTAAATGGATCCCCCCAAAGCCTAACTAGATGAAACTCAACTTTGATGGGGCATCCAAGTCAGATGGTAAAGATAATGGATAAGGAATTATAAGGAATGATAAAGGATGGATAACTATTGTCTATGCTAGTGAAATAGGATGCCAGAGCAACAACTATGCTAAAGTAATGGCTCTACTATGGGGGTTAAAGTTGGTTATATTCCTAGGAATAAGTAACTTGAGTATACAAGGAGACTCTAAAATGGTCATAGATGTAGTTAATAAAGCATCAAATGTAGGAATTAAGCTAAAAGACATCATTATAGATATTTAATTTTTTTTTAAAAGCTTTCCAGAGTAGAGATTTCCCATATTTACAGAGAGGGAAATAGGGTTGCTGATGCTTGTGCCCATCTTGGTCAGCAATTTTTAGGTTGGAGGGTGTGGCAAAAAGGTGTTCATATTCCCTTAAACATTAGGGATATTATTCAAAATGATATGACTTGTCAAGGATGAGTTGCATTTATGACAAAGATAGCTCTCGGAGGTGGTCCATTTGGAGAGGGCCATCGTGGATTTTGAAACTTGATAACTTTGGTATTTATTTGACAATCATTCATGATTCATTGTATCATGAGGTTGAGGTGCATGGGTCTCATTATGAAAATCAATGGGAAATAATTTCCAAGCATGGGAGTAGACAACGTCATCTCTGAAGGGTATTTTGAATAATGAGCCATCACATCTTCATTATGCATAAACAAAAACAAAGGTTACCAACCATTTCAAAGCTGAAGGCTAAATTTAGGAACTCCATAATTTAGGTCTGTAAATAAAAAATGGGAGGAGACCATATTTGAATATAACCAGTCTCCTACTGTGAATTCAAAGATAATCTACTAGTTTGGCATTATTGTAAAGAAGGGAGAATCAGCCCATATCTGGAAAGGCTTAATGGGTTTGATGAAAACTTGTCCAAGCAATTTGCAAGATCTTAGTTAAATAGGTTGGTCACGATGGGTGGAATTAGTTTTGAAATCTCTAAAAAGGTTATTTATATGTGTCAGGATCCTCCTTAGAGGACAATTGATTACTTTTGTATAAGCAACTAAACATGAAATTAAACCAGAAATAATATGTAACTAGAATTCAGAAATAGCAAAGAATAGGAGATATGAGAAACAATACAATCTGTATTAACACTCTTCCAGAAGGAAATACAATGAAGAAATCTCTTCTTCCCACACCTCTTGGGTGTATAGTAATTCTCCCTCAAGAGTTCTCTCTCTCTCTCAATCAATTACAACCAACTCAAACACTGAGTTGTTCCCTCTAGTGACAATCAACCCAATGGTTGTTGTTGCCTACTCTCGTCCACAGACCTTCTCAATCTTTTACCCTATAGATCTAATTGGTCTTGCTTACACCGTGTGTTGTAGATCTTCTTGATCTTGCTACCTCGTAGATCTAACTGATCTTACACACACACACCCACAGATCTACTTAATCTTGCTACCCCGCAGATCAACTGACCTTGCTTACCTGTAGATCTTTCTGATCTTGCACTCTTGCAGACCTTCTAGATCTTACACTTGAGGATCTAATCCTTCTTAGTCCTAATTACAATACAGCCCCATGGGTCTCTTAAATAGATCCCAAACCAAACAATAATTAGAAATGCAGACTCAAGACTAAAATTAGTCTTTACATGCAAACTAACTATTTGTCTAAAATTAGAACAAATCTAATTCTAGAATGCATAGATGACTGATGTCAGTCACTGTCTATCTAGAGATGACTGATGTCAGTTGATGCATAACTGATGTTGGTAGATTTTGATTCCTACCTAACTGATGTCGACAGATTCTGACTGATGTCAGTTACTATGTAACCCAGCAACCTCCACCATTTTCATAATAGTGAAGCTTTTAGCTCCACAACTTAACAATCTCCCACTTGGAGATAAATAGCTGCTCCTGTACCTATACCTATACAGCAACATCTTCTAATTTTTTTCTAACTTGTATCTCCATCTTCAAGTTCAATCTTGAAGACCAACAAAAGTTGAATGAAGATTCAACTTCTCCTTTGTTCCTGGCTTTGTTAGCATACTTGCAGGGTTCCTATCCATATGGATCTTTTCCTTGCCAGCCATCATGACTGCAACAACCTTCGACAACTCTAAAATCTAGCTAACCATCATTCCACCAATAGTAAACACATATCTTGTGGTGTTTCTTCTGTCATCCAAGTTACCTGCCATATTCGAATCTACATACCCATGTAGAGAAGTGTTTGACCCTGCATAGCATAAATACCTACTGCTGGTCCCTCTCAGATATCTGAGAATCCACTGAACTGCTTTTCAATGCTCCTTTCTTGGATTGGCCATAAACTTGCTGACAACTCCCACTACTTGGGCAATATCAGGTCTAGTACATACCATGTACCCAACCTCATTATGTGATTTAGGACATTGTTCTTTGCTCAACTTGAACTATCCAACCATAGGTGTGCTTATCAGTTTTGCATCCTGCATATCAAACCTCTCCACTACCTTATTCACATAATCCTCTTGAGACAAAATCAACCTGTGATTTTCCCTATCTCTAGAAATATACATGCCAAGGATTTTCTTCACTGCTCCTAAATCCTTCTTGGCAAATGTTTGAGCTAATTTTACCTTTAGCTTAGCAATTCTCTGCATGTGTGACCCTACAACAAGCATATACACTACATATAGTAACAAGATAATGTAGCTACCATTATCCAACCTAGTAAAATAAACACAATGGTCACATTGACATTGACTAAAGCCATGCTTTGTCATAAACCTATCAAACCTCAAATACCACTATCATGGAGCTTGCTCGAGACCATATAACCTGGCCTTCTGTCTCACCTGTCCATTCTCTCCTTTCTTTAACCTATGAACCCATTCATCTTTCAGTGCTTTCTTTTTGACTGGATACTCTACCAAATCTCACATTTGGTTCTCTTCTAAGGAATCAATTTCCTCATGCATGCCATGCTCCCACTATTTCTTGGATTCTACCTGCATTGCCTCTTCAAAACTTCTTGGTTCTCAACCATCAATGAGCAATAAGTAGTATAAAGAAGGGGAATAATGAATTTGAGGCTTACCTACCCTTTTAGACCTCCTCATAGGCATTTGAGACTTATTGACAGCTTGCTATCCACCTAAATTTCATTCTAATAGTGACCGATCCTGGTCACCTCTCAGTGTACACCCGACTGATGTCAGTTCCATGTGATCGACATGACCGACGTCAATTCTTACCTGACCAACATCAGTTTCCACCTACCCAACATCACCGACTTTGGTCTCCACTGGACCGACATCAGTTCTTGCCTGATCGACATCGGTCTATGCCTAACCGACATCAATGTCTATGTTTTATTGTGAGTGATGATTTTTACCCATGAGCTCATTTTAGATCATAACCTTGTCCAAATCAACATTGCCCTACTCAAAATTATTCAGCCTCTTGAGCTTATCACTGTCCATAACCTTCTCCTTGAAAACCAAGGCTTTCTAGTACTTAAATTTGTCAAAAATATCAGATTTTCTCTTTATACAATAGACCCATACCTTTCTTGTAGCATAACACTGTGATCCTCCAATAGAAGCTCTTTGAGCTAGTCCCCATACGTTTGCATGAACAAGCTCCAACCTGTGCTTCTTCTTTGTTGACCCAGTTGTGAGAAACCTCACTTTCTCATTTTTCCTAAAAATACAATGCTCACAAAAATCTCGGTCTATCAAATCTAAAATCTTACCATTTGACTTAAGAACATCCATTCCCTTCTCACTCATGTGACCAAGCCTACAGAGCCACATCTTTGCATCTAAATTTGAAGTAGATAAAATAGAAGGAGAATCAATAATATGAGTAGATAGATAAAGTGTACCTACTCTCTTACCTCTTGCTAATACAAGTACACCCTTGGAAACTTTCCAAGATTCTATTGTGAGAATTACTATGCAACCCTCATCACCCAACTTTCTTGCAATAATTAGACTCCTCTTCAGGATGGGAACATGCATGACATCCTTCAACACCCATATGTTGCTAGTCTACAATTTCAGCTGCACTTCTCCTTTGCCAACAATTTGACAAGGCTTACCATCCCCTAAATAAACTTTTTCAAAGTCTCCATGGACATAATCATGGAAAAATTATTTATTTGGGGTTACATGGAAAGAGGCACCAAAATCTAAAACTCAAGATTCTACTTTATCCAAGGAACATATAAGAGCATCCCATGCAACAATACCTGCATCATTTGCTTCTTTATTTCCTTCATGCTAATCTTCTACCAACCAACAATCTTTATTTACATGCCCTTTCTTTCCACAATTCCAGCAGGTTATACCTCCATTTCTGGATTTGGATCTACTGCCTATCTTTGACCTTGATTTCTCTTGCTCGATTTTCTCTCTTTGCTTTCCCCTGCTTTCAACACTTAAAGCATTACCTGATGTTTCCCCTGTGCTTTTCCTGTGAATTTCTTCATTCAATATTACACTAACAACATCATCAACTTTCAAGATATTTGAAGCAGATGAATTATTACTAACTACCATTACCAAACTGTCCCAACTTTCAGGTAAAGAACATAAGATTAAGAGAGCCTTAATTTCATCATCAAAATCTATTTTGACTAAAATTAACTGATTTACTAATCCATGGAAATCACTAAGATGACTATATACCGATCCACCTTCCTGCATTTACAAATTAAATAATTGCTTCATAAGAAATACCTTATTCGAAGTTGAGTGTTTTTCATATAAATTTGCCAAAGATTCCATTAACTCTACCATTGTCTTTGCCTATGATAAGTTGGAAATCACAGACGATGCTAGGCTCAGCCTTATAGCGCCAAGAGCCTTTCTATCAAGAACACTCCATTCTTCATCTTGCATATATGTGGGCTTACTCCCACCCAACGGTAAGTACTGATCTTTCTGATATAGATAATCTTCTATCTGCATCCTCCATAATTGATAATTCTTGCCATTGAATTTCTCCATTCTTAGTTTACTTTCTTCTGCCATTGCTTTACTCCCACTCAAATAGAAACCCCTGTGAGTGACCTATAATCAACAAAACACTAACACGCTCTGAACCAGGCTCTGATACCAACTGTCAGGATCTTCCTTAGAGTAAAATTGATTACTTTTGTATAAACAACTAAACACAGAATTAAACCAGAAGTAATATGTAACTAGAATTCAAAAACAGCAAAGAATAAGAGATACGAGAAACAATATAATCTATATTAACACTCTTTCAGAAGGAAATACAATGAAGAAATCTCTTCTTCCCACACCTCTTGGGTGTATAGTAATTCTCCCTCAAGAGTTCTCTCTCTCTCAATCAATTACAACCAACTCAAACACTGAGTTGTTCCCTCCAATGACAATCAACCCAATGGTTTTTGTTGCCTACTCTTGTCCACAGACCTTCTCAATCTTACACCTTGCAGATCTAATTGGTCTTGCTTACACCATGTGTTGCAAATCTTCTTGATCTTGCTACCCTGTAGATCTAACTGATCTTGCACACACACACCCGTAGATCTACTTGATCTTTCCTACCCCACAGATCAACTAACCTTGCTTACCTGTAGATCTTCCTGATCTTGCACTCTTTCAGACCTTCTAGATCTTACACTTGAGGATCTAATCCTTCTTAGTCTTGATTACAATACAGCCCCATGGGTCTCTTAAATAGATCCCAAACCAAAAAATAATTAGAAATGCAAACTCAAGACTAAAATTAGTCTTTACATGCAAATTAACTGTTTGTCTAAAATTAGAACAAATCTAATTCTGGAACACACAGATGACTGATGTTGGTCACTATTTGTCTAGAGATGACCGATGTCAGCCGATGCATAACTGATGTCGGCAGATTTTGATTCTTGCCTGATCGATGTCGGCAGATTTTGACCGACGTCGGTTACTATGTAACCCAGCAACCTCCACCATTTGCATAACAGTGAAGCTTTTAGCTCCACAACTTAACACTATGGCCATAGGAATGACCATACAAGGAATAAAACTTTAAAGGAAAACAAAAATTATGGATCTTGCAAGCCACAAACTATTTCTGGGAGAGGAAGAAGAACTCATCCCGTATCAAGGAGGATTCAAGCATGCTAAACTTCTGGAGCCATGGGATGGAGTGTGCTTCATTCTCATAAAGTACTTCACACTTGAAGGTAGATTTACCAGGTTCTACAATTACCACCTCCCTCTATTAAATCACTTTAGGTATAATGTTATTATTAGTTTCCCTTTTTACCTGCTCTCCTCTTTAGAACACTTTGTCCTTAGGGTGAGAGCTAAAATGGCTAAGAAGCCAGATATGAAACCTATTCCCCTACAACAAGGCCTACTTTTCTATTTATATAACTTTCACTGATTCCTTGATCCATCCAAGACAATTAGAATTGATAGTGGAGACATTCCTTCCAATTTGGTGTCTGGCAATGTTATTGATGAGTCATATTTTTCCCCTGCTCCTACCAAAACAAAAGATGTTTCTTTTTCCACCCCAGAAGAGACCCCTATTGACACCCCTAGCTCCTTTGCAAGTAAGAAGGGTAAGAAGAGAAAGGTTGATGAGGAGGAAGAGAATATTAGAGAGACCATGGAGGGGACCCACAAAAATCTGGGTAGGGCCATAGGGGGCCAAGGTGGTAAATCTTCTAAGTCTTCCAAAATTAATAAGGAAGGCTTCTCCTTCAGAGTTCGAAGGTCAGGGTGAATTTTTGGTAAACCCACCTTGAAGGCCAGACTGATTGACTACTCAGAAAGTGCTTCGGAGGAAGCAACCCAAGAGGAAGAGTCTAAGGAGCTAGAAATCTAGGAAATTTTTTAGGACACTAGAGGGAAGCAGGAGACTAAGGATTTTGAGGTTACTGAGGAGCATGGTGCTGACACTATGGAAACTGCTGACAATAAGGGGAAAATGTATGTTGAGGAAGTTGGTGAGGAAATAGAGAATGATACTGATTAGAAATTTGAAATTGGGGCCCTGAAGGATCGTATTCAGAGGCTGGAGCAAAATTTCACCAAGGGACTCCAGAATACAATTCTCTTGAACATGCCTATGCTAAAAGAGGTGGGTAATACTGGGCATGCTGACAACATGGAGAATACTGAGAAACTCAATGATCTTCTCAAATTAATGGTTATGTAAGGAGAGTCCTCTCTGACTCTAGTCTTTCTGTTTCTTGTGTTTTGTTTCTGTGTCTTTTGTTTCTCGACTAGTGTCGTCGTCTCTCTGAAGGCATATTTTGTTTGATTGTCTTCTTGTCTTTTTTCCTCTGTGAAGGGTTTGGCCCTTGGTTTGTTGCCTTACCTTATCAAAAAAATGATTGAATGGACTAAAAATATGGCTCTAAAATACTGCAAAATAAACTTAATAAATTAGATTAAAAAACTAATACATTGACCAAATTTGGATTGTTTTTAAAAGGATTAGACCCATTTCAAACTCCTCTAAAATGACAATACTTCAAAAAGTGGTCAATATTTTCAAGAAATAACTCTATAGATATAATTTTACATCCCAATTTCCTCATTAAACTTGATTTTCTTATTAAACAGATATTAATGGGGTTAATGTTGTTTAACTATTATTGTAGCAAACTATTTTTATTTATGCTAATGTATGGACATACATATAATGATTATTTTATGTGATTCATTACTTGATTGGTTAGTTATACATGAGTTTTATATCAATGTGGATTATACTTATTCAGTTCATTATGATTTAACAACATTTGTATTGATTATCATGGTTGCGAGATAACTACTAGTTGTATTTATAAGGTGGATGTAGAAGAAAGTCCACTTTCTAGATAGATATGGATGGAGAGTATCATCATGGAGGGTGTTATATATGGAAATATTGAAGGTGTAGAGATTTGATAATGAACCCACAACACACCACGTAAAATAATAAATACATGATTACTCTAATTTCATTGTGTTTGATTAATTCATGCTTAGATGTGTTCATATGGTTTAGATCAGTATTTAGATGTTATTCAATCTTAATTTTAGTTGTGACTATTTGTTATGATTAAAATGTGGTTGTCATTGTGGAATGTTTAGTTGATATATGTTCTTTTGATAACTTTGATTTTGGCTTACTTCATAACCATTACAAGTGTATACCTTTAAGCATTTAACAAAAATCATTATTAGAACATATATATACATGAAAAAGAAACAAATTGCATTTTGATCATATAACAAAATAATTTTTATAATCTTTATCTAACCTAAACCTAAGGTGGTATTTAGGGTGGCTTAGTTTCTAAATACATAATGGTTAACTAGGAATGGAACTTAGGTTGTTTAAAGTTTAGCTTGATGTCTAAATGTTTAATGGATAGGCATTCGAGTTTTATAAAACATAATAATTATGTTTATTAACATATTATGATGTCAACACTAATTTGATAAGCTATCATTTGGTTTGGTTTGGTTTGGTTTATTTTATTCATTTGAACCATGCAAACTTTAGATGTTAAGGGTTTGACTATGAGTTGGAAGGAAATGGTGGAGAGAGTGTGAGTGTGGTGGTTGAGCTGAGAAATGTGGCAAGTATGCTAGGAATTTTTGATTTGATGACGAGTCATTCTTGGAGTGGTAGAGAATGGGTCACCATGATATTATGGATTTTTGAAATGCATGTAGTTGACTGTAAAAATAATAAAAGATGATGAAGTTTTTAAATTTTTGCATAAGTGTTCATGGTTGATAGAGAAAATAAAAGAAAGGAACTAGCATAAAAAATAAAAAGACTACTTCAAGGCATTAAAAATGTAGGGTTTTGTTCTTAGTTCACTCTAAGAAAATTTATTCCTTATATACACTTAAATGATAAAATTATTTTGGGGTTTCTTTGAATGGTTGTTTAGAGTTTAAAACCCTAGATAGGGTCAGGGATTCGACCTTGTGGGAGAAGAATTTCCCCCACATAATTAAATCCATGATTTGATTGTGAATATCATGTGTAAAAAGGGTTAGGGTAACTGTGAAAATAAAATTGTTGTGTGCTTACTCACATGGCTAGGGTATGGATTTGTTTAGTTTATATGCATGACAAAGTGTTATTTTATATAGTTATTTACATGGTTTTGTTATTTCATTTATGCCTAAATGGTTGGGTATTAATGAAATGGATTAAACACATTATTTTTTATTTGAGTTTGAATCAAGGTTTCTTACAATCATTACTTGGTTGTGTATTTCTCTGATTTGTTGAAATATAGTGAAATGACTGTGTATTATTTAATAATTGTGTATTTTTAAGATGGCTTAAAGTCAATGTTTTAGTTTTGGGTCACTAAATATAAAATTAATATTGTTTTGATGCCATTTGGATGGGTAATTATCCTATTTTGATTAAGATCTGGCTGTGTGATATTACTTTGTTCAATTGTGGATGAATGTTTGTTTGGAAATGGCAAATGATTGTTATTCAACTTAACCTAGCTAGTTGACTGTGTAAAATGGTTAGGAGTCGATTGTGAATAAATAACTAAGAGTTGAATGTGCATATAGAATTATGTTTCAATTGTGTGTATAATTTATTAAATGTTGATTATGTATAAATTACTAAATATCAACTGTGTATATAGAATGATGTTGGGATTGTGTTAAATCAATTATTTATTGATTTTTTATAAACTACTATAAACCATTTGTGTGTAAATGATCTTCTTGTTAGACTAGAAATTAGTTTAGTTCATTGTTCATCCGATAAATGAGTTATGATTACTTTGTATTGGTTATATATACAAGTATTAAATTCATGGGTTTAGTAAACATAATAAGAATAGGTCAATATTTATACTATTGGTAATTGTATATGATGACTATACTTTTATTATTTATTCTAGGTTCTTTGAACAGATTTGATGTTAAGACTATATGTTGGGTCTTGAATGTTTATTAAACATTTGATTCAGATTGAATTTTACTTATTTTTAAAATGGATGGAAATTAAACTATATTGGGTCATAGATGTTTAATTTGGGGTTAAACCTTGTTGGATGGTTTCAATAAGTCAATGTACCATATGGTACGTAATAGTATTTAATAATTTATGTTTGTATTTTAATGCATTTATTTTGGGTTTTGAATGATGTGTGGTGTTAATGTGATTTATATTTTGTTTAAATATGAATTTATATTTTTTAACTAGAGTACTTGGAATATAAACATATATATGTAAGTATGGATTATACATAAAGATGAATATATATTTTTTATGAATAGTTCATAAAAACACATATACGTATATATACAAGTCAACATATATAAATTATATATATATATGATCATTTATATGTATATAACATGTCGTTAGGAAATAAGTAGCTAAGGTTTTTTAATGTATATAAATATAAGTGGACATATTTGATATACAAATATATGTGGATACCTTGGTATGAAAGTATATATTTGTTTATAATGAATAGATTTATTCATATGCAAATTGGAATTCAATCATTAATTTATAATATGTTGTTTCAGTTATAAATTATGAGAAAAATGATTAAATTGTTGATTGAAACAAATAAATATTGTGTTTATTATTTATTAATTCTAAGATTTATTATGAAATTCCTGAATTGTATTATTTTAATTATAATACTTATGAACAAGAGATATCTGTTTAGAAATTGATAGATTCTTAGAGATTATAATGGTTGTTAAAAAATAATTTATTTATAATACTACCTTATTGGAAAATAGACTTTGGGATGTATTGGAACTTAAGAAATATTTAGTTGAAATTAAATTATTATTATTTAGCATGTGATTATTCAAGTTATTTCTTATATTTAATTATTATGGTAATTAATACTAAATTTCTATGAGAATTTTATGAAAATCTTGTATATGGATTGTTTGGTAAATCTAGTATTAGTGACACTAAGCATTATTATCATGAAAAGGTTCTCACGCATATATTTAGAGTCATTAATACTTAGATTATATGAAATCTGATTAAATGTGTGTATGATTATAATTGATTTATTGGACATTAAACTATATGAAAAATTTGGCCAAATTAATATTTATAGTTAAAAGTTATCCTTTCAACTATTTGATTATATTCATGTATGCATGATGTCATGTTATAATAGAATTCTTTATAATATGCTGCATGTAGTTATAATTTTATAACACACGGGTTCTAGTTGACTTATCGATATGTGCACTATTATCATCTGATCATCTATGAAGGAATGGTCATTCCTTAGTTGGCCATTGTGTAGGAGATATATGATCCATGGTTGGTATGGAAAATCACTTTGATGATGCTCTCCCTCTCCTTCAATAGTTACTTGATAGAGATTTTTACTCATGATTTCAGCTTATATACATATAACGAGTTTATGGATACTCATTAGTTTAGTGGAACATTGTATTTATTTGTATTCGCTATAATATAAAAACATTATATTATTATACTTGATAAATAGTAGATTGGTTGCTTTTATTGTATAATATTATTGTATAACTTTCAATAGTTGAGTTATTATTCAACATATGTACTTATGTGATGGATTGAATTTATAATTTTATTAAATTTGATAATTTGATCATTATCTTAATGAATCATAACTAGTTTATTATGTAATATACATTTAGTTAACTTGTCTTAATTAGAAATAATGTGGTTTAATTATTAAAGTTTTAAAATATATATATATATATATATATATATATATATATATATATATATATATATAAGTTAAACCTAGTGGGGTTCTAACATTGTGGTATCAGAGTTAAGGCTCAAACTCTAAGATTTAATAATTTCATTAACATATTTATATTTTCCTATTAATCAAAAAATAAAATGATACATGATAGATCTGGAGGTGAGGGTACTTCAAACACCAACCCTTGAGTAGATCTAAATTAATTTGTCATAGAACAAGCTGCAAAGTTAGATCATATTCTCGCTGCCATGCACAAATTAGAGACCGAATCATGACCTCAGAGTAGGAAGTGCATGGGCATGTTGAAGAATTCAATCAAGAAGAGATTGAAGATCACCCTATTCAAAAATAAGCTCAGCAAGAGGCTCAGTAAGAGCCTAGGCATGATGAGGTACCAAAATACATGAGGGTTCATGTAACTATAGAACTTACATGAGACATTAAAAAAGTTAATCCTCCTAAGTTTGATGGAATTATGTTAGGGGATGGTGTTGAAGTTTGGTTGATAAAAATGGAAAAGTACTTTGAGATTCATAATTACTCATAAGTCAGTAAGTCAATTTGGGGAGCGTATCAACTTTATGGACAAGCAACAATGTGGTGGGTAGATAAAAAGCTTGAGATGAACCTTCACTCCAATACCACCACCTGGGATCAATTCTTAATTTTTTTTAGAACATGATGGTTGCCTTAATTATATTTTGACTAGAAGCTAATAGATTTTCAAAATCTGAAACAAAAAGATATTTTAGTGAATGTGTACTAGGAATAATTCATTAATCTCCTAAAATATGTTTCTTAATATTAGGTAGATGAAAGATTTAGCATCCAAAAGTTTATTATGGGATTAAAACCCCAAATTGGATGTGAGGTAGATGTGTATGGGTCATCTATGATGGATCAGGTCTTTGAGAAGGTAGTTAAACAGGAGTCAAAACTAAAGTCTCTTATTCAGGTCAGAGAGAAGTTCAAGAAGAAGTTTGAAGGTTCTAAACTGACTCTTAAGAAGAAGAACCAAAAAATGAACATAAATTCTAAGAACTAATTCAAGAATCAAAATGCTAAGTTCATTAACTTCTTTGGTAACAATAAAAGGTGGATGGTGGATTCAAACTTGGTTTCAAGGGGAACCAGCAGTTATAAAGGAAAGAACCACCTGGTGGATGTTTCATATGTGGAGGTGATCACTATGCCATATAATGTACTCAAATAAAGTTTGAAGGAAAAGATAAGGGTACCACATAAGAAAACTTTTAGCATAAGATCCATGCAATGATTAACAATCATCAAGTTGATTTTTAAGTCTCACCTATTGAATTTCTAGGTATTTTGATCAATCTATTTCCATTTTGATTGACACTAGAGCTATAGAGTGTTTTATTTCTCCACGTATGCTTTCTAAGTTGTCTAGTAAAGTTGGCTCAATGACAAATGCATGGTCAGTGAAATATGGAAATGAATCCAAGGTTAAAGTCAATAGGTGCTTAGTGAAAGCTAAGATTGAGTTACTTGAATTCACTACTATAATAAATCTTTATGTAACTTTACTAGGGTCATATGATGTAATCCTAGGGGTGAATTGGCTTGCTAAGCATAAAGATAAAGTATATTTATATCTAAAGAAGGTAGAATGTTAGGATGATTTTGGAAATCAAACTACAATTTAAGGTGAGAAAATAGAGTTGAAACTTAGAAAAAATTATACAATTTAACTTAATAAAGCTCATAGGAAAGGATGTCAGACATTTATTATTAAAATAAATGATATAGAGGAAACAAAAGAATCATCCATATAGGATTACCCTTTCCTTAATAACTTTCAATATGTGTTTCTAGAGGAATTTTCGGGATTACCACCCAAGTAGGAGTTTAATTTCTCAATTGACATAATCCTTGATTCAAAACTATAATCCAAGGCACCTTGTAGAATGATGGTTATAGATTTGGTTGAGTTGAAATCTCAACTACAAGAGTTGCTATCTAAAGGGTTGATTTGACCAAGTGTGTCACCATGGGGTACACCAATTATGTTCATCAAGAAGAAGGATTATACTCTTTGCCTATATATTAACTATAGGATGTTGAATAAAGCAATAATTAAAAATAGGTATCAATTACCTCGCATTGATGATTTCTTTAAATGTATGGGGTGATAGTTTTATCTAAGATAGATCTCTAAGAGGGATATTGCGAGTTAAGGATTTTAGAAGAAGATATTATTAAAATAGCATTTATAACTTGATATGGGCATTATAAATTTAAAGTGTTTCTTTTAGGGTTAACAAATACTTCGACAGCATTCATGAATCTCATGAACAGTGTGTTTAAGTAGTATCTTGATTACTTTATGTTAGTTTTTTTGGATGATATCTTCATTTATTCTAAGAATCAGGAAGAACATATACATCATCTAGAGTTGGTATTACAACATTTGTGGAAGCACAAACTTTATGGTAAGCTATCCAAATATGCATTTTTCTAGAAGAAAGTGCAATATTTGAGACACATTATCTGTGCAGATCAAATTTTAGTTGATTTGGGAAAGATAAAAGCCATTATGGAGTGGTCAACACCCAAAAATGTGCATGAGATGAGATGTTTTATGGGACTAACAGGGTATTATAGGAAAAAAATTCCAAATTTCTTGAAAATAGCTAACCCATTTACCTCTCTTTAGCAGAAGAATTAGATTTTTGTTTGTTTGGACATGTATGAAAAATCTTTTTAGGAGTTGAAAAGGAAGCTTTCATTAGCACATGTGCTAAGAGCTCCTGATCCTAATGCCCAGTTCTCAATAATCACTAATGCATCTAGGGATAGTCTTGGAAGAGTTCTTATGCAAGATGGTTCAATTGTATCATATGATTCTAGGAATCTTAAGCCATATGAGGCAAATTATAATCTACATGATCTAGAACTTGTTATAATAGTGCATATTTTGCAAGTTTGGAGGCATTATTTGTTGGAAAAACCATTTAAATTCAATACTAACAACTTGGGGCTCAAATATATATTCACCCTATCAAACTTAAATGCTCATTAGATACATTAGTTAGAGTTATTATCTGAATATGATTTTTATATTAGCTACATCAAAGATAAATAAAATATATTTATTGATGCCTTAAGTAGTGTAAGGTATATAACAACTTTGGATACTATCAAGAGTACCTTTCATGATCAAATTGTTAAATTATCCCCTGGAGATGAATTCTATGAGAAAGTTAAGAAAGTTTTATCATAGGATGCTCAGAATCCTAAGTTGAAAGGATTTAAGTTGGAGAATGATGGTCTTTGGAGGTACAATGGTAGAATGTATTTACCTGATAGAGAGAATATAAGGAGCATGGTGCTAAAATAATTACACCATGACCCTTATTTACGTCACCCTAAAGTGACTAACCTCATGGCTGAGCTAAAACATCTTTATTTTTGGAAAGGAAGTAAAAGGGATGCAAAGGATTTTATGTCTCATTATTTGGAGTGGTAGCATATGAAGGCTAAACATGTGCATCCAATAGAAATGTTGTATCCTTATGATATACCAAAATAGAAGTGGTAAGTAATTAGTATGAAATTTATCCAAAGTTTGTCATTATCATATAATCAACATGACATGATCCTGGTGGTAGTTGACAAACTAACCAAGGTAGCACACTTCATCTAGGTGATTTGATTGATGATGCACTGATGTTAGTGAAAATATGCATACAATAAATGTATCAGTTACAAGGGTTTCTATAGAAGATCATTTCTGATCGAGATTTGAGGATGACATCCAAGTTTTTATTGACTTTAAATTCATCTTAGGGCACATAGTTAAATTTCAACACTGCATATCATCCAAAAATTGATGGAAAAATAGAGAGAGTAAACCAAGTTCTAGAATATCTTCTTCAAATGTATTGCATGGATCAATAATACAAGTGAGAAGATTATCTTCCACTGGTAGAGTTTAATTATAATAACTCTTACCAATCAACTTTAAATATGGCTCCATTTGAAGCATTGTATGGAAGGAGGTGTCAAACACTAATCAGTTGTGACAATCTAGAAGACAAGGTGGTCGTTGGTCTTGATATGCTTATAGAAATAGAGGAATAGGTCAAGTTAATCAAATAAAGGTTGGTAGAAGCCAATAATAGATAGAAAATATATGCCAAACTAAAAAGGATGACAAGATAGTTTTTTGTTGGTGATAAAGTATTTATAAAGGTTAAGCCTCAAAAAAGCTTGATTAAGTTTGGTAAATCAGTGAAGCTTTCAACAAGATATGTGAGACCCTTTGAGGTCTTGGAAGTGATCATTCTATTGTATATAGGCTTGCCTTGCCACTAGATCTAGCTCTATTACATAATATTTTTCATGTGTTCTATATTAAAAAGTATGTATTTGATCTTTCTCATATATTGAATTAGAATGTTTTACAAGTTTCGGATCTTGGGGTGGTCACAATAGAACCATTCAAAATAATTGACACTCATAAGTTTAGTTTGTATAACAGATAAATGTCATAGTGTAAAGTCCAGTGGGACCAATATTCTAAGCATATTTGTACTTGGAAGGAATATGATGAGTTCTATAGGTTGTTTCTATATTTATTTATTTATAGCATTTAATATTGTTATTGATTTACTACTATATGCTATTTAATTTCATAACTTTGGTTTGAAATAAGTGTCATCGAGATGATGACTAGTTTTATGAGGGAAGGATGTTACATCCCAATTTCTTCACTAAACTTGATTTGCTTATTAAATAGATATTAATGGGGTTAATGTTGTTTAATTATTGTTGTAGTAAACTATTTCTATTTGTGTTGATGTATGGATAGACATATAATGATTATTTTATGTGACTCATTACTTGATTGGTTAGTTGTATATGAGTTTTACATGCATGTGAATTATACTTATTCAATATTATTATACTTTAGCAACATTTTTATTAATTATTATGGTTATAGGATAATAACCATTTGCATTTGTGAGGTAGATGTAGGAGAAAATCTACTCTCCAAATAGATATGGAGGGAGAGTATCATCAGGGAGGGTGTTGTAGATAGAAATGTTGGAGGTGTAAAGAGTTGATAATGAACCCAGCACACACCACATAGAATAATAAATGCATGATTGCTCTAATTTCATTATGTTTGATTAATTCATGCTTATATGTGTTGATATGCTTTAGATTAGTGTTTAGATGTTATTCAATTTTAATTTTAGTTGTGACTATTTGCTATGATAATAATGTTATTGTCATTCTGGAATTTTCAGTTGATATATGTTCTTTTGATAATCTACTTTTGGATGACTGCATAACCCTTACAGGTATGTACCTTCAAGAATTCAACAAAAAACATCATTAAAACATATATATGCATCACAAAGAAACAAATTGAATTTTGATCATATAACAAAATGATTGTTATAATCTTTATCTAACCTAGACCTAAGGTGGTACCTAGGGTGACTTAGTTCCTAAATACCTAATGGTTAATTAGGAATGGAACTTAGATTGTTTAATATTTAGCTTGATGTTTAAATGTTTAATAAATAGGCATGTGATTTTTATAAAATAAAACAATTATAATAAATATTCTTCTAGAAAACTATGTCAAGTTTTGAATCTCAATGTATTTTGGATCCACTTTTGTGATCCTTCATCAAGCAAATAGGGTCAAGGATTTGACCCTATGGGAGAAGAATTCATCCATAGAATTAAATCCATGATTCAATTGTGTATAATATGTATACAAAAGGTTAGGATAATTGTGAAAATAAAATAATTGTGTGCTTAGTCACATGGCTAGGGTATGGATTTATTTATTTTATATGCATGACTGAGTATTATTTTATCTAGTTATTTACATGGTTGTGTGTTATTTCATTTATGCCTAAATGATTGGGTATTAATGAAATGGCTTAAACACATTATTTTTAATTTGGGTTTAAATTAGGGTTTATTATAATCATTACTCAACTATGTATTTCTTTGATTTGTTGGAATATGGTGAAATGACTATGTATTATTTAGTGGTTGTGTATTTGTAAAATTTCTTAAAGTCATTGTTTTAGTTTTGGGTTTCTAAATATAAACTTAATTTTTTTTATGTCAATTGGCTAGGTAATCATCTTATTTTGATTAAGATTTTGTTGTGTGATATACTTTATTCAATTGTGGATGAATGTTTATTTTTAAATGGTAACTAATTGTTATTCAACTTAACCTAGTTAGTCGACTATGTAAAATGGTTAGTAGTTGACTGTGAATAAATAAGAGTCAAATGTACATATAAGATTATAATTTGACTATGCATATAATTTATTAAATGTTGATTTTTTAAAAATTAATGAATGTTAACTATGTATATATAATGATGTTGGGACTATTTTAAATTGATTTTTTTATTGACTATGTATAAATTACTATGAACCGTCTGTGTGTAAATGATCTTGTTGGGATGGAAATTAGTTTAGTTTGTTGTTTATCCTATCACAGAGTTATGATTATTTTGTATTGTTTATATATACAAGTATTGAATTCATGGGTTTAGTAAACATAATAAGAATGGTTCAATATTTATAATATTGGTAATTGTATATGATGACTGGACTTTTATTATTTATTTTAGGTTCTTTAAACAGATTTGATATTAAGACTATATGTTGGTGTCTTGGATGTTTATTAAACATTCGATTCATACTGATTTTTAATCATTTGTTAAATGGATGTAAATTGAACTATTTTGGGTCATGGATGTTTATTTGAGGGTTAAACCTTATTGGATGATTTTAATAAGTCAATGTACCATATTGTATGTAATAGTATTTAATAGTTTAATTTTGTATTTCAATGCATTTAATTTTGGATTTGAATGTTGTGTGGTGTTAATGTGATTTATATTTTGTTTAAATATGAATTTATATTTATTACGTAGGGTAATTGAAATATGAACACATATAAATACATATATATGTAATTATGGATTATACATAAAGATGATTATATTTTTTTTTATGAATAGTTCATAAAACACACACACACACACACACACACACACACACACACACACACACACACACACACACACACACACACACACACACACACACACACACGTGTGTGTCTATCAGTTAACACATATAAATTATATACATGTGTGTGTGTGTGTGTGTGTGTGTGTGTGTGTGTGTGTGTGTGTGTGTGTGTGTGTGTGTGTGTGTGACCATTTATATGTATATAATATATCATTAGGAAATCAATGGCTAAGGGTTTTTAATGTATATAGATATAAGTGGACATAATTGATATACATATGTATGTGGATACCTTGGTATGAAAGTAGATGTTTGTTTATAGTGAATATATTTATTCATATGCAAACTATGATTTAATCATTAATTTATAATATCTTTTTTCAATTATAAATTATGAGAAAAATGATTAAATTGCTTATTAGAACAAATAAATGTTGTGTTTATTATTTATTAAGTTTAGGATTTATTATGAAATTCTTGAATTGTATTATTTAAATTATAATACTTATGAACAAGAGATATATGTATAAAATTGGTAAATTCTTAGAAATTATAATGGTTTTTAGAAAATAATTTATTTATAATACTGCTTTATTAGAAAATGGACATTGGGTTGTTTTGAAACTTAGAAAATATTTAGTTGAAATTAAATTGTTATTATTTAACATATAATTATTCAACTTATTTCTTGTATTTAATTATTGTGGTAATTAATACTAAATTTTTATGAGAATGGAAATCTTTTATATGGATTTTTTGATAAATCTAGTATTAATGACACTAAGGATTATTATCATGAGAAGGTTTTCATGCATATATTTAGAGTCATTAATACTTAGATTATATGAAATCTGATTGTGTGTGTGTGTGTGATTATGATTGATATATTAGATCATTAAACTATATGAAAATTTTGGCCAAATTAATATTTATAGTTAAACATTATTATTTCACCTGTTTGATTATATTTATATATGCACGATGTCATGTTAGAATAAAATTATTTATGATATGCTACATGTAGTTAGAATCTTATAACACACATGTTTTATTCAACTTCTCGATACCTGCATCGTTATCATCTACTCATCCATGAAAGGAGGGCCATCCCCTAATTATATATTATGTGTGGGATCTATGGTTCATTGTTGGTATGGAAAATCACTATGATGATGTTCTCCCTCTCCTTCAATAGTCATCTGATAGAAACTTTTACTCATGATTTCAATTTGTATACATATAATATATGGATACTCGTTAGTTCCATGGAACATTGTATTTATTTATATTCACTCTGATATAAAAACATTGTATTATTGTACTTGATAAATAGTAAATTGGTTATTCTTATTGTGTAATATTATTGTATAACTTTCAATAGTTAGTTGAGTTATTATTCAACATATGTACTTATGTGATGGATTAAATTTGTAATTATGTTGAATGTGATAAGTTAATCATTATCTAAATGAATCATAACCAATTTATTATGCAAGATAGATTTAGTTGAAGATCAATTAACTTCTCTTAATTATAAATAATCTAGTTTAATTATTAAAGTAAAGTTTTAAAAAAAATTGAGTTAAACCTAGTGGGGTTCTAACATTGTGGTATTAGATCTGAGGCTGAAACTCTAAGACTTAATGATTTAATTAATGTATTCATATTCCATTATTAATTAGAAATAAGAATGGTGCATGGTAGACCTGAAGGTGAGGGTACTTCAAACACCAACCCTCTAGTAGATCCAAACCAATTTATCATAGAGCAAGATACAAAGTTGGATCAGATTCTCATAGAGAAGAGAAAAGAAAGGAACTAGTAGAAAAAAAGAAAAAGACTACTTTAGGGCATTACAGAGGTAGGGTTTTGTTCTTGGTTCACTCCAAAAATTTGTATTCATGTTATATAGTTAAATGATAAAAAAAATGGAGTTTATTTGAATGGTTGTTTAGATTTTAAAATTCTAGAAAGGGTCAAGGATTCGAGCCTGTGGGAGAAGGTTTTTCCCCATAGAATTGAATCCATGATTTGACTATGTATATCATGTGTACAAAGCGTTAGGGTAACTATGAAAACAAAATTGTTATATGTTTAGTTGCATGGATATGGTATGGCTTTGTTTAGTTTATATGCATGGCTGAGTGTTATTTTGTCTAGTTATTTACATGTTTGTGTGTGTTATTTTATTTATGCCTAAACAATTGGGTATTAAAAAAATGTCTTAAACATATTGTCTTTAATTTGGATTTGAATCAAGGTTTTTTATAATCATTATTCGATTGTGAAACATATTGTTTTTAATTTGGATTTGAATCAAGGTTTCTTATAATCATGACTCGACTATGTATTTCTTTGATTTGTTAGAATATAGTGAATGACTGTGTTTGTAAAATGGCTTAAAGCCATTATTTAGTTTTGGGTTACTGAATATAAACTAAATTTTGTTTTGATGTCATTTTAGTTGGGTAATCATCTTATTTTGAATAATATTTAGTTATGTGATATTAATTTATTCAACTCTGGATGAATGTTTGTTTGAAAATGGCAAATGATTGTTATTCAAATTAACCTAATTAGTCGACTTTGTAAAATGGTTAGGATTCAACTATGAATAAATAAGAGTCGAATGTGCATATAGGATTATGTGTTGAATGTGTGTATAATTTATTAAATGTTGATTATGTATAAATTATTGAATGTGGACCGTGTATATAGAATGAAGTCGGGATTATGTTAAGTCAATTATGTATAAGCTACTATGAACCATCTATGTCTAAATGATATTCTTGTTGGATTGAAAATTAGTTTAGTTCATTATTTATCCTATCACAGAGTTATGATTACTTTGTGTATATATATATATATATATATATATATATATATATATATATATATATATATATATGTGTGTGTGTGTGTGTTTATATATATATATATATATATATATATATATATATATATATATATATATATATATATATATATATTCATGGGTTCAGCAAACATAATAAGAATGGGTTGATATTTATATTGTTAGTAATTGTATATAATGATTGGACTATTATTATTTATTCTAGATTCTTTGAATAGATTTGATATTGAGACTATATGTTGAGGTCTTGGATGTTTATTAAACATTCGAGTCAGACTGAGTTTTAATCATTTGTAAAATGGATGTAAATTGAACTATATTGGGTGATGGATGTTTAATTAAGGGTTAAACCTTGTTGGATGATTTCAATAAGTCAATGTACCATATGGTACATAATAGTTTTTAATAATTTATGTTTGTATTTCAATGCATTTAATTCAGGTTTTGAATGTTGTGTGGTGTTAATGTGATTTAAACTTTATTTAAATATAAATTTATATTAATTAAGTAGGGTATTTAAAATATGAACATATATAAATATGTATATATGTATTTAAGAATTATACATAAAGATGAATATATATTCTCTATGAATAGTTCATAAAAACACATATACGTGTGTGTGTGTGTGTGTGTGTGTGTGTGTGTGTGTGTGTAAATTAACACATATATGTATATGTATATAACATGTCATTAGGAAATCAGTGGCTAAGGGTCTTAAATATATATAGATATAAGTGGACATACTTAATATACATATGTATGTGGATACCTTGGTATGAAAGTAGATGTTTTTTATAGTGAATAGATTTATTCATATGCAAATTGGGATTTAATCATTAATATATAATATGTTGTTTTAGTTATAAATTATGAGTAAAATTATTAAATTGTTGATTGGAGAAAATAAATGTTTTGTTTATTATTTATTAAGTTTAGGATTTATTATGAAATTTATGAATTGTGTTATTTTAATTATAATACTTATGAATAATGAATGTTTGTATGGAATTGGTAATTTCTTAGATATTTATAATGGTTGTTAGAAAATAATTTATTTTTAATATTGTCTTATTGGAAAATGGACTTTGGGTTGTATTAGAAATTAGAAAATATTTAGTTGAAATTAATTTTTTATTATTTAACATGTAATTATTTAATTTATTTATTGTATTAAATTACTGTGGTAATTAATACTAAATCTATATAAGAATTTTGTAGTAATATTGTATATGGATTGTTTGGTAATTCTGGTATTAATGACACTAACGATTATTATCGTGAGAAGGTTCTCATGCATATATTTAGAGTCATTAATACTTGAATTATATGAAATTCAATTGAGTGCATGTATGATTATGATTGATCTATTGAATCATTAAACTATATAAAAATTTTGGTTAAAGTAATGTTTATAGTTAAATGTTGTCATTTACTTGTTTAATAATATACATGTATGCATGATGTCATGTTAGAATAGGATTCTTTATGATATATTTCATTTAGTTAGAATCTTACAACACACGGGTTCTAGTTGACTTCTTGATACTTGCACCATTATCACTTGCTCATCTGTGAAGGGAGGCTCGTTTCCTAGTTGGGCATTGTGTGGGGGATCTATGGTCCATGGCTAGTGTAGAAAAGTTTTTTGATGATGCTCTCCCTCTCCTCCATTAGTCATCTGATAGAGAATTTTATCAATGATTTCATTTTATATACATATAACAAGTTATACATACTCGTTAGTTCCATGAAACATTTTTTATTTATATACACTCTGATATAAAAACATTATATTATTATACTTGATAAACAACATATTGACTGCTCTTATTGTATAATATTTTTTTATAACTCTAAATAGTTGGTTGAGTTATTATTCAACAGATGTACTTATGTGATGGATTGAATTTGTAATTATGTTGAATGTGATAAGTTGATCATTATCTAAATGAATCTTAACTTTTTTATTATGCAAGATGCATTTAGTTAAAGATAAATTAATTTGTCTTAATTATAAATAATTTGGCTTTATTATTAAAAAAAAAAATTAAATACCATTTTTCAAGTTAAACCTAGTGGGGTTCTAACATTGAACCAGTCTAAATTATCCTATAAGCCTTCATATGTAGTAGATGTGAAAAATCCACTCTTATAAATGTGAGTAAGCACTTTTATATTTCATAATATTATCTTCTTTGAACTAGCCTTAATCAGGCCTCAATCCTAGAAATACATCCAAGATAAAAGTAAATATGCAAATTTATTTGTTCAACCCCTTGAGTGGGAGTTACTCTAAATTTCAAGCTAAGAATCAAGGCTCAATATAGTTATATACATGTGATTGACCCTTCCTATTGAGTAATAAAAACTTACACCTTCACTCTCTATGATTATAACTATAATTATATGGTCTTTCTCTTAGGCCTTCTCTTGGTACAATTATGTTTAATATAATTAACTTTGTAATAGGAGAATACATTACATGTAATCAATGTAGCTATGTTTACTGGTTACTTATTGATATTTTTTATTTAAATGCCTTAGGATGCCTTGTATATATATCCTTCTCAAATTAAAATTAGGTACCTATTAGCATATAAGTTGACACAAGAAAATAAGGTAACCCTAAAAAAATAAGGCCCACATAACGGACAAGTTGAAGGGAGGCCCAAAGTACCCATAAAAGTAAACTGGCCACTTCTGAACTTTTATAAAAAGGGTAAGTTTAGTTTGGGAACATCCTAAAAGCATTCAAAAATAAAATGTGGAAGAATAAAATCATGAACAGTAGATCCCCATGCATAAATAATCACATAGTAGATAGAAAACCAAAGAAAGAGAGAAGTATTGGCCACATGGAGAGGAAAGGAGAAGCGAAAACATAATAAAAAGTTCCAATAAGAACCTAATCAAAACTAGAGATCCATTTTCATAAAATCATACTAATAGCATTGTAATTATAATTAATATATCAAAATTAGGTGTCTATACAACCATTGTTATGTATACTCCCTTTCCTTCTAGGGTTAGCTCTTGTAATGGTTGTTATAGATCTAATTTTTCTTGGGTTGTGCTTATTTATTTCATCATCATTATCCTTAGCTTCTTGTGCATATCTTTCAAACCATAGTGTACTTGTAATGATTTACCCCTTAGATATGTTGTTTTGGGATATTGAAAATGCTTCCATGAATTCCATGAAATTTCATTATGATGTAGAAGATAGTAATCATGATTTGAATGTTGATGTATCTTATTCTTACTATAGTGAACATGGTATATATGGAAAAATCAAATAATTAAATTTTAACCCTATCAAACTGAGTAAAAATGCAAATGATTTGAATGTCTTGGGTGAAAATCAAATAATTAAATTTTAACTATCAAACTGAGTAAAAATGCAAATGATTTGAATGTCTTGGGTGTTGGTTGTCTTTATATGAGTCCTCATGATTATGTAATACCAAATTATGATATGCCAAAATTTATTACTAAGTAAAAAGGTGTTAATCTCAAGAAAAGTAGCATAAATCAATTTGGTTTAAAATTTCAATGTATGTAATACAATGTTGATTCCTATACAGAACATAATGTGCATGAAAATTATTTTCTTCATAATTTTTATTTGAATGCAAATGCTAAAAATTATTGTCTTCATAATCCTTATTTAAATTCCCATAGTGATAATGATAATGATAATGATAATGATAATGATGCAAATCTCTCAAGATGAAAATTAAAATAAGGTTGACCATGCTTTTCAAAAAGGAAATGAATAAATAATATAACAAGTTTATTGAAATTATTAAAATATATGATATGAAATATCCTTCTCACATTTATAATATCATGAATATGTTAAAATAAGTAGATAATAAATACTACTTGTGTTATAAATTATTTTCCTATTGTTTCTAGTGCCTTCTCTCCTTCTCTTTCTATGACTCCATATATGCTTGATAATTATTGTATGTCTTCTCATGTGTTACTTAATCACTTATATTTCCTCACTTTCTTACCTAAACCTATTAAGGTTCCTATGGCCCATTATGATCCTATCCCTTTGATTTATCTACTCCATATTACAACCATACTAACTTTTGAAATAGTCACTATGATGGATGCAATACATGAATTATAATGACAAGTTCAACTTTTGTCTCTTGGCTCCCATGCGCCTAATGTTAGGGTTGAATCTCATGTTATATTATCAAACCTTGTATCTCATAATGTTGTAATCTCTCCTATTTCACATGGTTTATTCATGCCTAATCTTAATCTATCTAATGGATTTTAAGGTACCCATATGCACCTCAAGACCTTTTATTCTTCTCTTAGAAAGTATGTTTATCATGACACACTATTAGATAATCAAACAAAATTATTTCATTGAATGTCGATGGGAAACCTAGCTTTTATTGTTTTTTTATGCAGAAATTTATTGATATCATAACCATCTTATTTTGATTTTATAGCCACTTAATTCCTTCCAACTCCTTAATCATGTCTTTTATCAAATTACACACTTGTGTCAATTGTGATTTTAAAATATTAAACTCAAGCCACTCTTTTTCATTCGAATATCTCCATTTTTTCATACTCTATCTTGTACTCATTACCCAATATTTAATATGTATTATGTTACTACCATATCCTTGGACAAAATCCACTTTATCTTTAAATTGTATGAGATGGATGATAACTTTGTATGCCATGTATTGGACACCTTTCAATACAATGGATAGACCCCTTATGTTATCAGGGGAGAGTTTCTTGTTATATTTTAAAATATAATCCATATCTTTATGATATTACACTTAGTGGTTTATCATCTACCCTTCCATTCTCTACCCTCTATTGTTGAACTTAAGTAGCTCTAGTTTGCTCATAAAACACGTATCCATCTTCCTGATACAATTGAAGAGATGTCTTATTTGATTATGCCTAGTCTTGAAGAGGCTCTCTCTAAATTAAGGCTTGTTTCTCCTCTCCTAATTATTTTACTCCTATTCCCTTTGAGAATATTTCTCATAATTGCCTTCATCTCAATCCTCATGGCATTTCTCCTTGTAGCAATTCTAAGAAATGGAAATAGCAAGTTCAATATATCTCCATAGTTGATATGGTGGAACTTTTGTAATAAGTTATATTTTGCATGTCTCACATTTAATATGTGTGTGTTTGTGTTTTATCTTTAGATGAATTCCCCTATATATCCCCTTATTTTTCTTTATATCATGTGTTTATACATTATTTTTAAAATCATCAATTTTCATGATTAACTTATCACATTTTTCACTTATGCATGACCTCTAAAATTATTATAACTTTGAAGACCAAGACTTTTAAAATTAACAAAACAAATACATAGATTCAATTGAACTTATGTAGTGTGTTGCTAAGCACCTTATTATTCTAAACACAAAATCCTATCCTAATAAATTTCTAAAAATACTACCTAAATAAAACTACTAACTAGAAGGGAGAATTAGATGTCATTCTTCAAGATGTTATTCTATGAGATCAATTTGGAACAATTATTTATAAATAATTAATTAGAAAGAAGATGATAAATTTATTCATTTGGGATTCTTCCTTCTCTACAAAATCAGCCTTTTCCTGATAATCACCCAATGCTTCATAACCATCTTTATAATTTTCTCAATTGGTTTATTGGGATAAGATTTTACAAATTTTAGACCCTCCTCATGCTTTGATATGCGCATGAATAGTGGCTTGATTGTACTCGATTCCATTACAGTTTGAAATCTAATGTGGTATCCCTTAATAAAAGAAAAACTTTTTCATTCTTCCTAAACATTAGGTTCTTCTACATGTCTGTTGCAAATAGGCCCATTTGAGCTTGTTGATCCTCTTGGATAAGATGAATTTATGATGGAGAATAAATTCATGTGTTTGCATACTTTAATTCTTATTCTCCTTCATGGCATTCTTGTTAAAATGGGGAATGTTCTTCAATTGTATGGAAGACATAACACTGTTTAAATATAGAGAAATTTTACATGTTTTAATCATGCTCCTTTACCTCTTATTTCTATATGCAATCAAATTCTCTTTAGTTTCTATCAATATTTCCCCCTTTCAAATAAATATTCAACAAAATCAGAGAGTTTAAACTCATCACACATTCCTATGTTTTCTCTTTCATCATTATCTTCTTGGTCAAGTTTCAAGGGATTTGTAATGATATTCTTCCATCTAAGTTCTTCAAGAGGTATTAATTAATATTCTTCTTCATCAGTTCATTCTATAATGAATAAATTGTTAAGCTTTTCCTCCTTAGTCATCTTCCTCTCACTTTATACATGGTCCATCTAGAGAGTAGGCTTCTCATCCTTTTTTTGTTTGCATTCACCTAGCTCTTCCACCTCATCATAATGTTAAAAAACAAAGTTATCTAGAAACACTTTCTCAGCCTCTATCTTGAATATTGTTTGAATTATGGGGGGCTAGGGACAAGGCATTGGAGCACATTAGATAACTAGCTACTTCTGGTGTTTTTGGGTAGCTAGTTTACTTTTCAAAGCAAAGAAATCAATGGAAACTTGTATGATCAAGCTCCTTATCTTAGACATGGACTAATTTTAGGATGGTTGGAATGGGCTTAGGATTTTTATAGTAGAGCCTTGTGGATTGTGGGAAATAACATTTAGCTCAGAAATCAAGGGAAATATAGGAATAAGAGCATGGACACATCCTATATAAGGTTTATTTCACCTGCAATAACTAATTCAAGGGATTCTTATATTGTGGTCCCACCTAGAGCTTGTGTCATTAATGTAACATTAGAGTCAAAAGCTTTTAGATAATATAAATAAGCCATACCTAATGGAGGGTGGACCTCCATAAGTATCCTCCATGTCTTGTTGAATATGAAATTAAATTCTAACACATGTTCCATGGTAGCTCTCTTGATAGTAGTCAGATGCTTAATAAGAGATAGAGCATCCACCTTATCTTTGAAATGATTGTGGAACTTCTCACCTGATTTATTATAAGTTGATATTGACTGAGATGCCAATCCTCTAAACTATTAATTTTCTTTCCTTTGAAGGATGAATTAAGAAATATAAGTGCCACATCATTTTCTATGATATTATGTACTACACATTTTTTTTCCATGTCTATAATGTGGTCTATAGGACTAATAGAACCATCTCCATTAAATTCAAAGTTGACTTAGGGATGGGATTCCATTATTGTAATTGAACTAGACTCCCTATAATTCCAAGAAACAAAATGAAAATCTCTTTTTCATGCCATTATGTGCCAATTTAATTATAATAAGAAGTAATTATTGAGGATTAAAGTTTTCTTTGAAAATAACAAGTTTTTTTAGATGAGTGTGAAGGTAAGGTATATTCCTTATTTGAATTTGGGTTACTTTGAGTAGTAGATTCACTAGGGGATTGATAAAATGCTTTAAAAATAAAGTGGGTATGAGATTCTCACCCAACTCTAAGACTTTAATATGAATTAGGGGGATTTCAATAAGAAAATTTAATTTCAAATCAAATCATGTCCCACTAGACATGCCAAAAACTTTTAACACATAAAAATGTCTAATTATTATAGATCGTATTTCAAACACAATAATGGGATATCCTTCTAGTGTGGGACTACTCTTTCAAGATAACCTCCAAAGTTAGTTGGTTCTAATTCTTAATCTAATGTTAATTTATCTAACTAAAATTTGTTCATAATGAAATAAATAAAGTTTTGACAAGGAAAAGGGAAGAGAAATATGGTAAACAAAAGGATGGCTATGTCCTAGAATAATAAGAGAGTTGATTTCCTATCTTTAAAAACACAAAACTATCACTATGTAAGAAAGGAAATGAACTCAAAATAAATAAATAGAGTGTAATAGGCGAGATGTAATATGTAACTCAAATTTGGGTATGTAGTTACAGAAATGAGACAAGAGTTAGAGGGCAAACAAAAAGTATCCAAAAAAGCTTTTATCAATATAATAAAATATGCACAAATGTATAATATTTCAATAAGAAGGCTGATTTAGACACTTATATTTTGTATTATACACTTGATAATGTAATATTTGACCAATATTTAACATACTTGACTTATTCATGCATACATGACTTTTGTTCACAATCTTCCTTAGCCATTCATCCATATATGGGCTCAACCTTCTCTAATTATCATTATTTTTTCACAATGTTTCACTAGTCTATACATGAGTAGCTCAATATAAATTGCATACTTCCTCCTAATCTTATATCACTATTCCTATTCTCTAGATAGGTTTACGCCTCTTCAAATAATGTCACATTATGAACCTATCCACATGGACCAAATATATCCACATGTCATTTAATGGTCATTTCCTAAATTAAAAATTCTCTATATGGGTCAGCTTGTACATTTTCCATGTCAATTTAGATGAAATTACCCAAAGATTCAACTACATAAACATAGCAAGCCTAAGCCTATTGACATCTAATACTTATCTATTTATCACTAGAAATCACTTTACATATTGAGAATATTTATCCTAAATTTTACAAATCTTAAACCCTTTAAAGGTCAAGCCATGAACTAAGTCTGAAACCACCTCTAGTTCAAATCATAAGTTCTCAAGTATTGAAAGCCATAACTAGGATTATATTGCATGATAGTATTACGTTGATTACACATACCCAATTAGGTGGGGGAACTATGTTCGACTCAACTTCTCTCTTAGGAGTATTGGATATATAAGCAATGCTTAGCCATAAGGAGTGGATGAGGCTATCTCAACTCATTCCTTTCACCCATTTTACCCATTCACATTGATATCATATTATAGTGAAAGGATATAGGGTTTTAAAGCAAGGAGAAGTAAAATAGAGTTGTTCATGTTAGATCATAGGCATCTAAATAAAATAAGCACTAATAGATAAAGGAAAAATGAGAGAAATAATCATAGAATCAACATAGACATGTAGGATAGTTCCATGCCCTAACAAACAATGTTAAACTATGTAGATCTCTAGGAAGTGTAGACTTGTCCCAACTCACATAGACACTCTTTTTCCAAATCCCATCATTCATAGTCCTCTTCCTAATATCTATTAATGAATGTACCCCACCTTAGACCTATATATTTCATAAACAAGCTAAGTACATGATTCCTTTAGTGTTTCCATAAATATAAGTTATGATAAATCAATAATATTCTGCTAGATACACTCAAATTTGTATGTGAATGTTATATCTTATGCAATCTAGATTTTCTACATTTTTATCCTATTAAGTGCACTAAAGCCAAAAATAGATAAATCATATTGGTGAATTAGTTCCTTGTGTTGAGCACAAAAAACCGTAAATTCCTTGGGGTTTCCTTCTATTTTCCTAAGGTTTCATATTTTTGTATATATTTGATTTAATCTTTTAGGGTTTAATTATGTAAATCCTATGTTTAGATTAAAGGTCTGAAATGTCTAAATAAACTAAATAAATTGCAATAATTAAGCATTAATTTGTTATAACATTTGACCTTATTTTAATTTCTCAAAATAGCAGTAAATAGGCATAAATATAGACTTATCATAAAAGTGATTGTTGCAGATGATTTGAGTTCTAAAAACTAGGTTCTGGATAGTTTTGAGTGTCATCAACATGATTCTAGAATATATTTGCTCACTACATAGTAGTGCCCCATATGGAAGTAAAACCATGTTGTTGTAGTGTCCTCAAATTGGTAGTAGTGTCCCCTTTGTGGGATTATTCCTATGTTTTGGGAGTACCTACACCTATGTTTTTAGGTCTTATTCCTATGTGCATGAAACCTAGAGCTCTATATTATGCCTAGAAAACCTAATTTAGTGTGCAAACCTTAATCCTCCTTACAAGTATGACATGAGCAATAATTGTGTGTTTTTTAGTAGGATAAGTTGGACATCCTCAACAACCCACTGTGAAGAGAGTTGCCTACATACCAATACTTCAAAGAGGGATCAATACTAATGTATTTCTCTCACCTAGTTTTTAATGCAAGTGCAAGTGAATGTTATAATGAGAGTGGACTTAGATGCCTTAAATGTCTTGAGATTTAAAATCTTTGAAAACTAGGCTTATGGATGATGTATATGGTATTATGTATAAATAGGGTAGAATAGGGATCAGATACCCTAAGATTGATTAACTTGTCTTTCATTTGAATGTGCTTTTGTATCTATTTTCCATCTAGTGAATAGAGGTCAATTGGACTTGTATTTATAGAATTTTATACCTTATGTGGATAAGAAAATATGCTTAGGCTGACCTTAGGAGGGTCACATGTTTGAAAAAGTATCCATTGGAAAGATTTTACCATGTGGTTGTAGTGTCCTAAATGTCGTGCTAATGTACACTTGGCAAATTATTGAGCAAGTTGGGTTGGGATCTAAGAAGATAATCTTGGGACTATGTTTTGGCTAACTATAGGTGATTTTGGTCTACTCAATGACTAGAAAAGTGTGTCTAAGGCTCTAGGATAGGTCTAGGGCTAATCTAGGAATAGGTTAATGGAAGTGACACTCTTAGCATCCAGTTACCACTTTTAGGTGATTACATTTACCCCCCTTTATGCTAGTAATGAAATGTACCTGAACTTACCCTAGAAGTGAAGCCTACATAACTGAGTCTGAGTATGTAAATATAGGTCTGCATATGTGGAAGATGATCCAAATCAATGTCCTACAATGGAACATTTAAAAATTAGTCCTTACTAAGAGATTATCAATTGAAAAATATTATACTAAAATAAAGTAACTGAGTAAAGCTAAATAAATAGAGAGGAAAGGAATGAATACACTTCATTAGGTATGTGAATCAATGCATGAACCTAGTGACAACCTATGTGTGTGAGTATACATAGTGATCATATTATTGAATAGCTTGGACTGAGCTGATGACTTGCTCAATCCTCATATGGATGGCTCAATAACTCAATCTAATTTTGACTCCATCATTGCCCACCCTTGCTTGTCGGATCCTGATCACTATGAATAGTTTAGATAAAACCATGTGTCTAACCCTTTCATATGGGTGGATCAAGAACTCAAGTAGGACATGACTCCATCATTACCCACCTCTATAAAGTATATGTATCCATAACTATATTTTACAAAGTGTTAAAATTATCTAAGTAAATCTAACTATGTATGTCAGTTCCATAGACTCTCAAAAACATTAGGTGGCTCTAAACCACTAAGGAATGCCAACCAATGTAGATGGATTAAGGAATAAATTTGGTGATATCATGGAATATGATATCAAGTGTATATAATGTAGAGAATAACATGGAGTTTTTCATTCCATCTAATCAACTTGTGTAGCTAAGTATATGGAAACTATGTGTCATGCACATGCCCCCATGTTGGTATCTGAGTATACTGAATCTGAATTAAGTATGTATCAACTAAATTTGTGTAATTGAACTAAATGTGGGAGTGATCATGTCGTGCATGATGCCCCCAAATCTGAGAAACTAGTATGAATCTGAGCTAAAAAGAATGTATCTGAGCTAAATCTAAACATAATTGTCAAACTTGTGATTGTATCTATATAAATTTGTATTACACTTTGTGTAATAGTTTGAATGATCTAGACTTTCCTAAAGTTGGGGATATTGGACCGTATCACCCTATAGTGGATATTAACATTATATGGTGTTAGTGTCCCAATCTAGGTGCTAATGTCTGCTTGGTCTGAAATCTAGGTGATCTAAATTGTTATCTGAGTCTCTATTTTTTCATGTGTCTATCTTGAGTCTAATTTTCAAAAATAATCCTGTGTGCTAAATTTTATCTATTAAAATCAAAGTAAGAGCCTGATCTCTATGAAAAACCCTATGAATTCCCATTATTTTTAGGTTATTTATGAAATCTATGTAAGAACTACCCTCTAAAAAAATAGCTCTAAAAATGTGTTAGTTGGGTCATTTGCATGAATACAATGTACAAACATAACATTAGAATGTAAATGAATCTAAGCATAAGTAGGTAATGTAAAATGTATGTTTTAATCTAAAATTGCACAAGGGTGTCAAGATAGATGTAATCAATGTATAATATTAAATATAAGTAACTATTTAAGGGGATGAGGTATGATGTCCATAATGGCACCCAAGTAGGAAGGGTAGATGCATGAGATCCCTCATGGCATCAAAAAATCATGTATGTGTAATAAGCAAATATAAGTGTCATAGTGTAGAAGCATATAAATAAGCATATAAAAAAGCACATGAGGCATTCAAAAGGTATGCCAAGGGGCCACAATACAAGGGACATGGGCACATGTCACTAAATATGAGAATGAAGACATACAAGGACATGTTTAAATGTCCACATAAGTAAACAACAAGTAATATGGCATAGAGCCACATATAAGGACATGTCCAAATGTCTGCATATAGGAGGAAAGCACACACAAGGGACATGGGCACATGTCTAATTTGTACAAATAGAGAAGTGGCATAGAGCCAAAGAATAATGGCATATTCAAATGCCCTCAAAGATGGAAGAAGCAAAGGAACACAATCAAGTCTAATCTAGGAAAACTAGAAATAAAATCATGTATAACTATGTAGTATAAATCTATGTAGATGCTACCATGCATATATACTAAGTTTAAATAGTGATAGTTGGCAAAAAATATGAGCAATGAGTAGTAATGATCAATATCAAGATAAATCAATGCATAAACTAGAATGTATAGTATGTAAAGATAAAAGCTAGTAGTAGTACATTGTATGAGATTCCCCAAGATAGCAGATTATCATATGCATAAACATGGATCAGTGTAAATGCCCCCAATGGGTAGACGATATCTACTCTAGATCAGTGTAGTAGACTGAAGTCTTGTCTAGAATCTATAATCACTTGACAAGAACAAGTGAAGCATATGTGTATGATAAAATTGATTGTACTAGGATAGCTAGTAATATGAAATATCTAAATAATAGTAGAAATGTAAACATAGAAATGCATACAATCTATAAAATTTGTGTTTTTGAAATATTTGATTGTTTATATATTTTGACATGTTATATTGTGTTTTGTGTTTTTTTAGAATAATATATGTACAAGAAAATGAAAATAAACTATGTACAAGGAGCAAGAGAGAGAAAGAAGTATGTACAAGAGAAGGAACCATACAAACCAATTATTCTCATAGGATACTCCCTATCACTATGTGCTAAGTCAAAAATAGAAATGATAATCTCTCATGCAATGTGATTGTTATGCTATAGTTGAATTTTTTTGTAGTAAGAATCTCAGTATTGTTCATCATCAAAATCATGATATTGTTCATCATCAAAATCATAATAATCTGGAAGGCTAGAGGGAAATACCTTTTACTATGGATTTGACGTTTCTAAGTTTTTCTTTGGAATATTGATTCTAATTTTACATTTAAAATTGTGTTTATTGTATACATATGGTGTCATGGAGGCTCTTTTACTAGAAAGCCTTGTTTGAGAATGCTTTTTGGTTGAGCGTGATTTTGAATTTGCAACTGAAGCTCTTGTTCTTTGGGTAATATTTCCTATGTATTTGGATTTTTGCCTTGATAAACTATATTTGTGACTGATGTGCCTTAGGATGTTTAATAAAACCCAAACCTTATTAACCAATATTATCAACTAGTATAATAGAAGTGATACCTTGGGTCTGTTTACCCAAACCTTGACCATGATAATCATACTATTATAGATACTTGACCAAACCCATACCATATTGAACATTTAGCCTAATTTTTTAGAGGTAGATTTTCTTAATTTATTTTTGTTTGTTGTACTATTTCTTATTGTGATTATGCTTTTAAAACCTTTTGTTGGTTTGAGTTATACTTTGGTAACCATTTTTGTATTATTTCTGAATTTAACCCTTTTTGAATTGTTATATGTGCCAGTGTATGTTGTTAGCATGAAGTTTTTATGTGTGAGTCATATTTATCCATTATCTATTGTATTTTACTTTTTAATTCTAAACATAAATCTATGTGATGCCCATTCATTCTATGAGGAGGTAGGTCAATCAACTTAGTTTTAATCATGTCCCTTAGTATCTCATTGGAGATCTTATTTTAACTTTGAATGGTTTTTGAATCACTAGTTATAGATGTACTTTGTTATGATTTATGATTTGGATATGTAACATTGTTTTCCACAAATTGTTTAGGTGAAGATGCATATCATGATTTACACTATTATGGCCTAGAGGATTTTATTTTGTAAATTGATTTTCCAATGTTGTAATATTTTCATGTAATATTTTATTATAATTTTGTAAACCTATAATTATCTTGCTCATACTAATAATTTTCTCTCATTGATAATTTTCTCGCATAGAGTCTCTCAAGTGAAAACCCTAGTTGTTTATGTTTGAACATGTAGGCCCACACCCTATAAGGAAGAGGTGTGAATATGTTGTGTAGGTGGATTAGCAATAGTGTTATATACTACATCATCTCATATAGTAATGATAGTATGGACTTGGTTAGATGGAAAGTAGATATCACCCTCATGGAGATGAGGAGGAGAAGTAGATTTTTTCTTATGCATAAGATATGACTTTGAAACTTGAAACATAGTTGTTAGCTTATATGTTAAATACTTTATTTGTATATGGGTTTGTTTGTTAATGTAATTCCACATAGTAAAAATTTAACATGCTATGAGATATGACATTTATTAAAATTGATATAAAGCACCATCTATACATATTTTTATGTCTTTTCTAAGTTCATTCTGAATTAAAGGGAACAAACATGTAAATGAAAGTATGAACTTCACAACACAAATTGATTAATTTATTATATTATTATGATCATGATGATATGAATTAGAATATATATGAATCTAAAATCTGATTATATATATATATAAAGGATACAAACCCTAAGTGTGTCTAGGGTTAGGGTTTTTTGAATTTAGGGTTTTTTTACAACAATTTAAATTATGTTTAAATAAATTAAAACCCTAATATGAAATTGATTGAATTTAAATAGGTTGCCTAAAAAAATTATAAGTATGTGGCTCTTGTTTATTGTATAAAAAATTATAATTAATGAAAACTAGGGTTTGAAGCAATATTCGAAGTAAGTCAAGTTCACCAAATGATTTAACCTTTTTGGGTTTAACTATGCAAATCCTATGTTTAGATTAAAGGGTTAGGATGTCTAAATCAAATAAATAAATTAAAATAATTAAACATTAATTTTTTATAGCATTTACCCTTCTTTGAATTTATAAAAATAGAAATAAATAGGCATAAATATAGACTTGTCTGAAAAGTGACTATCACGAATGATCTAGATTATGAACAGTTTTGAGTGTCATCAATAGAATTATAGAATCTGTTTGATCACTGGATAATATCACCCCATATGGATAGTAGGGTCATGTTTTTATAGTGTCCTCAAAGTGGTGATAGTGTCCCTTTTACTATATTATTCTTATTTTTTGGGAGCGCCTGTGCCTATGTTTTTAGGTCCCATACAAAACCTAGAGCTTTGTGTTGTGCTTGGAAAACCTAATTTAATGTGAAAACCTTAATCCTCCTTAAAATAATGGAATGAGTAATAATTATTTGTTCATTATTAATATAGGTTAGACATCCTTAAAACCCCATTGTGAAGAGGGTTGACTACATACTAATATTTTGAAGAGGGATCAAACCCGATGTAGTTCTCCCACCTAGTGGTTGATGCAAATGCAAGTGAATTCTAGAATGAGAGTGGACTTGGATGCCTTGAATGTGATTGAGCTTTGAAATCTTTTAAAATTTGGCTTAGGGCTGTTGTAGATGCTAATGTGTAGAATTAGGGAAGAATAAAGATCAAATATCTTAATTTTTCTCTCCACTTGTCTTTGGTTTGAATGTACTTTTGCATATATTTTCCATCTAGTGAATAGAGGTCAATTAGACTTGTATGTATAGAGTTATGTATCTTGTGTAGGTAATAAAATATGCTTATGTCAACCTTAAGAGGGGCACACATTTAAAAAATTATCTTTTGGGAAGATTTAGGGATAAAGATAGTAGCGCCCAGTTAGGGACACTAGCTCCATGTGGCTATAGTGTCCTAAATGTGGTGCTAATGTCCACTTAGCAGTCTATTGAGCAAGTTGGGTTGGGATTTAAGAAGACAGTCCTAAGACTATGTTTTGGCTGATTATAGGTGATTATGGTCTAATTAATGACTAGAAAAGTGTGTTTAAGGCTCTAGGATAGGTCTAGGGCTAAGCTAGGAATAGTGTAACTAAAGCAACACTCTTAGTATCCAATTACCATTTTTAGGTAATTATAATATCTCTAATTTTTAGACCTGGTTTCTAATTTTCCTCCTTAAACTCTTAATCATTATGGAAGACAAAATTAATGTTAATGATATATTTTATGATATTTATAGACATAAAGGAACTGAATATATTCATATGAATCCATACTTTCATGAAGCATTATTCTAAGTAGAGATGGGATAAAAAAGAATGTTAAGATTGTCATATATGAGGAATAACAACACAAATTCTTTCCTAATACTAATACACCTTTTAGAGGTAATAATTATACAATAGGTTCTTAAAATATTATTATTGTTATTATTCTTATGTCTACAACTTTGACTACACATGCAATGCCCTCCCAAGGTGTGAGGGAAACACAAGGCTTTCCTTAAATTACAATGACTATCCTTACACAACATACTATCATACCTTCTATGATTACTACTCATGTCACACAATCCATTGATAAATTATATTCCCTACTTGATGCTCAAAGCCTTATGCAAATAGTTATTTATATATAGAATAAGGTTTTAAAATTACAAAAGATTTATTTTAAAGTAGGTTGTACCACTAATTCTCATGCATTATTACATATTCCACTAGCTCTTGAGATCTCATTTTATCTCTTACCAAAAAGTTTTATGTCATATATTTTTCATTGTATGATGATAAGGGTGATCCAGAATAACATCTTCGAGCCATTCACCTAGTATGTTTTGACTATGCATCCATTGATAAGTTATTGACTAATTTATTTCCATAGTCTTAAGGACTATACCTTACATTGGCTTTATGATATCCCTTTCTAATCAATTCATATCTTAAACCCTTTGGCCAATCACTTTATAACATAATTTTAAATCAACATCAGTGAGAAGATGTATTGTGCTATGAATATAAACCTTAAACAAAGATTTAATGATCCTATTAGTGATTATTTGCTTTGTTACAAGACTATTTTTTATAAATTGGAAAATTCAATGGATGATAATGAATTACAAGATATATTAAATAAATTATTGTTTTCTCCTATATATTAATCTATTAATTTCAGTTGATTCTAATCTTTTGATGACCTATGTCACACAGTTAATGATAGAGGATTTAAACTTATTAAAATGAATAAGAAAAAGTATTGGATCAACACTCTAACCACTTATGGTGCAAATTTTCTACATAAACTAACTTTCAAATCAAAATAAAGTGATAATAAGAATGATGCAAAAGTAATCATTAATTTAGTTTCACAACTAACTAATTAGCTTGTTCTCTTAGCGCCTCTAAGGAGGAAAATTTCACACTTACCATAACCTCCTCATAAGGTATTACAAAAGTTACTTAAGTGCAATCTTATATCTCTCCCTCCACAAAAATAGGTTGATATGAGTATACCTCAATCTAAGGATTTGACAACAATGCATATTATGATTATCATAGATGTGCAGGACATTCAACTAATTGGTCTATCAATTTGTGACATAACATATAATATTTTATATATGATAACACAATTTATCTTAACACATCTATAAATAATTCAAGGGTACAATCTATTAGGTATGATAATTTGAAAATGTTTTTTGATTCCTTTCCTATTCATGTATCACAAGAGACTACAACTAAGCCTAAATTGCATATGAATTATAATGCACATCTTCCTTTGACTTCTTATATCTATACAATTGAGGAAGAACATCATGTAGATGGTATTTTTAGCACACTTCAGACTATACAATCATATTAATCTACTATCACATTTGATGAACATGATATTGTTGATGATGAACATTTTGATGAGGTATTTTTTGATTCACATCATATATACTATGTCATGATAAATAATGATTCAAGTGAATATTTGCACCTTGACACTCCTTACTAGTCTTGTATTTACACAAGTAGATTTGATGGACACAATGAAGATAGTTAATGGATTTTATGGAAGGAAAAATAACCTTATAGGAAGGATTGTACTATCACTTCAAGTGGATCCTATCATAGTTGTTATTTTATTCTTAGTTTTACTGAGTACATGTGCATTTGACTAGTTTTTAGTATTTTTTTAGTTATATAAGATACATGTGTACCGTATTCAACACATAGATGTGTGAAGTATATACATGACATTAGGGTGCTCATATTTTTAGGTATTCCATATGAATATTCTCTTCAGTAAGAGATTATTCTTCCACCTCCACCACCACCATAGTTAGTTAAACAACCTACTAAGATTAATTCTACTCAAAAATATCAAAGGAAAATAGTGTATTTTCATAAACAACCAATACTTCAATTCCAATTACATTTTTGGCTTATTCAAGATTCACAACAACCATTATCTTCTTCATCGTGTCCTAGACTAGTGTTATAGACTCCTTTGTGTGTCCTATAGCAGACATAGGCACATTCTTCTATTATGCATCACACTCTATCTAGTACTAAGGTTCATAGAGATACATAACATACAAAACATTATATGGTTGATGGAAACCATCATGGATATGTCACAACATGAGATTATTTTTTAGATTCAGACATAGATACACATGTTTTTTTTATTATTGGTAAAACATGAGTTTTAAAAGTACCCATTCCCATTTAAAAGAGCAAAAAATATATAACAAGACAATAAAGGCAACAAGAAACAAATAATAAATAGGCTAGGCCAAAGCCATTGAGGCCAAATTATATTATATCATTAGCATAAAAACCACCTCCAATCATTAGATCATCAACAAAAATGTTAAGACCCAAAGAGATGTTGAAGGAAAAACTAGTGGCCAATAGAGTCGCAAAGGCTCTCCACATGTTCCCAATCTTCTTTAAGTGCTTAGAGCTAGATTTTGAAGGAATATTCCTCGGTCATATTTGTTTACTCTTATTGATTCCTTTTCTTACCCCTCATTCTCTTACTAGGGCCTTCTTGAAAGTCATTTTCTTTATTATTCTTGAAATTCTCCTAGAGGGTCTTAATCTTCAAGGTGCAGTTTCTAATGGTATCTTTACTAATTGAGATAACCTGCTCCACTTTCCCTTTGATATACTACACTTCCTTTTCCACTCTCACCAACTTGTTTTTACCATTATCTATGCCTTATTTTATTCAGAAAATGTCTTGGAATAAGTCTCAAAGAACATCATCTTCTTAAGGTTATGTTTCATTTATGGTTTTATCATTGGCCATATACAATACCCTATCCTTAAATTATTTTTTTCTACTTCTTATTTTCATTGAATAGACCCTTCATAATACCCATCTATAGTATAAGGGATTTATCTAGTTTTTCATATGTTGTTGCTCAATAACAAACGTTAAAATTAACCACATTTGAAACAAGACATACATGTGAGCATCTAATTGATGGGATAAATGGTTAGCATTACTTAAAATTTCAAAATTGTGTGTGTGTGTGTGTGTGTGTGTGTGTGATGAATCATTAATCATGTAAATAATATAAACACATCATACATAGTCTTGGTTATATATATATGATGAATCATTAATCATGTAAATAAGATAAACATGTCATACATAGTCTTGGTTATATATATGATGAATCATTAATCATGTAAATAAGATAAACATGTCATACATAGTCTTGGTTGTGTGTGTGTGTGTGTGTGTGTGTGTGTGTGTGTGTGTGTGTGTGTGTGTGTGTGTGTGTGTGTGTGTCTATATATATATATATAACCAAGACTATGTATGACATGCTTATCTTATTTACATGATTAATGATTCATCATATATGGTATAATATATATCCATTTTTTTCTATGCACATGCATCACAGTATACATCATTGACATGTAAGACATTCAAGTTACATATGACATGAACACATAGATGTGTGAATTTCTTACACCTATAAGCTACCTTCCTACACTGGAGGCATGCTTTCACTGGGGTAAATTACTACTTTAGACAAGTTTTATCTTACTTTGACTATTTCCATTGATTTTATTAAGCTACATTACACTAATTATACATGACTTGCTCTAACTCATACTACTTAGAGTGATTTCTAACTAGATACTATATTGTTTTATATGTGATGATGACATAAATTGATTGTGTAGATTAGCCTTACTTTTTCTACGCATGATTGATGTTGTTATGTATAACATGATGGATGCTTCCTTTTTTATTACATTATGTGAATCTTTATTTGTTTTTTATTTGATTATGTTTCTTTGTGACATTTGATAATCCATTGTGTGTGGATTTTTCCTTGTGTGAAATTGAGTGCTATTGCGTGTGTTTTATTGTTTGCATCATGGCCGTGACATTGTGTGTGGATTTTTTCTATGTTAATGAATTAAATATTTTTTGTTGAGCTTGTTTGTGCCATAATCCATATCATATACTCTTATTCTTATATGTGGTGCTAAGATACATATCATGCACCTTCTACATAGTTATTACTCATTTTATGGATGTTCATGGCTATGTTTACTATTCACCATATTTATCATTTCTATATCTATCTTGAAGTGATAGTTGCATGTCTCAATATGTTTTTTCATATATACTTAGATGATTTATTCTTAATATGATGACATATTATTCACATGTTAGTACATGTCTTACACTAATTATATTTTTTTATATAACATGATGCCTATAAATCCTCATTTTGAGATGAGTAATTCAAAGGCTACATACCTTACCTCAAAATGGGACATGCATCATGTCTTTTCTTAGAGACTAAGCCTTCATAGTTATAAAATTCAGATTTTGGGGACATGTTACTTTATAATGGCACATGTTTACATAGATTATTATAATTTTATACATATTATTATAGGTTTTACTTAGATTATGATAGGTTTGTTAAAGAATTTGTGGCATATGTTTTGAGTTTAAATTATTTCACAAATTATATGAAAGTATTTCACATATTATATGACTTGGATTACACAAATCATTATAATTGGGGGCATATGTAAGGCATATGTCCATAATTTCATAGATATTGTGACACTTTTATAATATTTATTGGAATTGAATTATATATGTTGATGGATTTAGAACATATTTATGGCATATGTGACACACTATACAAATAGTATATTCATGAATTACTTAAGCATCACTCAAATTAAATAATAAAACTATTTATAGCCGATGATTCAGAAACTTTACCCATATTCTTAAGCATTTCTCAAATTTATTAGAACTCATAATGAATTCACATTTCACAGATATAGTGAGTTGTTTGGGGTTGAAGTTTTACATGACTTAAATTATAGTCACATCTCTATTTTTAATGAGGGTTGGGTCATGTTTAGCTCAGCCGATGGTTTAACACTAGCATCTCCAAGGGGAATGAATACCCTATTCTCCATTGTCTCCATAAAAGATCTTGGTTAGTATACATATAGGTGTATTCATTATCAATTCATTTCACATATGTTCAATGTAGTTATTCTTAAATTTTATAGCATAAGTTAAAAATAATTTCTATATGTTTCATTTCAAGTTTTCATAGAGAAATTTGCAACACTCAATACCTACTAGATGACACCCATGATGGTTATCCCATGGTATCACCTTATATCCTTTTACTTGAGCAATTATATTACTAAAATAAAATGGGGAGAAATTTAGACACATATATTTGGTATTACACAATTGAAGATGTCAAATTTGACCAATCTTAAACACACTTGAATTATGCATGTATACATGACTCGTGTTCACATTCATCCTTACCCATTCATCTATATATGTGCTCAACCTTATTGAAATTTCCTTACTATTACATATTATTTTCATAGTATCTACTTAAACATCTTAATGTCATTCTTAGACTACAACCTAATCTTAGATCATTGTTCTTGTTCTTTGGATAAGTTCGTGCATCTTCAGATAGTGTTGCACTATGAACCTTTCCACATGGGCTAAATCTATCTATGCACACTTTAATGGTTTTTTTCAAAAATTCAAATTCTCCATATGGATTAGCCCATATGTTTCATATGTCAGTTTGGATAAAATTACCCAAAGGGTTATCTATATAAACATATCAAACTTAAGCCTATTGACATCTAACACTTATTTATTTATCCCTAAAAATCACTCTGCATATTGAGTAGAACTATCCTAAAGTTTCCAAATCTTTAACCCCTTAAATTATCAATCCTTGAGCTAAGTCTAAATAACACCCAAAGTTCAAATCACAGGCTGTCAAGTTTTGAAATCCATACATATAATTACATTATATGCTATTATTACACTAATTGCACACACTCAACTAGGTGGGATAACTACATTCAATTTGACTTAACTCTTTAGACAATTGGATACATAGGTAGTCCTTAGACATAATGGGTGGTTGATGTCATCTCAACCCATCCCTTTCACCCATTTTCCCCATTCATAGTGATTTTATCTTATAGTGCAAATGTTTAAGGTTTCAAAGTAAGTAGAATGAAAATAGAATAGTTTAGATTGAGATCACATGTATCCAAATATATAATAAAAACTGGTAGACACAAACATAATGAGTAAAATAATCACAAAATAAATGTAAACACATAGGATAGTTCTACACCCTAATAGAAAAAGTCACATTACACAAGCATCTAGGAAGTGCATACTTGTCCACACTCATGAAAACACTATGTTTTTATATCTGAGCATTTATAATCTTCTTCTTTATCTTTGGTGATGATTGTACCCATCCATAAACCTACACATTATATAAATATGTTAAGTACCCAATTCCTTTAGTGTTTTCATAAATAGTAATTTACAATAAAACAATAATACTTTTCTAGTTATACTTGGATGTATGTGAATGTTAAATCTTATGCAATCTAAATTTTCTACAATTTTCTCTTGATAAGTGCACTAAAGCCAAAAATAGATTAAACATCTTGGAATAATCTTATACAAATATTATTAGAGGCTTAGATATTTTATTTACAAAACAAAAGGATTTGTTGGTCTAAAAAATCAATTATTTTTCTCAAAAAATCTCATTACATTTATAGAGGATAAAATTAAAAGATGAATTAAACATTCTCAACTATCGAGTAGATGAATAAATGGGAACACTTACTTGAAAATTTTTATTTTATAGAAATTTTATTATGCCTATATATACCCATGGCATCTTTCAAACTACAACTTAGTGTAACAATCCTTCATAATTTCCTAGCATGATCTCACTTCCTTGATATTAACCCCGCTTGTGTGTTTAACTAGATGGAGTGGAGTAGCCCATACCACCATTGCAAGATCTATTATTTTTATCTTAACTACTCTCTAAAATAGTGGCTCAATGGTCCTTTTTCCTTTATCTAAAGCTTAGTGCGTTCTCCAAAGCACTTATCCATTAAACAAGTTGCTCATAGTTAGTGTAGCTTTTGAGTGTCTTCTACAGGAAAAGCGACTTCAATAAAATTTATCAATTAAAATGAAAGTATGTATGTATGTATAACCAAGACTATGTATGATATTTTTCACCGATTTATATGATTAATGATTCATCATATATGGTACAATATATATCCAAAAAAAATTATGCACGTGCATCATGGTATACATGAGTGACATGCAGGACATACAAATTACATATGGCATGGACACAAATGTGGGACTTTCCTACACCTATAAGCTACCTTCCTACACTAGAGGCATGCTTTCATTGGGGGCATATTTCTACTTTACATAGATTTTATCTTACTTTGACTATTTCCATTGACTATATTAAGCTACATTACACTAATTATCCATGACTTGCTCTGACTCATACTACTTAGAGTGATTTCTAACTAGATGTTATATTTTTATACATGTGATGATGATATACATTGATTATGTAGATTATCCTTGCTTGTTCTATGCATGGTTTCAGTTATTATGTGTGACGTGATAAATGCTTGGAGCCTTTTTTATTATATTGTGTGACTATTTCTTTGTTTTCTATTTGATTGTGTTTCTTTGTGACATTTGATAGTCCATTATGTGTGGATTTTACCTTATGTGACATTGAGTGTTATTGTGTGTGGTTTATTATGTGCATCATGTCCATGACATTGTGTGTGTAATTTGTTTCTCTATGTTAATGAATATAAGATTATCTATTGAGCTTATTTGTGCCATGATCCATATTATGTACTCTTCTTGTATGTGGTGCTAAGATACATATCATGCACCTTCTATGTAGTTATTACTAATTTTATAGATGTTCATGTCTATGTTTACTATTCACCATATTTCTCATTTATATATCTATCTTGAAAGGATATTTGTATGCCTCAGTATGCATGTTTTATATATACTCAGATGATTTATTCTTACTATGATGACATATTTTTCACATGTTAGTACATATTTTACTTTATTATATATTTTTGTATATAACATGATGTGTATAACTCCTCATTTTGAGATGAATAATTCAAAGGCTACATCCCTCACCTAAAAAGGGGGCATACATCATGGCTTATCTTAGAGATTAAGCCTTCATAGTTGTAAAATTCAGATTTTGGGCACATATTACTTTATAATGGCATAGGTTTACATAGATTATTACAAGTTTATGTAGATTATTATAGGCTTTACTTAGATTATGATAGGTTTGGCATAGAATTGGTGGCATACGTCTTGATTTTACATCATTTCACAAATTCTATGAAAGTATTTGACATATTATATGACTTTAATTACATAGATCAGAATTGGGGGCATATGTAAGGCATATGTTCACAATTTCATAGATATTATGACACTTTTAAAATAGTTATTGGACTTGAATTACATAGTTTAATGGATTGAGAACATATGTAGGGAATATGGGACACATTATACAAATAGTATATTCATGCATTACTTAAACATCACTCAAATTGAATCATATAAATTATTTGTAGTAGATGATTCAAAACCTTTACCTATATTCTCAAGTATTTCTCAAATTTATTGGAAACCATAATGAATTCCATTTCAAAAATGTAGTGAGTTGTGTGGGGCTGAATTTTTATGTGACTTAAATTATAGTCACATCTCTATTTTAAACTAGGGTTGGGGCATGTTTAGCTCAACCCATGTTTTAACACTGGCATCTCCAAGGGGAATGAATACCCCATTCTCTAATGTCTCCATAACACATCTTGGTTAGGATACATACATTTGTATTCATTCATTAGTAATTCATTTCACATATGTCTGATGTTTTTATTCTTAAATTTTATAGCATAAGTGAAAACTCATTTCTATATGTTTCATTGCAAGTGTGCATAGAGCAAGGTGCAACACTCAAAACCTACTATATCACACCCATCATGGTTATCCTCAGGTATTACCTTATATCTTTTTACTCTATAAATTCTATTATTTAAATAAAAAGGAGAGAATATAGACACACATATAAAAATAGGGGAAATATAGACAGACATATTTGGTATTACAAACTTGAAGATGTCAAATTTGTGAAATATTTAACATAATTGATTTATACATGCATACATGACTTGTGTTCATATTCTTATTTAGCCATTCATCTATATATGGGCTCAACCTTATTGAATTTTCCCTATTATTACATAATATTTCCATATTATCTACTTAAACAACTTAATATCATTCTTAGACTACCTCCTAATCTCATATCATTATTCTTGTTCTTTGGATAGGTTTGTGCATCTTCAGATAATGTTGCACTATGAACCTTTCCATGTGGGTTGAATCTATCTATACACACTTTAATGGTCATTTTCACAAATTCAGATTATCCATATGGGTTGGCCCATATGTTAGTTTGGATAAAAGTACCCAAAGGGTTAGCTATATAAACATATCAAAATTAAGCCTATTGACATCTAACACTTATCTATCTATCCCTAAAAATCACTCTACATATTGAGAATAAATACACCAAAGTTTCTAAAAATTTAACCCCTTAAATGATCAAGCCATGAGCTAAGTCTAAATACCACCCCCAGTTCAAATCATAGGTTTTCAAGTTTTTAAATCCATAAATAGAATTACATTACATGTTAGTATTACACTGATTACACACACTCAACTAGGTAGGAGAACTACATTTGATTTGACTTAACTCATTATATAATTGGATACATAGGTAATACTTAGCCATAATGGGTGTTTGAGATCACCTCAACCCATCCTTTTTACCCATTTTCCTGATTCATAGTTATTTTATCTTATAGTGCAAAGAGTTAGGGTTTCAAAGTAAGTAGAGTGAAAATAAAATTATTTACATTGAGATCACAAGTATCTAAATATACAATAAGAACTGGTAGACATAAGCATAATGAGTAAAATAATCATAGAATCAATGTAGACACGTAAGATAGTTTCACACCCTAGTAGATAATTTTGCATTACACAGGTATCTAGGAAGTGCATACTTGTCCACACTCATGTAGACACTATGTCTCTATATCTGAGAATTAATAAACTTTTTCTTGATCTATGGTGATTATTATACCCATCTATACACCTAAACATTCTATAAAGATGCTAAGTACCCAATTCCTTTAGTGTTTTCATAAATAGTAATTTACAATAAAATAATAATACTCTACTAGTTACACTCATATGTATGTGAACGTTATATCTTATGCAGTCTAAATTTTCTATAATTTTCTCCTGATAAGTGCACTAAAGCCAAAAATAGATTAAATGTCTTGGAATAATCTTACACAAAGATTAGCATAGGCTTAGATATTGTATTTACAAAATACAATCATTTTGTTGGTCCAATAAATCAACTATTTTGCTCAAAAAACTCATTGTATTTATAGAGGATAAAACTAAAAGATGAATTAAACACTCTTAAAATCAAGTGCATAAATATATGGTAACACTAACTTGAAAAAATTATTTTATATCAATTTTATCATGCCTATGTATCCCCATGGCATCTTTCAAACTAAAACTTAATGTACCAATCCTTCATAATTTCTTAACATGGTTTCACTTTCTTGATATTAATTTAATTTAGTTAAGATTGGAAAGATTTAATTTAGATCTTTTAATTGGGCTATAGTTCAAGGAAACTAGTTAGATATGGCAAAAGATGTATCTTTCAAAAGGTTTGTGGTTAACTCATTGTATTTCCTTATATTTGATCAGACAGTAAGATATTAGTGTTGAAAATTATATTTGATGGTGTGAGATATTTAAATATGATGGCATCATCCCTTTTGATTATAAATAGTTCACATCATTTATCAGTTCTTGATTTAAATGCTTGAGGGTACCATTAAGATGATTTTTTATGTAGTTGGTTTGAATAATTGACTAAGGAAAAAACCTTTTACATAAGTTGCAAATCAAATGACTACAAATCAATGTTGGAAAGATGATATAATGACCTAATCAAATTTTTGAGTCTAATATCATTTTAATTCATTATAAATATCTCAAACCATCAATATGAATATGATCAAATGATATGAGATCCCCACTATGAGCCTTTACAAACCCTTATCTTACAAATCACAATCACCATGCAGGCTCTTGACTATTCAACTGCTTTGTGGGTCCTACCCTGCTTTAAGTCTTAGGATTAACTTTTTAGTATGAATTGATTGGATGGAATGGGAGGCTATGGAATTTCAATGGTGTAAGATAATTTTGAATGTTGACATCATCTATCTTTTCTCAAAATATCACATATTTTTAGATCAAAGGAAATCTAACGGCATGAGATTTACATTTATCCCACATACTTAGACTAAGGTAAATACTTGGCCTTTAATCATATGAAAAAAATATCTAAGGTAAGATCAAAAAACATAAATTTGAGTATAGTGGTTAACCTTAGATATATTTTACTAATGTTAGATTGAAGAAACAACTGATTGATGTGGAATTGAGCAAGAGATTGCAAGTAGTAGGGAGCTTTTTCACTATCTTAAGTGTATTGAGTATATTGAAGTTATTTGGATACTAAGGAAGTATATTGAACCTTAGAAATATTTGGACTTTTAGATAACCAATTTAATGTTAAGATAACATGAAATTGATCTTACTAAAATGTATAATTCATTCAACAGAATCTTATAAGACCTTACATTAAATTAGTTTCATACTTTACCTAATGGATCCATGTATTCCTTCATTATGTTGGAAGATGATTTATTGTCACGATTCATTACTAATAAGGGCTCTCATACTAATTTTAAACATTTATAATTTCTCCAACAAGTTCAACTTTAGGACATTCCTAATTACTTTCATTAAGTTGGAGCTAACATGCATTAGTTGCTTACCAAACATCATATTTGGAAAAGTAACACATATTTAGTAAAACTATTTTACCACTCTCAAAGATAAAGTGTTTTTCAATGAATAAACATCATTTAATGATATTTTTCACCAGGTTAAGACACTTTATATTAGGCTCTTACACACCCACATGATAACATATGAGATGTGTTTCACAACATTTAACTATCCAAAATTATTTATGTCTCAATGTTCCAAATAATGACCATGTCCTTGAAATGACTGATCCTAAGAAATCAACCAATAATATACAGTAACCATAAATGAACCATTTACCATATTATAAGGAATGCATTCAATTTATTATGTGTTGATAACCCACACATAGCTTTAAATAATATACTTGATTCTAACATGATTACTTTAATACCTGTCAAGACATGAGATTTTTATTTTGAATATCATAGAGTTAAAGGTCATTCAAAAAATAAATACTTCACTTTGAAAAATAAAATTTGAAACCTTATTTATTGTGGTGATATTAAAATTAAAGATACACCAAGTCACAAGTGTCAATATATAAATACCCACAAGATGTAAAATGATAAATTTTGCTAGTTGAATCCACAAGTCTTGATTGCACCAAACCATTTGTGCTCTACAACAATTATCGAATCAATCCCCACACTATCATATCATGCAAGGGGGAACCTTGCATGTTCACCTGAGGCATAGATATGGGGAACTAAAGTAGGTTAAGGGTAGTTGTGTATTTTGGTGATGAGGGCAACTCATGTGTTATAACTTAGGGTGTTTACTATATTTCTCCAAAAGTGCATGGTAGCAATTATGCACTTATAGCACAAAGACATCATTCAATATAAATACATCATCCAGCCAAGGGGTGAAGTATAACAAAATTATATAGTCATAACAAGGATGTAAAATCCATTCCATTACTTATTATCTCAAGATTACATGGATTGAAAAATGCTTAAAGGTACTAGAAATTCTACTTTCTCTAGGAATTATATAATACATCGTTATCACCTATTAGCCCCCTTCTCTCTTCTTAGGTCTTTGTTTTATATATCCATCCAACTAAACTTTATTTTAAATGGTAAGCTTGTCTAACATTAGTCATAAATTAATACCTTTCCCACATATTTAGTAGTTAATTTAGTGTTTTACTCGAGGTCAACTACCTAACCATCCTCTATCACTTCCCAGTTGTCTATCAAAATCAAGGTGTCAATCATAACCCACCATTTATCCCCATAATTTCCATAATAGTTCCTATATATATGGAATATAATGTGTCTTGATCCTACCATTTTATTTTTTACACACATATATGTAGTTTTTATGTTGGCTTGTATCTTCCCTACTAGCAAATTTTGTCTCATGTGTGCCTTACATGTGCACACATGTTCAACTATCTTGTGCATGCCTTTATGGATTTGTCTCATACATACCTTGGGTATTAACATGGGTCAACAATAAACCTTGATACTAACTCAAAGGGGTACTTAAAACAATTATGTCAAAAAATAAGAACACTAATAATGGTAGACAAACAATTATTCATAGTATGGCTCCTAGGCAAGTTAAACTCAGTGTTACATATCAATGCATTGGAGATAACACTTTTGATGATCGATGCATAATATATTAGATTCACTCCCTAGTTATTATAATGGGAATAAATATGTTTTCAAACATATATCTTACAATGAATCTTTATGAATTGATGGTGGTATTGGTTATTTTGGTTAACTATTTTACATATTTTATGAATAATGGTAATTACACTATGCATAATCAAGTAAAACTATTGCACAATGAAAATATATGTAATTATAATAAATACACGCATGCACATAGATCTAATATGTACCAAAATATATATTTGAATATTCAAAACTTGACCAAGGAAACTAATAGAGAAATACTTGATTTTTTATTTACCTATGTAATTTATGGAGGATAAAAAGTAGAAAATAAGTACAAATAATAAGCTGAACAAAACCCATAAATAAGCTATAAAATTAAAAACTTTTAAAAAAGATCAAAATCAACTAGTTCATGATTTTGTCTCATGATTCTAATCTATTTTGGCTACTTTTATCCTCTAATAACTTTTAAGACCTAAAATTTTTAGGGATTTTTCACAAGTAAATGATGATTTGGCTATTAGATTCACTTCACTAAATTGATGGGCATAATTTTATGATTTGTTTCTTATTTTAATTTTCCAAAATTCTTCATAATGCCACAAGAGTTATAAAATGGTGCAAGTTAGTTGGCCTGGGGAACCTCTTAAGGAGTTACAGCTACATATAATGCATGTTTGGGGCTTAATGTATTTCAAGTACTTGTGAGTATTCCCAACCCAAAATGAGAGAAAGGGCTTCACCTCCTCTCCTAAAATAATCAATTGAAATTATATGCTTCACTATCACCTTATCTTGGTACAAGATGTGTTAGAACAAGATGGATGAGGGAAGAATTAAATCGACATGTGGATCCCTTGACAAAATGTGAAAACATCTTGATAAGACTTAATAAATGAGCATGAGAGACTTGACTTTTAAGATATTCAAATGATTGAAATCGATGATTAAATGAATAAGAGTATATTTTTATATATGGGCTTCCCAAGGGAAAAACTACACATAGTGAAACCATAAAATGAAGTAAAAGGTGGCAATCAATTATCCACAAGTTAATGGGCTAGATTCATGGGATGACTATGACCTAAGAATAGACCCTAAAACTATGTTTTAGACATTTTGAGAGATTCCAAGGTCATACAAAGTAAAATTATTAGTTAATCTATGTTTTTTTAGAAATTATATATTTATTGAGATATTATCACTAACCAAATGTGAATAAAAAGTCAAATTTTAAGGAAAACCTAAGTCTAGGGACGATAATACAGGGCCCAACACAAGGGGATTTTTTTTAATATCCAAATGTGTGCACATGGATCAAGTGTGATAAATCATGAGAAAGAAGCAAATAAAAATGGTCTTGTATCAAAATTAGGTGTCTACATAATTCCCTACTTTGATATGCATGTACATGAATATAGCTATTTGTCAGAGTGAAACAAAAAATAAGTGTGTACCTAAATATTAATAAGGGATGGAAGATGATATCTAAATTTATGGATTAGATGCACCCACATATTATCATCAAAGACTCAAATGTACCTACAAAAAATAATAATTTCAACAAGTAGTCAATGTCTTGGTAAATAAGTAATCAACATAATTGAAAATAGATGAATTAAAAATAACCAAAGGAATGAATACACATAGTGGTATTTGAATCATGTTGTCACTCAAGGACACTATTACCAAAATTGAAAATTGGAAAATAGGCACTAGTGAGTTTAAAAGGAACTCTAGAACCTAAATTATTTTAATATAAGCCCTAAAAATTGATAGTTTTCATATAGAATCCTAGAAACTAAATTATGTGTCTTGATCAAGGTAGTGGACATTTGGTGTTTCTTATTAAATCACAACACATGTGAATTTGAATATGGTAGTAAAATATTTGGATATATGTCCCCTTTTTTAGGTGAGATATGTGTACATGGTCCTCCATATCACTAATATAAAAGGAAACCATCATGTGCATCATGTATTATTACAAAAAATATTTTAAGTTGTTAAAATATTCAAAAACACTTTGTAAAAACATTTATGTAGCTATTTAAATACATCATCATGTAAATATTGATAGTATTCTATGACTCATGAGATATTGAGGTAATGGATAGTGAGGATAGATAATATGCCCCACTATAAGCAGTAGGAGATACAAATAATATGTGTGTGTAATCATATGTAATATATGTCATCATGTAAATCTCATTGATACCTAATGTAGATCTCTTCTCACTAACCTACAATTCTCCTTAACATTGCTTGCAAACTTTCAAAGCTTCCCTTAACCAACACTAGGCCAATCTTTTCCAAAAGGACTAAAACATAAGAACCTATAAAAAAAGGTTTAAAAAACACTTAAAAAAATCTAACATGCTATTTCAAAGCATATCATACCACCTTGATCATCCATTTCCTTTCTTTTAACTCAAAAGTCATTATCTTGCTTTCACATGCTACTAGCCCTATCTTAGGACAAATCCTCTATTATGTTCTATTAAAAAACTCTTAATGTGAAAATAAATATATTTTTGAGTACCCTTTATCAATATCCTACTACACACAAAATTTTAGTACCAGTAGGCTTACCTGGTCCTCTAATTAGCCCTCTAAATGGGCAAATCTCCTTGGTCTGAGAAAAGTATAGACATCCAAGGAAAAATACTGAAATTTTTTGGCACCCATTATCCTCCTCCATATTAATAAACTCTTATTTCAATCTCACACTCAAATCAAATACCCTTTTCTTCTTTCACCTATTCAACTAGCTCTCTTCTAAGCATATTCTAACTCAGTCCCTCAGATCCATAACATCCATACCCCTATCAATGTAAAACAAATTTTATAAATTATATCATATTAACTTATGTACTACTACAAATTTTCATCCTTTTTTTATTGTTAAATATTTCAAAATCTTATAAACCCTAAATCTAGGGTTTCTAGGCCACTATCAGGGCCGAGAGCACATTAAAAGGCATATATTTTATTTTATTGGGTTTAAAAACCCCAAAAATTTTATAGTGGGTTTTTATTGACCCCTATAAACTCTTATACACACTTTATGGTTTCTTTCAATCTTTTGTCAACTCTTTCTAACCCAAAACCAAGTTGATTGTAATGGTAAATAGGACACTACATGGTTGTATGTTTATAAGAGATGCATAAAACATTTAGAAAGGTAACATATAGTTAAATAAAACTTTAAAAAAATCCAAAATACTTACCTAAATGTCTTCAAAACTATATATCCTCATTTCTTGAATCATTTCCTTTAGGACATACAGTCACCATTCAAGCCTACAAGGCATATGACAGAATACAAGGGTTTTTTGTGCTAGATCTAGATCTCTCAATAGTGTTATTCTTGTTTTCTTGGAACATTCCCCATTTAAACCATATCAACCTTCAAGGGATACATTAATAACTCAATTTTATTTGAAACAATGACATTTCCTTTATGATAACAAGCACGCAGTCTTTGTCAAACAACATAGAATAACTTCTAAACAGGTTATATTTAGGAAAATGTCTGAATACCAGGTAATATGGATACTATTCCTTAGAATATTTATTTTCACTACATTTTTTAACTCTTCCACCACAATATTAAACCATTACCAATCCCATTCTTTAACAACAAATCATATATAGTTAGCATCAAAGTAATTATTTCAAGACAGGGTATTAAGTCTGCAACAATCTTTCTATGGATTGTGTTTTCCAATCAACTTAAACTACTCAATAGATACTTCAATAAAAAAAATTAGCATGTTCTTAATGATTACACAATGCTCATGTAAACTATACCATCCATTCCTTTATGCATACACAGAATATAAAACACAGGGTTCTGTTCTCACCTTGACATAGAGTTAATAATACACAATATACAAAGTAAGCATGAATTCTCTTATCCACAAGTTTGAAAGAAAAATCTCAACTTATAAATATTACCAAATATCTACTGGACACAACAAGTCCATTACTAATATATTCCTTGGAAACTTTAGATCAATACAAAATAGAACTTGCACAGTCCATTATACAATCTTTGGCAGACCTTTCTCCATACTCAAACTTATCTGCCCATGTTTCCTTCACATCACATCATCTCATCTAAATACATACTATATATTATTTTACAAGTTCAAAAACTCAAAAAACAAGAACCATAATGGTTTCTTGATTCAATAAACCCTCACAAACTCTAAACCCATGTAGGGTGATGACCTTTGAGACTACCACCTCTCATTTTCAACATGACATATGACTAAAGACCACTTCTTAAGACCTATTCTAAGACCATAAGGTTTATTACATTATTTTTCAATAATTACATAACACCAAAACTCATTTAGACCCATTAAAACACTACAAAAATTTGAAATTCCCTTTTGGCAAGAAAATCCATTTTGAACTCAAATTCAAATTTTCAACCTCATAAGACACCTTCTAGAGCATTTGTGAGAATTCTAGGATGTCCCTGCATTATACTCCCAAGGGGAGAAAAGTCTTGACACCCACGTTCTTCTTCCTTCAAGTTTTCATACAAATGTGTGTGCTCCTTGTTGCCACACCTATGTCTTTGTTTCTTCATCTAATTACTCCTTTGCTTTCTCTTCTACTGGTGTTCATACTAATTTTACCTGTAACCACTTATTTATTTTCTTAACAACTTCTCTCATGTGATCCATTTTCACTTCTCTTTCTTCTATGCTTTCCAAGGAATTAATGAATTTTACTTCATCTTTGAGTTCTTCAAGGAGTGACTGAATGACTCCCTTATCATCATCTTCTCCTTTTTGTATCTTTGTACTATGCCTTTCTCTTTTAGGAATAGATACAAACTACATTTTCTCATCTTCATACTCTTTTTGTTGCATGGGTACTTGTGTTGCCCCATCTTTTGTCAAACTGTAGACTTGACTCTTGACTTGGTTGCTCATTGTCTTCATACCTGAATACAGAAACTCAAATACAATGTTAGCTATGAAAAAAAGAGACCATAGTTTCCATTTAAGTGCCTCTTGAATGGACACCTTCTTCTTTCCTTTGTCTTCTTCTTCAAGTGATTGTTTTGGTATTGTTTGTTCTTCCTTCTTCATCTTCTCCACTATGAGAACTCTTTTTCTACTTCTTCATCCTCATGTTGCTCTCTTGGCAACTTGATTTTATCCAAACCTCCATGGGATTTTATATTCATATTTTCCTTCTTCAAGTCATTCATCTCATGTATTCTCCTCTTCATCATCATCTCTATGGGCCACTTCACTCTTTTCTTCATCACCCATCCTTGCCATGGGCCTTCTACCTCTTGTTGCCTAACCCATTTTTCACATTCTTCTAGAAACTCCATCATCTTAATATCCAAATTCATCAAATATTTCTTCAATTCCCTCATTTATCTATCCATGTTTATCTCTTATTTTTCTCTTTCTAACTTCTCTCTCTTGTGGTTGTTCATCTGAACCCTATCCTTCTCTTTTTTCTCTACTTCTCCCTTCATCTTCCTCTTGAGTACCTCACTTGGATACATTCTCTCTCTTCTCTATTTTGGTATCACTTGGACCTCTTCTTTGGTTCACACTTGGAACCTTCTTTCCACCTTAGACCTCACTTGGGCCTTCAATCTCTTTATCCTTCACACTATGACTATCTCTCTTTCTCAAGCTCTCTTTATGAACTTGTCTCTTCCTTGAGCTTGTTAATAGCTCTTCTTATTCAGGGATGCCACCACATCATTAATTATTTTCTTTCTTTCACCTATCACTTATCATCATCAATTCATTCATTCAATAAATCAATCACAAAATACTTCATACCTTCTCAATCTATTGTCTTAACTTTATCCTTCCAAAGACTCCTTCTTGATCAACTCCTTTCCTAAAATTTTAATTCACATGCATAGTAAACAAATAAAATCACCAACCTGTACCTATAATCACACCTTTACCAAGGCATATCCTTTCTTAGATTCCAAATTATGCAGAGCTTTACTTTAGCCTACAATTCTCCTGCACATTGTTTGTTAACTTGCAAAGCTTCCCGTAACCAAAACTAAGCCAATCTTGTCCAAAAGGACTAAAACATAAACACTTATAAAATAAGGCTTAAAAAACACTTAAAACAATTTTACACACTATTTCAAAGCATGTCATACCACCTTTATTATCTATTTCCTTTCTTTTCACTCAAAAGTCATTCTCTTGCTTTCACATGTTACTAGCCCTATTTTAGGACAAATGCTCTATTCCATTCCATAAAAAAACTCTTCATGGGAAACCAAATATAATTTTTATTACCCTTTATCAATATCCTACTATATACAAAATTTTAGGTGAGGTTACTTTGAAAATTTTAGTACTTGTAGCCTTACCTGGTCTTCGAATTAACCCTCCAAATGGGCAAACCTCCTTGGTTTGAGAAAAGTACAGACATCTAAGGAAACCTATTGACATGTTTTGGCACCCATTATCCTCCTCCATCTTAATCAAATATTTTTTAAATCTCACACTCAACACAAATACCCTCTTCTTCTTTGGCCTATTCAACTAGGTCTCTTCTAAGCATATTCCAACTCTGTCCCTCAAATCCATACCATCCATATCCCTATCAACTCAAAATAAATTATATCAAGTAGATCATATTAACTTATGAAATACTAAAAATTTTCATCCTTTTTGGATGGTTAAATCTTTCAAAATCTTCCAAACCCTAAATCTAGGGTTTCTAGGCCATTATCAAGGCCAAGAGCACATTAAAAGGCATAAATTTTGTTTTATTGGGTTTAAAAACCCAAAACCTTTTCCATCAGGTATGTATTAAACCCTAGAAACTATTCCACACACTATATGGTTGCTTCCAATCCTTTGTCAACACTTTCCAACCCAAAACCAAGCTGATTGTACTGGTAAATAGGACATTATAGGTTTGAATGCTTATAAGGGATGCACAAAGCATATAGAAGGGTAACATACACTTCAATAAAACTTAAAACACATCCCAACCACTTACCTCAATTTATTCAAAACTCTAGATCTTCAATTATTAAACCATTTCCTTTAGGACATATAGTCACCATTCAAGCCTATAAGGCCTGTGATAGAATACAGGGGTTTTTTGGTGCTAAATCTAGATCTTTCAATAGTGTTTTTCTTGTTTTCTTAGAACATTTCCCATTTAAACCATATCAACCTTCAGGGGATACATTAAAAACACAATGTTATTTAAAACAATGGCCTTTTCTTTAAGATAACAAGCACACAGTCTTTGTCAAACAACACTATATAACTTTTAAACATGGTTTATTCAATAAAATGTCTAAATACCGGGTACTATGGATACTATTCCTTTGAATAATGATTCTCACTACATGTTTTAACTCTTCCACCACATTAGGAAACCATTACCAATCCCATTCTTTAACAACAAAGCATATATATTCAGCATCAAAATAATTATTTCATGACAGGCTATTAAGTCTGTAACAATCTTTCTATGAATTACATGTTCTAATAAATTTAAAATACTCAATATATACTTCAATAAAATTTTATATCATGTTCTTCATGAGTACACAATTCTCATGTAAACTATACCATCCATTCCTTTATGCATATACAGAACATAAAACATAGGGTTTTGTTCTCACCTTGACACAAAGTTAGTAATACACAATATACATAGTAAGCATGAATTCTCTTATCCACAAGTTGGAAATAAAACTCTTAACTTATAAAGATTACCCAATATCCACTAGACACAAAAATTCCATTACTAATATATTCCTTAGAAACTTTAGATCAATACAAAATAGGACTTACACAATCCATTATACAATATTTGGTAAACCTTCTTCCATATTCAAACCTGTTTACCCCTATTTTATTTGAATTACCTCCTCTCTTCTACGTACATACTCACTATATATTTTTTCACAAGTTCAAAAACTCATAAAACAAGAACCATAATAGTTTCTTGATTTAAGAAACCCTCACAAACTCTAAACCCACGTAGGGTGGTGACCTTTGAGACTGCCACCTCTCATTTTCAACATGACATATGACTAAAGACCACTTATTAATACCTATTCTAATACCATAAGGTATATTACATTATTGTTCAATAATTACATAACACCAAAACTCATTTAGACCCATTAAAACACTATGAAAATTTGAATTTCCCTTTTGGCAGGAAAACCCATTTTCAACTCATATTCAAATTTGCAACTTCTTAAAACACATTCTAGATAATTTTTGAGCATTCCAAGATGCCTCTACATCATACTCCCAAGGGAATAAAAGTCTTGACACCCATGTTATTCTTCCTTCAAATTTTCATACAAATGTGTGTGCTCCTTGCTACCACACCTATGTCTTTGCTTCCTCATCCAATCGCTCTTTTTATCTCTCTTCTATAGCTACTCATACTATTGCTTGTATTTGCAACCACTCTTATTTCTTTTCTTGACAACTTCTCTCATGTGATCCACTATCACTTCTTTTTCTTTTATGCTTTCCAAGGCATCAATGAATTCTGCTTCATCTTCTAGTTCTTCATAGAGTGATTGAATGACTCCCTTATTATCATCTTCTCCTTTTTGTATCTTTTTACTATGCCTTTCTCTTTTAGGAACAATTTTAAACTATATTTTCTCATATTTATACTCTTTTTGTTACATGGGTACCAGTATTGCTTCATCTCTTATCAAACTGTAGACCTGGCTCTTAACTTGGCAGCTCATTGTCTTCATACTTGCATATAGAAACTCAAATACAATGTTAGCTATAAAACAAAGTGACCATAATTTCCATTTAAGTACCTCTTGAATGGACACCTTCTTCTTTCCTTTGTCTTCTTCTTCAATTGTTTGCTTTGGTATTGTTTGTTCTTCCTTCTTCATCTTCTCCACTATGAGAACTCTTTTTTCTACTTCTTCATCCTCATATTGCTCTCTTGGCAACTTGATTTTATCCAAACCTCTATGGGATTTTATATTCATATTTTCCTTCTTCAAGGAATTCATCTCATGTCTTCTCCTCTTCATCATCAGCTCTATGGGATACTTCACTCTTTTCTTCATCACTCATCCTTACCATGGGCCTTCTACCTCTTATTACCTAACCCATTGTTCACATTCTTGTAGCAAATCCATCATCTTAATCTCCAAATTCATCAAATATTTATTTAATTCCCTCATTTCTCTATCCATGTTTATCTCTTATTTTTCTTTTTTTGACTTCTCTCTCTTGTGGTTGTTCATATGAACCCTATCCTTCTTTTTTTTCTCTACTTCTCCCTTCATCTTCCTCTTGAGTACCTCCCTTGGGTACATTTTTTCTCTTCTTTGTCTTGGTATCACATGAACCTCTACTTTTGTTTACACTTAGAACCTTATTTCTAAATTATACCTCACTTGGGCCTTCAATCTCCTTGTCCTTCACACTAGGACTATCTCTCTTTCTCAAGCTCTCTTTATGAGCTTGTTTCATCCTTGAGCTTGTTAATAGCTCTTCTTATTTAGGGATACCACCACTTCATTCATTTTTTTCTTTATTTCACCTATCACTCATCATAATCAATGAATTCATTCAATAAATCAATCACAAAATACTTCATACCTTCTTAATCTGTTGTCTCAACTTTATCCTTCCAAAGACTCCTTCTTGATCAACTCCTTTCCTACAATTTTCATTTACATGCATAGTAAACAAATCAAATCACTAACCTATACCTATACTCACACCTTTCCCAAGTAATCTCCTTTATTTGATATGAAATGATGTAGAGATTCACTTTAGCTTGCAATTCTCCTTCACATTGCTTGTAAACTTGCAAAGCTTCCCTTAGCCAACACTAGGCCAATCTTGTCTAAAAAGACTAAAACATAAACACTTATTAAATAAGGTTTCAAAAACACTTAAAAAAATTTAACACACTATTTCAAATCATATCATACCACCTTTATCATCCATTTCCTTTCTTTTCACTCAAAAGTCATTCTCCTACTTTCACATGCTACTAACCCTATATTAGGACAAATCCTCTATTTTATTCCATTAAAAAAAATCATAGGAAACCAAATATATTTTTGAGTACCCTTTATCAATATACTACTACACACAAAATTTGAGGCGAGGTTACTTTGAAAAGTTTAGTACCTGTAAGCTTATGTGTTCCTCCAATTATCCCTCCAAATGGGCAAACCTCCTTAGTCTAAGCAAAGTATGAACATCCAAGGAAAAATACTAGAATTTTTTGGCACCCATTATCCTCCTCTAGATTAATAAACTCTTGTTTAAATCTCACACTCAACATAAATGCCCTTTTCATCTTTGGCCTATTCAACTAGGTCTCTTCTAAGCATATTCTAACTCAGTCCCTCAAATTTGTACCGTTCATACCCTTGTCAAAATAAAATGACTTGGATCAGTTATATAATATTAAGTTATTAAAGACTACAAATTTTTATCCTTTTTGGATGGTTAAATCTGTCAAAATCTTCCAAACCCTAAATCTAGGGTTTATAAGCTACGGTTACGGCCGATAGGACATTAAAAGGCATGTCTTTTGTTTTATTAGGTTTAAAAACCCTAGACATTTTCCATTGGATATATATTGACCCCTAGAAACTCTTTCACACACTGGATGGTTTCTTCCAATCATCTATCAACTCTTTCTAACCTAAAACCAAGCTGACTATACTGGATAGGACACTACATGTTTGTATGCTTATAAGGGATGCACAAAGCATATAGGAAGGTAACATACAGTTCAATAAAAATTTAAACACATCCTAACCACTTACCTCAATGTCTTCAAAACTCTAGATCATCAGTTCTTGAATCATTTCGTTCAGGACATACAATCACCATTTAAGCCTACAAAGCCTATGATAGAATACAAGGGTTTTTGGTGCTAGATCCAGATCTCTCAAGAGTGCTCTTATTTTCCTAGAACATTCCCCCTTTAAAATAATATCAACCTTCAATGGATATGTTAATAACATAATTCTATTTGAAATAATGATCTTTCCTTTATGATAACAAGCACACAGTCTTTGTCAAACAACATAGAACAACTTCTAAACAGGTTATGTTCAAGAAAATGTCTAAATACCAAGTACTATGGATAATATTCATTTTAATATTGATTCTCACTACATGTGTTAACTCTTCCACCACATTAGGAAACCATTACCAATCTTATTCTTTAATAACAAAGCATATATAGTTAGCATCAAAGTAATTATTTCAAGCTAGGGTAGTAAGTCTGCAACAATCTTTTTATGGATTGCATGTTTCAATCAACTTAAAATACTCAATAGAGACTTCAATAAACTTTTCTAGAATGTTCTTAATGTGTACACAATTCTCATGTAAACTATACCATCCATTCATTTATGTAGATATAGAACATAAAACATAGGGTTATGTTCTCACCTTGACATAGAGTTAGTAATACACAATATACAAAGTAAGCATGAATTATCTTATCAACAAGTTTGAAATCAAACTCTTAAATTATAAATATTACTAAATATCCACTAGACACAACAATTTCATTACTAATATATTCCTTAAAAACTTTAGATCAATATAAAATAGGACGTACACAGTCTATTATATAATCTTTGGCATACCTTCTTCCATATTCAAACATGTTTGCCCCTATTTTCTTCACATCACCTCCTCTCTTCTATATACATACTCACTATATATTCTTTTACATGTTCAAAAACTCACAAAACAACAACCATAATGGTTTCTTGATTCAAGAAACCCTCACAAACTCTAAACCCACATAGGGTGGTGACCTTTGAGACTGCCACTTCTCATTTTCAACATGACATATGACTAAATACCACTTCTTAAGACCTATTCTAAGACCATAAGTTATATTACATTATTTTTCAATAATTACATAACATCAAAACTCATCTAGACCCACTAAAACACTATGAAAATTTGAAATTCCCTTTTGGTGAAAAAACCCATTTTGAACTCAAATTCAAATTTGCAACTTCTTTAGACACCTTCTAGGTCATTTGTGAGCATTCCAAGATGCCCTTGCATCAATACCACTAATACAAGTATGTTAATGCATTATAATCAAGGGAATAGGAAAGGAAAGGAAAAGGATATGCCTCAATAGTACCAAGTGAAGAGGGACAAATTAAATGCCCTAATATGGACCGTATATGGAAATATATTTATCAAATGTGATATCTACAATGTGACTAGGTGTAAGGATGACAATGTGGTGTCTTGATATAATTAGTGTAATATCAATAGGCACATGGTTATAATAAGCTCTAAATGTGTAAGATATGGAAGATAAGCTCTATGAATGTGTGGGTATGATGCCTCTAGTGGTAAGGTATAGATAATATAAATAAAACCCAAGAGATAAGTAAGGGTACGATGCTCCTAGTGGTAACATATAGGTACGATCAATGAAGCTCATAGGATAGGTGTAGGTACAATGCCCCCAATGGTAGTGTATAAGAAATAGGAAAAACTAGTGATAAGGATAAATGATATGCCCTAATATGGACAATATATGACAATCGATGTATCAAGTGGGATAGCCAAAATGAGACAAGTGGTAGATATGACATGGGGCATATGATCTCATCATGATAAAATCAATGTATGATCAATATGAACATAGGTAAATGAAGTTGTGTGTGAGTAATATAATATCAGTAATACTCATGAAGAATGTATGGGTATGATGCCCCCAATGACAATATGTATGGTGGGTATAAAACCAATGTAATAGTATAGAATACTTGATATCATAAGGTATAATAAGTGTAAATAATGAGGAATATGTCAATATGACTCCCCCATTGGCAATGTATAGGTAGTAAAATTTTGTAATTATAACTCTCTATAGTAGTTAGTGGTATAGGAAGGTTAATGTGTTTCTCCAAATGATAAGCTCAATAATAAGAGGAATAAAGGATATGTCCAAATGTAGTAATGTGCCCCTATTAGGGTAATATATAAAAATGAAGCACACGAAAAAAAATAGTAGCATGCCCCAATAGATGCATGTTAGAGACAATGAAAATGTAAACAACAAGGATAATATACCATAAGTAGTATCATGCATAATATAGATCATGACACCATGCATAGGATATCACATAGTATAGGTAAGGTAATCACACAAAATAATGTAACCACACATAGTAGATGTAATCATAGAGTAATAAATGATGTGGACACACATGATATGATGACTACAAGATCCTATATGGACATAACTAGATAAGATATCAACAATAAACATGCACAAACACACACAAGTACAATAACATGTAAATAGGTAATCAAGTAATCATAGGGCACACAAGAGAACATAAAATGTATATATGTGTCCATCGTATGTAATAAAATAATGTATATGTCCATGTAACAAAGTATCTAAGATATTGGAAAGAGCAAGATATATATATTCAATATAGAAAACTAAAGATAAATTCAAAGCATAAGGATATAACTTTAAACCCACTAAAAATAAGCCCCTAGTATAAGTATGCATAAAATGTGAGAATTAACCTAAGTGTGGGTATAAATGTAGTTGCATAACATTTGTAAGTCCATGATCATATGTAGCTTATATATCATGCATCTCACCCACTCTAAGATTACCATGAGAAGTAAATGTGTAACATTATATGTAAACCTATAGCATAGCTAGATAAGCATGGTATGTATAAATGTTTCAATATGAAATCAATAAAGGCAAAGAAAATTTCATTTTTTATGTTTTTCAATGATTTTGTATTTTTGTAATATTTTATAAGAATCATGCCCTATATGTGGGAAATATATGGCCAATGTGAACACAATTATAATATGTTTGAAATGTAGATAAGGTATAATATAATGTAAGTATTTGAGTCATATTTCATTTATATATGTGTGATGTGTATCATAGCAATAAAATATTTATATCATCTGAATCATAATGAATAAATTATCCAAGGACATGTTGTGACCAAATAAAATAAGGAAAATCAATATCAAGCATGTGCATGTAAAGCAAAAAATAAACAAATAAAATGTCAAGAAATTAGACTCATGGGAGGAACAATCTGAAGATAACAACCAAATCCAAGTGGAAATAATTCATGAAAAATCATCAAGTCAAATAAAACAAACCAGTCAAGAAAGTAAAATGAAAATCAATTAAGATGGAGAAATGAAATGCCACCACAACGTCCTTGGAGACAATTATGAACAAATAATTAAAAATTGAAGCACAAAGTATGTTATCAAGTCCTAAAGTATGAAATTGAACCATACATTTACCAACTTCACTCATTCTTAAAATTAGAAAATGTTGTCAATAAATCATCATATTCTAAACTAGTGTCACTCATGCATTGATATGTATAAATGAATTGAGTTTTCCTTAGAGATATACTAATAGATGGTTGTTCCTTTTCTAGTTGAACTTAATCTTGATGCACTTTTTTCTTATGTACCCACTTAAGTTATGTTGGATATGTAAGAGGATCCACTTTGGGATGATTTAAATCATTATTTATATTTTATATATCTCTTTATATTATAAATTTATTTCCTTCATATTCAAAATTATTATGATTGTGTGTATTATCAAATGTTGCTTTCATTTTCTTTAACCACTATATACCAAGTATAGAATTGTGTAATATTGTAGTACATGATACTCAAAATAGTATACGAAATGTATGTGAACCCACAAATACATGTAATGTAATATTTCCCCATGATGTATGTATATGAATAAGTATAGGAATATATATCTTAGTTAAATCATGTGAATCATAACCAAGTTCCTTAATAAAATCAAGAGTGCACATATTGACTTCAAGTTTATCATTAATCATAATTCCTTATCTTTTTTGTCCCTCCATATAAATACTAATTACCAAAGGTTCCACATGTGAAACATGAGTTTATATAAAATCATTAAGAACTGTGATTGATACATTATCATACTTATGGGTTGTATTTTTTAACTTTAGGGTATGAATCCTCATTTTACATACGTTGTTCTACATTAGAAAGTGTATTTTTAATTTGTGGTTTCATAATAGGTATATTAAATGTAATGTCACTATTATCAATAATATATTGGATATTGTGTTTCAAATCAAAATGGTTATCCATTATATGACCTTTTATTTAATAATTATTAAAAAATAATTTTTGATTGAAATATTTGTGGTATATGGATCCAATCATGATGCCTAATAGAAGGTAAGACAATTATATTTTTATCTAGTAATTTTTTCAATGTTTCACTTTGACTATATTTAAGAAAAATAATATTGTGATCCACTAAGTGAAGGTTTTGTTTTATGTTTCACTCCATGATTAGCCAATGGTTTATAATTCTTATTGATTAGTGCATGAACTTGTAATAATATGAATAGAATCATAATGTGAGCCATGAATCTCATATGTACGTACATGCGATTGCAAAAATGTATTCTCGAGTGTTGTGACCTCATAACAAAGATGATTGAAAGATTTCTAAGTGTGAAAAAACCACTTTGTCTTGAGAGAAGGCATGAGACATATATTAAATCTATATTATTTCCAAAGATTATTTGGTTTATATATCAAACAATGCATTCTACTCTTGAATCTAAGGGTATAATCATTAATAGACTTGGATTGATCTTGTTTCATAGATGGAATGTGCTCAAATATGAAACGTGGTCCCTCAATATTGATAAAGAGTGGTAAGAAATATTCATCCAAAATAATCAAGGTATGTAAGGAAACACAAGGTGGACTGTGAAACCAATCTAAATCATGACATGATATGCTTCTAGGAATTATTCTAAGCAATATTCTATAATTATCACCATAATTCCTAAGAAAAATAAAAAATTACTTGAGATTTAAGGATCTCCATACCCATCAAATGAGTAAAACTTAGGCATTTTGAAACTATGGAGGAGATAATTATTGAAAACCTTATGCACTATATGTTTACAATATATAGAACTATAATGATACCAATAATTGAATGCATTGGACACTAGAGATAAGTCATGTACTTGCATTTATAGCTTACCTATTGCATCCATCATAGTAAAAATATTATGGGTTGGTATAACCTAAGCATGAAGTGGTTTATTCAATGGTATAATCTTGCTATTGGTTTTATACATAGGAGCACTAGTAAGACTAGAGGTAAAAGTAGAAGGAAAATAACCACTATAATGCATCAAAAAATCATTGATCACACAATAAGAACTAGCTACTCCTTTCATCATTTTCATAATTTTAGAAAAGGAAGAAGGATATTGCAAGACATGTTTGGTAAACAATATTAATGAATTCATCATTATGAGCATCCAAGGAAGGATTAGGAAGATGATCATTTTTTACATTTTTACGTCCATAAAGTCTTCAACAAAATGGTGTGTCAAAATTCAAGAACATGTCCTTAAAGGAAATGGTAAACTATATGATATACTCCAAACCTCTTACATCTCAATACTAGGCATAAGCTAGTAATTGTGCATGTTACATCCAGAACTACATTCCTCATCAGCCTTAAAAGGAATCACTCCTTTTGAATCTTAGAGTGGTTAGAAACCCATACTTAAGAACTCTAGATTGTTTAGAGCTCTAGTTATAGCCCACATTATTAAAAAGAAATGTAAGTCAATGGCTCCACATAATAGGCCTTGCATATTTTTTGGGTATCCAAATGGTGTTAAAAGATACAATATTATTCATCCTAAAACACATGAGTTGATCATTAAGAGGAGCATTCACTTTCAGGAGGGTCCTTTAGACTCTAGACTTGACGCTTCTCCCTCCTCCTTAGACACACTATGATTTGAGGACAATTTTGATGATTCATATTACCTTGAACAAATTCTTGATCATGAGGATTTTTCTTCTAGTTTAGATGATGATAGCATAGTTAAGGATTCACATCCTTCTTCTCTTAGTCACTTTTTAGAGATTGAGGAATCTCATCCTAACTCTCTAACTTTAGGCCCTCTATGGGCTAGAAAAATAGTATAGTGCATATGATTGGGTTGGGGATCCATAGATATGAAGCAAACATGATCACAATTATAGAGTGTTCCACATTTATTCCTCACCTCAGTGTTTGATCCACAGTCATTTCATGAGGCATTTGACACTTTTGAGTGGGATACAGGCATGTATGAGGAGTATATCTCCTTTATTATGAACCACACTTAGGATTTGGTTCCCATTCGTAAGGAAAGGAATTTTTTTTGATATAGATGGGTCTATCAAACAAAATTTGAAGTGGATGGGTCAGTGGATAAGTTCAAAGCATGATTGATAGAAAAAGGTTTTTCATAGTTCTTGGCATTGACTACATTAAGACCTTTGCACTAGTTACAAAGATGAACTATATTCAACTCACTCTTTCCATTTATGCATATCATCATTGGGATGTTCATTAGATGGATGTGAAGAAAACATTTATTCATGAAGACCTTGATGAGGAAATATATATGGAGTAGCCACAAGGTTTTATGTAGGATTATTCCTTAGCTTGCAAACTTCATAAATCTATATATGGCCTCAAACAAACCCTTCAAGCTTGGTATGCCAATATGGATTCATTCCTTATCATAGTTGGGTTTACATGATTTCATTCTGATCTAAATGCCTATATTTTATGGTAGGATGACTCATTCCTAATTCTGGTTCTATATGTTAATGACCTATTGATCACAAGGGGTTATTCATCTTGCATTGTAGTAGTGAAAATTGATTTGCATGATAGATTTTCAATGACTAAATTGGGTTTATTTCACTACTTCCTTATGATTGAGATTTCACAGTCTCACTCAGTGATAATCATTACACAATCTAAGTATGTTCTTATTTTACTCGCATGGTTTCACGTGGTTGACTACAAGTCCACTTTTACTCCCTTTCTTTATGGATTCAACTTGAGGTTAAGTTTTCTTCTCCATTAGTTAATTTTATGTTGTACTGATAAATTTTTGGTAATTTCATCTATCTAGCTCACACTAGACCAAATATTTCATATGCATTGGGCATGGTCTCTAAGTTTATGTTGATGCCATATGAGCTACACTAGATGGTATCCAAGTGAATTCTCCACTGCATTTAGGGTACTCATAGTTGTGGGATTCACCATAGATCAGGCATTGATGTTGACTTGATTGGGTACATAGATTTAGATTGGGTTGGTGATATTCATCATTGCAATTCCACTTTAGGATATAGTTTCTCGCTTGGATCAAGTCTAATTAGCTAGTTTAGAAAGAAGCAAAAGGTTATTGATTTATCATTTACTAAGGTTGAATAAATTGGAGTTTTCAATGCTTATACTAAAGATATTTATCTTTAGGATATTCATACTAAGTTTGATATATAATTTAGGCAACCTACATTCATCTTCTATGATAACTAGAGCACCATCTAAATCTATAGGAATCTAATCCAACATCAGTAAACCAAGCACATCGAGATTGATATGCACTTTATTCTAGAGCTCATTCATGGACAAGTCATTAATCTTAGATTTTTCTAGATTATAGAGTAAATTGTTGATATGTTTACCAAACCCTTCACCGAGTGTAAGTATCTTCATTTGCGATCTCTTTTTGGGGTGTAGGTTGCTTCAACATCATATTCTAGGGAGCTTTATAGTCCTTTATTATTTTATATCTACTTTTGGGGGGAGGTTCTCTCTATTCTTATGATATATTTTCTATGTACTTGGGTACCTAATCAGGCCATATTTTTTGGACCCAATTCTTCTATCCACCTAAACTACGCTTAGGGGGGAGTTAGTGTAGGTTTTTAATTCTATTTTATGGTTTTTCCTAAACATGTATTTAACTTGCTTAGATATAATATTGAGGTCACTTAGGTGAAATAATAAGGTCGTTAATTTTCACATGCACATGTTTAATTTTCAAATTAGTTGGTGTGGATTCACTTGTCATTTACCGACCAATGCTGACATTTTGCACATGGTGTTTACTATTCATTTAGAAATTATCCTATGTTCACATTACCAAATGTAGGTGGCTTTATGTTTCTCTTATCCTATTTATGTACCTCTCCTCAAAGCTATTTTTCATCGATTCTCAATACAAGTTGTTATTTTACTCATGTTTGGTTCCTCTTTACTACAATACTTTCTATTTTTATATGTTAAGAGTCTAGTGTGTTCGATTCTCACTAGTTTTTTTATTGTGGCCCATTCTGATAGATTGTAAAAAGTAAGAAAACAATAATTTTCAACATTTACATTCACATTAGGTTATATATATGAATAAACATTATATTTTATACATTAAGATTTAAAACCAAATTACTCTAGGCTACATTACCTCAAACTAACACATTTGTTCTTCAGAACTCATTTTTGCTTATGATTTGGCATTCCATATTCATGAGATCTCATATAAAGACAACTAACACCTAGAACATTCATATTATTTGCATTTTCACATGGTCCAAAATGATTGAAATTAAGTTATCCTAATTTTTCATTCTCACTATCATAATAATATATTTTATCATCATTTGAATCATAATTATTATCATCTATTGCCTAATGAATAGAAACACTTGCACCATCTTGAAACATTACATCAAAGGAGTGATCAACCATATGCATGCTAGAGTATAAAAAATACACAAAATAATCTAAGGATATTGATATTGCAATAAGAAAGAAAACCCTAGATAATTCATATCTAAAACATCCATAACAATGAACCCTAGAGGGAAAGAGAGCATGAAACCCTAAGGTTTATAAGTTATAAAATAGAGGGGTTCACCAAAGTGTAAGGTATATATTTGAGAGGTGATTGAGTATAAACATATAGGGTCAAAGATAAATCAATGATCACAACCAAGATCTTAGAGGTCAAATCAAACCCTAAAAAGAGGGATATAAAACCCCAAGATTGCATGATCACTACAATTGTTTCACTAAAATGTTTTAACATTTTTCACATAATGCAAACTTCACTATGCACAATCAAGTAAAAATATTACACATTGAAAATTTGTGTAAAATCATTAAATATAGTCACACATAGAAATCTAAAATCTGCCAAAATAGGTCCTTGAATTTTCAAAACTTAACCAAGGAGGTTGATTGAGAAATCCTTGATTTTTTACATACCTATGCATAATTTAAGGATAAAAAATAGTGGAAAACAACTCCAAACAATAAGATGAACAAAACCCATAAATCATTCTACTAAAAAAAACTTTCATAAAAGGGTCGGAATCAACCATTACATTATCTTGGTATAGTCATAACTAGTAGACCCATGATCTCAACCTCTTTTTGTCAATTATATCCTCTTCTAAATTTTAGTATCTAAAACTTTTCAGCATACTTCATAGGTATATGATTATCTATATTCTGATTTCACTTTGTTGAATTGACGAGTAGAATTATCTATTTTACTTCTTATTTGACTTTGACCTAATTCTTTATAATGTCTCAAGAGGAATAAAGATATATGAGTTAATTGGATTAGGAAACCTCTTAGGAGTTATAACTACATATCCAACATGCTTGGATTCATGGCTCAATGTTTTTCTAGTGCTTATGAGTGTTCTTAGCCCAAAACTAAATAAAAGGCTTCACCTCCTCTCCATAGATAATCAAATACATATATATGCTTCATTATGACCTTTTCTTAGTATAAGATGTGTTTGCACAAGATGGATAAGGATAGAATTAAATCAATGTGCATATTCCTTGATAAAATATGAATAGCTCTTGATAAAATTTGATAAATGAGCATGAGATATTTGTCTTATAAGAGATCTAGATGATATGAATCAACAATCAAATGGATGAGAGTACATTTATATATACAACCATCTCAAGGGCAAATACACATAAGATAACCACTAATGATAGTAAAAGGTGATAATCAAGGATTCACAAGTTAAGGGGATAGACTCATGTGTTAATTATGACCTAGGAAAAGACTTGAAAATAATGTTTTAGACATTCTGAGAAAATTTGGAATCATATAAGGGAAAATGAATAGTCTATATGTTAGTTCTAAAACACTCAAAATTAAATGGAGGTATAATTACTGACCAAAATTAAATATAAATTCAAGTTGTAATTTAAATCTTAAGTTGAGGGATGAAAATATAGGACCCAAAATAAGGTAAATTGTACCGAAAAGAGCCAAATGTGTACACATGGACAAAGTGTTATAAAACATAACAAAAATGCAATGGAAAAGGGTCTTGTACAAAAATTAGGTGTCTAAAATAACATACTTTGGGATTAAATGCTTCCTAATTTATATTCATATATAATATAATGATTCACATGATAGATATGAGACTTACACAATATACACATGTTCGTGGATTTTTAGTTGCCTTTGGAAGTATTCTCATGGTATTTTATTTTCATTTGTTTTTTTTTTGTTTTTTTTTTTTTACTTTTATTTCCTCATGATTAACCAGTTAGTTCTCTTTTTTACATTTTTTTGTTGATTTCATTGGCCACTTGTCTTTGATTATTCCTCCTATAAGTTTATTTTCTTGACATTTTGTTCGCATACTTCGTTTTACTTTATGTGCACTTGATTTTTTTTCACTTTGTTGATTTGGCTACCAAATCTTTGTATATCCATTATTTTCCATGTTCTATACCATGCATATGTTTTATGTCCTTACCTACATTTCCATGACACATATTATTCATCTATTAGCAACAATGACCCTATTTTATTATTTTAGAATGACCATATATTTCCCACTAAGGGACAAGATACTTCCACATATACTTGTGTACTTTATCAATTATACCTTACCCAAATAGGGGGAAAACCATTAGTATACATATATTGATCATTGATATGGGGCATACCATTATTGTGCTTTACTAATTATTTCTTGCTTATTGGGAACATGACGTGCCCATGTGTTTATAGATTATACATTATTTATATTACAGTAGGATCTCACCATATGTCCTTTCATATATCTTATTCACATTGGGACGTGTTATTATTTTCCTTCATTATTATATATTTTCCATATTGGGGCATATTATTACATCAGGGCATATCACTTTCCCCTTTATTTTCATTCTCTTGCTTATATTATTTTTGCTTTAGCATACCAAGTCTTGGTTATCGATGAGATTTGATGATGAGATTTTTATATGATTATACACATGTTATCAATGTCCTTTCAAGATTATTATAGTTTTATCATTACTTATGTTACATATGATGCATGTAATCCTTTTCTTCCAAGATTAATGTATGCTAAAACATAACTCACCCAAAATTGTAATACCCTACCCCAACCCAATAATGCCTTATCATTGGCACGGTGTCATCGTGATTCTAGTGTGTCAAGTTGTGACCTTACATAGGTTATGTGGATAATGTTATTGTTGAATGTATTTTTTTTAGTCCCTTGGATAACATAGAAGTCTTCAAGGTCATGTTAGCTTTCTTGTGACCATGATCAGGTTATGTTTTAGTCTTGCAGTAAATTACTTCGTTGTTATATTTTGTTGAGTGTTTCATCTCTAGAGGTGAGTTGGAGATGCTTGAGGTGTATCTGGTCTCTGAGATGGTTTTATATTCTATTGTTTATTTATTTACACCTCTATCTTTATTGTTTTGAGCATCCATATTTTGTTGTGTTTTTATAACACACCTTTATTAGTAGTTATATTCGGTGGACATATTATTTGTCCTTATGGATTTGGCAATTTTAGTGGTTGTTCAATAGGTATGTCAAGTAGTTATTCACCTTGTTCACTTGGACATTGAACTCAAGGTCAACCATTTCTAGTCTTAGTTGACACATATTTGAGTTCCTGTTGGTCATGTCATATTTTAGTCACATATTATATTGTTGTTTTCTATAAAGTGCATTTTTTGCCCAAAAATCATATGCAGTTTTGCAATAAAATATTTAGATAAAATAAATTAAATTAATTTATGTAATTAGTTCATTTTAAGGTAAATAAATAATGTTTATTCAAATATTAATATTTTGGTATATATACATACAAATAAAAATTGATATAAAATTATGAATTTAAAAAAAGAAAGATTTCATGAATTTAAAAATAATAAATTTCAAAAGAATTAAATAAGTTGAGTGAATGTTGAGTGGGGGAAAAGGCAGGTTAGAAGTTAAGTGGAGAGTGGCACAGAGGAGAGAGAAAAAAGCTGGCAGGTTATTCAATTTTGATTTTCATGGAATGTGGAAGGGAGTTTGGCATCAAATCTCATAAGACAATTTAATATTTCACCTATCTACTATGTGTTCCCTATTTGAAATTTATGGTGCTGAAGGAAAACAAAAAAATAAATGTGTGCTTGGCTAATTTTTAATGTACCATTTTGTAGTTTCATTCTTTAGCCAAGATAATTGCTCCCTATTGTTTTTATTTTCAGAAGCATCATTCATATGGATGAAGAATGAAGCAAGGAGGAGGAAGAATGGACCAGCCATGAGAAGAAAGGAGAGGAGGAGCTGGGAGCACCTTGCATGAGACACGGGAAATTGAATTATCTCTTAAATATAGTTGGTTCTCCTAAATAATGAATAGATTAAATAATGGTGAAAGCAAGTAGTTTTTATTAGTCTTTGATTGTTGATTTTAGTTGTGTAAACTAGTTAATACCTGGTTGTAACCATTATTTGGACTAATATATTTTCATTTTTAGAACTTATTTATAATTTTTCAAAATATTGAACTTTGGGTGAATGGATTCCCAGATAGTTTTTCTGAACTAGTTTAGATCTACCTTTTCTGGGTTGGGAATGATGGTGTTTTTGGTTATTAAAAAATAAAAAAATAAAAGAAAATTTCTCTAGTTATAGCGATCATGCTGGAATTTTATTTTCCATGTAGATCGATTCTACTTTTATCTCATCTATAATGTTGTTTTTTTAATAAAATATTTATTAAATAATATATATGTATAAAAAACAATGATATATATATAAACATATTTATTTTTTTACTCTCTAACATGCGCTATGTAACAAAATAAATATGTTTATTATATATATATATATATATATATATATATATATATATATATATATATATATATATATATATATATATATATATATATATATATATATATATATATCGGGGGGAGGAGAGGGGTTTTGAGTCAAACCCAACCCCCTCCCATGGAAGGGAGAGGGATGAGATCGGGCTAGTCGGCCCACTGCCAACCCCCTGTAATTATGGTTGATGACCATGGCCATAATTAGGGCTTAAATCCCAACCAATGACTGTCGAGCAAGGCTTCACAAGGTTTAAACAAACAAATTAAAAAAAAGATTATATCCAAACAAAAAATAAAATAAATTCTTTCTTCAATTTTATTTTCAACAATATGTATTTATAATTATAAATATATATATCCATATATGTGTATACACACCTTTATAATATTGTGAGTTCAAGCTCAATTACCACTTAAGGACAAACTTATCTTGATAGTTTTATCTACAAAAAGTTTTCATTTATTATTTATGGATATTACGATGCGATTTGATTATTGAAATTACAAATGAGTAGTTCTTGAAGTTAGTAATCAAATTTGTGTCCTTTTTTTCCTTAATTGGTGTTCTTCTAGTAAGTTGCATTAATAATCATTGAGAGTAGTTCAAGTGTATCTAGACCTTGTTAGGGTATCACCTTGTTAAGGAGTTATCATCTAGATTAGTGTTAAGTAATCTAATTACTATCATGATGTATGAGTAGTAAGTATTTTCTATAATGTCATAACATTCTAATAATATATGAGTAAAGTAAGGTGTTCACCTTGATGTGTTTTGGTTAGTTCAAAGTTGTATTATTATGTTATCATTGATATAGTAGTGAAAATGTATGAATTTTATAGTTATAGAGTTTCTTAAATACTAACAAATTTCATTTATTTTTGCTTTAAGTTTTATATTTACTTCTTTTATTATTGTGTCTTGATCATATAGTCATCATGAGTATGTTTTGTTTAATTGATTAATTCACTTTTTAACTTGTTTATTACTTCAGAAAAAGAGATGAATTTAAGATAGAGAGATCACTTGTTCATCATAACGCTGACACTTGTCGCATATGTTATAATGTAGGTTAGAAAGTTGCAGTGGTATATAATTTACCCAGATTTATTGTCTTTTTGTATAACTTGTGTTATATTACTTTTATACTATAATGAGATGGAATATATTAGGCAAAGGAACAAATAGTTGTAATGTGATTTTAAGAGTATTTGTCAATAACAAGTTGGAAACAGATTTCTATGTTGTTTGAATATAACATCCAAATATGTTGTAGTTAGAATAAAGTGAGTATTACACTATTAAATCTTAATATTAGTATAGTATGTTACACATTTAAGTAATTTAATAAAATATTATTCAATGAAAAATTAGATTTTCACTAGATTTGTTATTGGAAGACAAAGATCAGCTTATTTGTTCCTTAATTAATGTGAACTTAGAATTAATCATATTTTACTTTCGAACATAATTGCATATATATTTTTTTAATGGAATTTCTCTTGGGAAGAACTATAGGCTTATATATCTAGGTTTACCTTACACTCAGGATAAATAATGTAACAATAATGGTAAAAAAAAGTTATCAAAGAAATTTACCTTGAACATAAACTCTCCTATTGATTATGTTGAATTTATGATCATAATAACTAAATCAAGTCAATAATATTCTTTGTTTCAATTTGAACAAAATGAATCTTAGTTTTTTTTGTTTTAGTCAATTAATCCTTAAGCAAGTATTTTTCCTTCACAAAACATGGTCTAATGGCATTATTCACTTGTTGGAAATAATCAAAGGTGGCCTCAATATGTCAATTATATTCCTAGTTTAAATTTTTGAATGAAATTCACAATTCTAATAATTTAATTTTCTAAACTATTTCCCAAGAGGTGAAAATTTATGTGTTTCCATCCTATAACTGCCTTTGGAAACTAAATTTTAAAAATAGTCAAAGTAGCGAAAAATCAAAACCAAGACTCAATAGCAATTCTCAAAAGCTAATAGAATTTATATGTAGCACTAGATTAATTTTTAGCTCATATAAACTGAAATGGTGCCTCGATTCCATAAGGCAATCGCAGAGAAAATTTCTTTTACCTTATTTTTTCCTACAAATGTGCTTCGAAACCGTCCTCTAATAAATTGTCATAATTTAGTTTCTTTAGAAACTAAAGTTAATTTTAATTTTTTCTACCTTCATTTCATCTTAGGAGTTTTTAGATTCAAATTTTGCTTTCATTTGATATTTTTAGTAAGCTCTTTCAAAATCCGATTCATTCGCATTTTCCTTTAAAATATGAATTTTATTGTTAATTTCAGTTTGGTTTAGACTATTTGTTTTTTGTTATAATCACTCTATGATTATTTTTATGTTTCTTATGAGTTTATTTTAGTTCAAATAATTGGTCTATGTCTTCTAAATCATTTGCTCTATTTTCATGATATTTCAATATTTATCGAAGCATGGTTTGCATACCATTAGGTGTTTTCATTTCTATTATTTATTTTCATTTTTTAAAATTATATCAATGGTTGCATTATTATGTATTTATCTAATATAGAAATGATTAAGCACAAGGGTGATAAATAAATATATATCATACCAATTAATTTGAAAACTCAAATAAATAATTATCTGAATTTAAATACTGAGATATGTTAAAAATAAAAAATACAACTATTGATTGATATTGTAATAAATTAGAAACAAAAGTACTTAGTTTATTGCGTGCCTATAGATCTAGGTTGAAACAAGATGTAAGTGGAATAGATAAGGATCTTAGAGAAGTCATTATATTCTATAATTTTTCACTCTTTGGCCTCAGATGATTGTGTTAGATCTAGATGATTGTGTCAATGTTGGTGTTTAAATTAGATGCAAGTGTCCAGTACAATATAGTGGCTAGATATAGATGTGACCAACTGGAACCTTCTAAGTTTTATATCACCTTTCCTATGATGTGTTCAGATCACATGCATAGGTTGTCACTCTTTATCAAATGATCAAACCCTATCTTATTTACCCTTGGAGTGGTTATGGAAAAAATGATTTAGTGGGAACATGGTGTCAAGTTTCTTGAAGGACCCCTCTATTAATGGTCATTACCTACATATCCAATACTTTGAAGAGGGATTCTAACTTATGTAGTTCTCTACTATGTATTGGCGTGTGTGTGCATGAGGATGAAATGTGTGATAATCAAGTACAAGAGTGACTTAGATTTTAAATTGAAAAATATGGCTCATGGGATCCTCCCTTAGTACTTCAGAACTATGGAAATAGTTATGAATAGGGCTGGTTTGCTCACTTGAATGCTTGATTTAATACTTCTTGTTATGTTTCGTTGTGAGTTGTATGTTATTTCCAAGAGAAGAATGAATGAGGGTTGATATTGTATATATACCCATCCCTTTGGAAAATATATTACACTAAAGCACTTATGTTGACTATAAAGATACATTTCATTTAAAAATTGAATGAATTTTGGGCACTTGACACTTAGCTTCAAAAGGGACACTTGCATCGATGTAGGTGTCTAGCTTAGATGCATGTGTTTGGAAAACTATAAAATAGGTAAAAGTCCAAAACTGGTAGAGAATTATAATTATATAATCAAGGACCTCTCTAATTAGGGACTACAAACACAAGTAATAATAATTTCATCAATGGATATGCATGTTTAGCACCTCACTTTGAAACATTAAACAAAAGAGGTTTTAATTCCTGACAATGTAAAGTATGGATAAATTATCCATGCAATGTTAAAATGATATAGTATAGTGCATATGTGTTTTACATCTATTAAATTTGAAACATATGCCTCTTAGATAAAAATGTCTTGGATTTCAAAGCCAAATGTGTGAGCATGCACATATATAAAAGAATCAACATGTCATGCTTAAAATGGAACAAATCATATTTGATCATGATAAACATTATGAATTTCATTGAGATATTTCACTAAAAGATGACTAAGATGCCGATCAAGCTCTCTATTTCAAAATATATTATATATTTTATTATTTGAGTAGTTTAATATTTTCATCATTATCAATTTATAAATATGCCTTTATATATCATAAACATGCATATACAGATTTATTTATGTATCCTCCATTTTGTTCATCCATTTTTAAAAGTATATAGGATAATGAACTAGGCAAATTCTATATAAATAATATAAATTAATTTTTTATTTTTTCAATGTATTAGGTTGGTAGGGAACAACGAAGAGGGGAGGGAAAAGGGTGAGTGGCATGCTTGAATATCCATTATTTACCATTTTCAAGGTCTATTTATGTGTAATTATTTTATTTATATTTTATAAGTTTTAAAAAACATATATACGTCTCAAAGTACATGATCTTATCTAACTTTCCACTAAAGGGTTTAACAAAATACTAAATGATGTTATATAATTGAGGGGGGAAGGGAGGTGGAGTTGGGAGGAGTGGATGTAGGAGATGAGGAGGTGCAAGGGATCGAACATGGGTCACAACCAAATATCTACTATGTTTTGCTAAAAAAATTGGATTTAATTTTTTAATGTTTGACCCTCTTATAATTCACCATTTCAAAAAAATATAGTTTATAAACTAGACTTGAAGTTTTGCAATTCATATTTTTATAACATCTTTAAGCTTTGAGTGTAAGAATCTCAAATAATATTTGTAAGTTTAGGGTTATTGTTATTTATAAAAACCCATGTCCACTTAAGACCCCCGCTTTCCCCTCTTCCATGCACTTACCCACTTTGATAAATTTAATAATTTGTCTAATCCTTGTATTTATTAATGCAACCTTGAAAGTCTATTTCAATTTTGAAATTTGAACACAAGCAATACAAATCTTTACCAATATTTGAATATCAACCATGGTCCAAAATTCCCCTCTTCTTCTTCATGAATCAAGGTAATACATGGATAAAAATATATCGTACAAGTTCAATTTGTTTTGGCCTTCATTGTGAGTTTGTATTTAAGGAAAATGAGATTTTAAACTCATGGATATTTTACCATACTATCTGTAAATGCATGATGGATTATTGGGTGTATAAATTTAATGATTTGTTGTTAGATCTATAATTTTAGTCTCATATAGATGAATAAATGTCTAATTTATTTGAAAAGTCTCATTTCAATTTTATATACTTTTATTATTTCATGTTTATAAATTTGTATGTATATCATCAAAGCATTAATCAATTTGAGTATGGTTCTAATGCTTTCCCCACAACATTTAGAATATTTAAAGTCATCTTAAAGATGCCTAGGATTTTATTTTTCTAGATTAGAACCCTTAAATCAAATTTGAAGTCTCATGTGATAGGTGTCTCTAAAGGGTGACATTAGGGTGTCTTTATAAAACATAACTTTTACATGTGACATTAGGGTGACTTTAGAGGAAAGCTTGACTTGAATTTATAAGTGACATTAGCGTGTCTTTAACATTATATGTCTAGATGTTTTTGGATATGACATTAGTGTACCTTTAAAACCATATTTTGGTGTCATTCAAAGGTGATGTTTGGTTGATTTAAGTCACAAATTTAGATTTACTTTATGTTTGTCTTTAGGGTTTGCATTGGGTGTCCATAAAGGCCACTTTGTTTTCATATTTAACATTATTGGAAGTTCTAACTAAATTAGTTAATTGAATCATTACATGAGGCACTCAATTAGGGAAAATTGAACCCCCTAAACCTAGTTATGACAAACTAATGTGACTTGGGGCTCGATATGCCCTAATTTACTATCCCATTCAACCAATCACTTATTAGTTTCATGGGATTATAATTATATCATATCAAACTCCCTAAGCATAATTTCAATAATCTAATGTGATTTTTGGTTCATACTTCTTAATTGAGTTCCCTATTTAACTAATCACTCAATTAATTTCATGGGGGACATAATTTGGGCATATATAGCCTCATAAACCTAATTTTGACAACATAATGTGATTTTTGACTTGATATTACCTAATTGAGATCCTCGTTCAACCATTCAATTATTTTATTACATGAAGGACACAATTAGTGTATATTAAGACCCATAAATGTATTTACAACAACTTAATGTCATTTGGGGCTTTATATACTCTAATTTTGTGACTCATTTAAAAAATAACTAGAATTTTATAATGGGGGTTACAATTAGGGCCTCTCAATCCACCTAAACTTACTAATGACAACCTAATGTGATATAGGGTTCAATTTTCCCCAATTAAATGCCTCATTCAACCAATCAATTGATTATTGAATGGGATATATAATTAATGTATATCAAACCTCCAAAACCAAATTGTAAGAACATAAAGTGATTTGGGGTTTTAAATTTCATAATTGAGTGGGCTATTCAACCAACCACTTGATTGGTTGCATGGGTGACATAATTAGGGTATATCGAGCCCCTTAAACCTAATTGTGAAAACATAATGTCATTTTGGACTCGATATGTCATAATTAAATGTCTCTTTCAACCACTCACTTGATTTGTTGTGTGGAAGATAATTAGGTCATATCAAGCCCCTTAAACCCAATTTTGGACTTAATTTAAATTAATTGAGTGCTTCATTTATCCAATCACTCACTTGGTTGCATGGCGGATGCAATTAGGGCATATTGAGCCACTTAAATCTAATCATGATAATCTAATGTGATTTGGGGCTCAATATTCCCTAATTTAGGGTAATATTTAAATAATTAATTGATTAATTATATGAGGGACTCAAATAGGGCATATTTAGTCCCTTAAACTTAATTTTGACAAACTAATGTGATTTGGGTCTTGATATTCCCTAAATGAGTACCCCATTAAATTAATCACTTAATTACCTATGTGGTGGATGAAATTATGGCATATCAAACCATATAAACATAATATCAACAACCTAATGTGAATTGGGGGTCATATGTCCTAATTGAGTGCTCCACTCAATCAATAACTTAATTGGTTTCATAAGGAATGTAATTAGGTCATATTGAGTCTCTAAACATAATTTTGGCAACCAAATTTTATTTTAGGATTATTTCCTCCTAATCGAGTGCCCCATTCAACTCATCACTTGATTGGTTGCATGGGGGATGAAATTAGGGCATATCAAACCCCTAAAACTAATTCCAATAACCTAATGTCATTTTGGGTTTGATATGCCCTAATTGAGTGCCTCATTCAGCCAATCACTTTCTTAATTTTTTGGGTGGTGAAATTAAGGCATATATATAATTTCACTTAAAATAAGAGTATAATTTTAAATATAAATCATTTTCCTCACTTATATTTTACCATTTTTTTAAAAAAATAGTAGTTTAGAAAATAGATTCCAAATGTTTGAATAACTTTGGAAGGAAAAAATATTGGAAGCTTGCATTTGGGGATATGAAGAGTTATCCTCCATTAACTGTGGTTCAATATTTATTCTTGACCACCCTCTCTTGGCCCTCTTAGTCCTCTTAGTTCCCTTGATTGGATTCTTGTTCTTGGTTGTGTTATTTCATTATTTGGTGTTTCGTGGTGGGTCACTTATTTTTTATTGTGATTTATTATTTATTTAGTATTAAACATGCTTGTCTTTTTTTTGTTTCATTGTGCCTTGGGTTTTGTGTAAAGGTAATTTTTTTGGATGACAAGAGATTATTTATACTTTGGTTATATTCTTCCTAATTTTGTATGAAATCAAATAATGATGGTATTCAAGTGACTCATGTGGAAGATGATAAGACAAGAACCTAAACAAAAGTGGAAATCATTAATGAAGTGTTTGTAGAAGAGGGTACTAGTAAATATAACATTAACAAGGGTGTTGATCAAAATAATGAGAAGTAATCCTTAGAAAATTAGAGTGAGGCAAAGAAATTATTTGTATAATTCTTACAAATGAAAGAAGGTTTAAAGCACATGGAAGGATAAAACGTTATCTTGCATGGATTTAGCTCAAAGGGTGATAGGGTATCCTTATAGAACACAAAACAAAATAGTAAGTCCCTTAGTTTGTTGAAAACCCTAACCTTTTGCCCTAATGAGGCCATGGAAAAATATCTACAAATGGAAGGAGTTAGATTAAAAATTATAGGTATATGTTTTGTTTGTCTCAATTAGAATTCATTACCTTCTAAGTGTTTTTTTTGAAAATTGGTTAAATGTAGTGTGGGGAAAAAAACTAGGTTTATATACAAGTTTCTACATAATGATGTAAAGAGGCAAGTTTTTTTTTATGAATTCAAATATATATAAGGATTATAAGTAAACTCTTTTGTAACTATTAGTGTAGGATATTGTTTTCCTCATATTTATTATTATGGATTATTCCTACACTTGTATTTAGCTTGTTTAGGTGTTATTTTGAGGTCACTTAGGTGTCATAAATGAGGTAATTAAGGTGCACATGCACATGGCAAAATTGTAGTCAAATTGGTGGGTAAGGATACCCTTACCCACCAATATTGGCATATGGAGCACATAAACCATTTGGTAAAAGTCTTGTGTTCACATTGCCAAATGTCTTGACTCTATGCCTCCATTGTACCTATAAATACACCTCTCATCTAAGCTATTTTTTAATGAGTTATGAATGCAATATTATTATAATTCTACTATATTTTGATTTCAGTCTCAATAATGGAGTTCTGCTTCTATTTGTTTTGCATTTGCAGTTCGTGTATTCGATTCTATCAAATAGATCTTGGACAATTATGTCATGGTATCAGAGCAATTTTTTAATAACAAACACTAATTTTTTGTTAATTTATTGAAATCTTGAGTAGTTTTTTTAGTTTGTATTCGAACTAAAATTGTAAAGGAGAAACTTGTATATTTGTGTGTATCATCTACAGTCCTTTATTCTCTAATTGGTGAACTTCATTAGTATTTGCAATTATTTCAATTATATTGGACATATGAGTAACCTTTTGTAGATCTGAAAAGAGGATTCAAGCTAGTTGGACACCAGACTAAATCTTTTTTTGATAAGGAGGCAAGATTTACAAGAAGTTATTTTGCAAATCTATTTTTTGATTTAAAATGATTGTTATTTTTCCAACTGAGAAAAAATGATAAATAATCGCTCATAAAATTTTTTAGATTTTGTGCACCTTGGTTTCCTCTTTCTGTATCATTTTTAAATTCATAATTTCATTAATAATTGTGAAAGTTATCATAGTTTTACTGACTATGGTACTATTCAAAAAATTGCAAAAAAAATTACATTTTTGATGATGGAGAAAATTTAAGGAGTTTTTTTTAATTATTTTTTTTAAAACAATATTATTATGGGAAATCATATTGTAAGGAGTTATTTATCATTGTTTTGTAACATTTTATTCTATTTCATGAAGATGAAGGGTGAGGTCTGGTTTTGGTAGGTGGTCAAACCCCCTCATAAGCAAAACAAAATTTATACTCTCTTTTGCTTGGCTCACAATTTCACACTCTTTTTTTCTCCTCATGGATGCATTTTTAGTTGAGCCCGACGTCCATTTTTGTGATTTTTCACTGTCACTTATATAATCATTGCACAAATTTCTCATTTGTGGATGCATTCTCAACTAAGTTTGGCATCTATTTTTTATGAGTGTGCATTGTTATTTGTGCCTTTAATGCAAATATTTCACTCATTTCTACACTAGCCATTTTGTTGATGTGTGTATTACATGATAGTAAATACTATACTGTATTGTGAATTCAACAACCTTGGATAGTCATCTTGTCGTTGTGTGTATTGTGTGATGGTGGATACTATACCAAATCATACACTTTAACAACATCAGCGATATCTAAGTGGTTTACTATGCAGATCTATACCTAAATTTCATTGTATCTAAGTGCAGATCTACTATGTAGTATCTTATTTGCCTTGTATGCATCATCTATCCTTCCATGAGTTGAAGCTTTAATAATCAACTCTATACTTGTGTTGACAACTATCTTTGGCCTTACATGATATCTTAATATATGATGAGCTTTATTGTGCAAAAAATTTGGTGCCCATTGTATATGCACTAAAGTGATGATTTAATACGCACTAGAACATTAAGTGTCAATTACATGCACACTAAAGTGTTGATTATATACGTAATAAAACATAAAGTGCCAAACCTCTGTAATTGGGGGGGGTTTATCTGATAGTTTAAAGGGGGTTATTTTGTGCCTTGCCTTCTCTATTGCTCATTCAATTTTTACTTACACTACATCATGGATCAAAATTTTGTTCCACTTATCACTTCATTCAATTATTATGACTGGAAATCTAAAATGCAAATTTTTCTAAGAAGTAAAGGTTTACATAGGATAACCATGAATATGGAAACTAAACTAGAAATTGGTGCAGATAAAATTAAGTGGTATAATAGGTGTAATAAAGCATATGGTCCTTTGTGTTTGTCTATTTCTCCTAACTTACTCTTTCACATTGAATCTGCTAAATCACCACATGAGATTTGGAACACCTTGGAACAACTCTTTGGGAAGCAAGATGTAATGAGGGGTCATGAGCTAAAAAATGAGCTCATTAGTTTGAATCTAGGAAGTTTTGACACTATATAAGACTTTTACACCAAACTTAAATCACGTAGGTTGTAATTAAAATTGTGTGGCATAGATAAAAATGATGAACAATTGATCCTCTCTATTCTTTCCAAGTTAGGTCCTGACTACTTAATTTTTGTCTCTACCTTTGATGCTATAAAACATGTCCTAGGAACTGCATGGAGTATGCCATCCTTAGATGATTTTGACAAAGAATTAACTAGGGAGCAAGATAAGCTCATCCAAATGGGTACATTGAAGTCTTATAAATCAATGATTTGTTGAGTCATGACAAATTGAAGTCTTCAATTAATAAAGAGAAGAAACAAAACAAGAAGGACCAAGAGCAACGAAGGGGTCAAAAATTAGATACTAAGCCAAAAGTATCATATGAGTCCACCTCTTCAGGTAGCAAATGCAAGAATGAAAGGATCACATGTGCCTATTGTAAGATAACTGGGCATGATGAAACAAAATGTATGAAGAAATAGATTGATCAACTAACAAAGATGCTTGAGAAAAACAACATCAGTGTCCCTGATACAGTCAAATCAAGCTCATCAACATAGCAGTATTCTAAGGCAAAAAATAGTAGTAATGGCAAGGGTAAGGGCAAGGCCCTTGTTGCATTAGCATCTCATCCATACACATGGGTGATTGATTATGGTGCCTCACATCACATGGCTTCTTCACGAGACATATTCTCATCCTTAGAGCCATGTTCTATGCCATCTATTCTAATAGGTGATGACACTTCTATTGAAGTTTTTGAGAGAGGATATATTGAAGTTAATGATGGAACTTTTGAAAATGTCTTATGTATTCCATCATTCTCAACTAATCTCCTATCTATTTATCAAATCACCCATAATGGATCAGGCAAGAAAGTTGAGTTTACTCTAGATTTTGTTATCATTAAGGAACTGCATAGTAATACTATGTGGCCATTGGGAAAGCAAATCACCAATCAACATTGTACACCTTCTCAAATTTTTCTATTGATTACCTTTCCATTACATTACTCACTCATTCTAATGGGGTGAGTAAACTATGGCATGAGTGATTTGGTCATCTAAATTATCACTACTTGGAACAACTCAATCGACAAGATATGGTAATAGGGTTGCCGCATGTTCATTTTTATGATGGTGCTTGTGAAGGTTGCACGCTTGGTAAACATCCTGAAGAGAAATATGACAAAGGCAAATCGTGGAGATCCACTCAAAATTTGGAGCTAATTCACAGTGATGTTTCTAGGCCATTTCTAAAGCCTTCAGTCAACAAGGCTAGGTACATGCTTACCTTCATAGATGAGTTCTCTAGGTATACTTGGGTGTATTTTAATTCAACAAAAGTTTGAGGTGTTTGACCATTTTAAGGATTTCAAGGCTCTTGTTGAAAAATAGTCAAGGAAAACCATTAGAATTTTATGCACTGATAATGGTGGTGAGTATGTTAGTTATCACTTTGAGAAATTCTATACTTTAGATGGGATTGATCTATAATGAACAGTTCCATACAGTCCTTAGCAGAATGGTGTTGCAAAACATAAGAACAGGCCTTTGAAGGAAATGGAAAATTTTATGATACACTCCAAATCACTTACACCACAATATTGGGCAGAAGCCATTAATTTTGCTTTCTATATCCAAAATCATGTTCCTCATAAAGCAATGAAAGGGATCACTCCTTTTGAATCTTGGAGCAATCAAAAACATAAAGTTAAGCACTTTAGGGTATTTGGATCTCAAGATATGGCCCACATTCCTAAAAATAAATGTAAGGCCATGGAACATCAGAGTAGGACTTATATATTTTTTGGGTATGCAAAAGGTGTTAAGGGATATAGGCTTCTACATCCTACCACACATGAGTTGTTTATTGAGAGGAGTGTATGCTTTCAAAATGGTCCATCAGACTCCACACTCAACACTTCTCCCTCCTCTTTAGAATCTCTAGGATATGATGACAATTTTGATGATTCAGATCATCCAAATCAGATACATGTTAATAAAGATTCTTATTCTAGTTCAGATGATGAGGATAGTGATAGAGATTCACCTCATTCCATTCATAGTCATATTTTTGAAGTTGAAAAATCTCTTCCTGGTTCTCTAACTTCAGGTCCTCTTTGGGCTAGATAGACTCTACAGAGTATAGGTGATTAGGTTGGGGATCCATTAGATGTCAGACAAACTCATTCACAATTTTAGGGTATTCCACAAGTTTTCATTGCTTGTGCTTCTGATCCATAGTCATTTCATGAGGCATATGGCATTCTTGAGTGGGATACAACTATGCATGAAGAGTATAGTTCCTTAATTAGGAACCACACTTGGGATATAATACCCCTTCTTAAGGGAAGGAAACTTGTTCAATTTAGGTGGATCAATCAAAAAAAATTGTAGTAAATGGTTCGGTGGATAAGTTCAAAGCAAGATTGGTAATAAAAGGATTTTCACAAGTTCCTGACATAGATTATACTAAAACATTTGCTCCAGTCACTAAAATTAATTCTATTCGACTCACTCTTTCCATTGCCACAAATTATCATTGGGATGTTCATTAGATGGATGTGAAGAGTGCCTTTCTTCACAGAGACCTTGAGGAGGAGATATTTATGGAACAACCACAAGGTTTTGTGGAAGATTCTTCCTTAGTGTGTAAACTTCAAAAATCTATCTATGGTATTAAATAGGGCCCTTGAGCTTGATATGCCAAGATGGATTCATTTTTTTCTCATAATTAATTTCACTAGATGCAATTCTGATCCAAATGTTTACATCTTGCAAAAAGATAATTAACTCTTGATTTTGGTTCTATATATGGATGACCTATTGATCACAGGGAGTTATTCATCCTCCATTGCAACAGTGAAAACTGCTCTGCATGATGGATTCTCCATGACTGACTTGGGTTTATTGCATTACATCCTTGGTATTGAGATTTTTTAATCTGACTTAGGGATTATAATTTCACAATCCAAATATGCTCTTGATTTTCTTACACATTTCCATATGGATGCTTGTAAGCTAACTCTAACTCCCTTTCTTTTTGGAGTCAAACATGAGGCTGAGTGTTCTTCTCCATTGGTTAATGCTACCTTGTATTCACAACTAGTTGGTAGCCTCATCTATCTAACTCACACTAGACCTAATATTTCATATGCAGTGGGTATGGTCTCAAGTTTTATGCAAACACTACATGAGTTGCACTAGAAAGAATCCAAACAGATTCTCCACTACATGCAAGGTACTCATAGTTTTTAGATTCACTATAGAGTAGGCATTGATATTAACTTGATTAGGTACACAAATTCATACTGGGTTAGTGATATTCAACATCACAAGTCTACTTCAGTATATAGTTTCTCACTTGGTTCAATACCAATTAGTTAGTCTAGCAAGAAGCAAAATGTTATTGTTATATCATCTACTGAGGCTAAATATAGAAGGCCTATCAATGCTGCTACTAAAGTTATTTGGCTTTAAGGGATTCTTACTAAGTTTGGTATATATTTTGAGCAACCCATAATCATCTTTTGTGATAACCAAAGTACCATCCAAATCTATAGGAATCCAGTCCAACATTAACAAATAAAGCACATCAAGATTCATATGCACTTCATTCAAGAGCTCATTCATGGACAAGTCATTAATCTCATATTTTTATATACTACAGAGTAGATAGCTGATATCTTCACCAAGACCTTCATTGATAGCAAGTATCTTTACTTGTATGCTCTTCTTAGGGTATGGGCTACATCAGCATCATCTTTAGGGGGACCTTCTAGTCTTCTTCTTCCTTTCTCTCTTTTGGGGGGGGGAGTTTTTTCCTATAGGTTTTCTCCTTTTCCTCCACTTTATGAGATTTGCATTATACTTGGGTACCTCATCAGGCCATGTTGATGGGACAAAATTTTGTTTACCCACCTAAGTTATGCTAAAAGGGGTGTTAGTATAGGATATTATTTTCCTTATATTTATTATTATGGATTATTCCTACACTTGTATTTAGCTTACTTAGGTGTTATTTTTAGGTCACTTAGGTGTCATAAATGAGGTAATTAAGGTGCACATGCACATGAGAAAATTGTAGTCAAATTGGTGGGTAAGGATACCCTTACCCACAAATATTGACATATGGAGCACACAAACCATTTAGAAATAGTCTTGTGTTCACATTGAAAAATGTCTTGACTCGATGCCTCCATTGTACCTATAAATATGCCTCTCATATAAGCTATTTTTTAATGAGTTATGAATGCAATATTATTATAATTTTGCTCTATTTTGATTTCAGTCTCAACAATGAAGTTCTACTTCTATTTGCTTTGCAGTTGCAGTTCATGTGTTCAATTCTATCAGTTAGATCCTAGACAATTCCATCAGTAACATGGGTTAGTCATTTTTAAAGGTAATTCCATGAAACCCTAACCTTAAATTCAAGGACATCATGCTTAAGACTAATCCTAGATGTGTGGATATTAAAGATGTCCCCATACAAGTTTATAATATCTTTCCTCAAGCCCTTAATCCTTTAGGAGAAGTTTTTAAAATTGAATATATAAGGATATCTCTATCCCATATGCATGCAAGGTTTCTCATTTCATTTTAACCACTTGAAATTCTTCCTAAACCCCTAATATTCAAGCTTAGAGATGCATCTTATTCTTGCCCTATTGAGGGACTAGGGGAATTGAATTTATCCTTTCCAAAAAAATATGCTCATGTTAAAATTATTTTCCCCATTATTAGGAAAAATGAGAATAAGTTTCATGATGGTTTGATATATATATTGGAAAAAGGGATCATGCCTCTAGTGTTAATAGTCATAGCATACTAGATATTGATGTTGTTATGATGTACAACCCTAATTTTGAACAAGTTTAATTGATTTTTTTATTCTGGGGATCCATCTTTTAACCCCTAGGAGCTAGTTTTGAGTGATAGTAAAGGTTAAATCTCTTCCCTACCCATAATGGGTGACATGCCCCTCATTTTCACCCTACCCATTAAACCAATTTTCTCTCCCTCTCTACCCTTTGTCCCGTCCCCTAGGTTTTCCCTCTTCCCTAGTGATTTTATGTCTCCTATTATTTAATGTGTTATTGACATTTAGAATAATGCTTATATGTTGATTAAATATCACTTCCCGATGGGGTTATAGGAATACATTATTATTTTATCCAATCCCTTGCCTATAGATACCTCTAACTATATCATCTATGTGGATCCTATTGTTTATTATTTGGATGTTAAATCATATGGGGTTAATTCTATTGATATATATCCCCTTCCATTAATGGATAAAAGGAAAGATCCACCCCTACTTGAGAATGAGGGTATTACTCCTTTATGTCATTAGGGTATCTTCCCCCTAGCTAAGCCTAATATTTGTACAAAAAGGCTAAAAACTAACCTAGATAGCATGGTCCTACTTGGTACACCAAGAAGTGAAGAGGTAAAGATACTAAAATATTCCCCCTTAGTCAATATTGAGGACTCTAATAAGAAAAGAGAGAGAGATAAATATGTCAATGTTTCAATATATAGTAACAAAATAAGGTGAGCCTTAAGCCCCCACCTCTGTCTAAATAATCCCCATTATTCATGAAGATAATAAGTTATAATGTTAGGGGGGTGGAATATTAGGACATGCGACCTATTTTCATGAAGTTTAAGCATTCCAAAGATTATTTTTATTTCTTTCTTATGTTATAAGTGAAAAAAGTATGGATTGGTCTAAAATTTGCATAGAAAATTATTTGACACAATGCCTTGTAAGTCTCTACTAACCACCTAAAAGGTAAAGGGGGATATTCTATTCTTATTGAACCTAAATGGATTGATGATCTAATTGACAATGGGTTTTCAATATGTTAGAGAGATGTTTGGATTAGACTCAAGCACAAGAATCAATAGTTTTTTATTTTCTCATTGTATGCTCCAAAGGATTACAAGGGTAGAATTGAGTTATGGAATTGGCTTGATTCAAACTTGAAGGATGTCCCTTACATTATTGGGCATGATTTTAACATGGTTAAGGGAAGATAAAATAAACAAGGGGGTATCCTCTTACATGTCAAGGAAATGAATTATTTTGTTAATCTAAAATGAAATGTATCCACAATATTTTTGATCCTTTACCCAAAAACAATATCTAATAGGGAAGGTATATGGTTTATAGGGTGTAACAATTAGACTGGGAATAAAATATTCTATTAGAGGCTTGATAGGTTTTATCTCAATAAGGATAATATCACATTTTGACCTACTGATAATGGACTCAATCCAGTGAGAGTCTTTTCAGTTATAATCTTTGATCATTATCTCATTAAAATAAACTTCTCCTTGAGAAACCATGAATATCAAAAGGAGGAGGATTGAAAAGGTTTATATAAGCTTAATGTGTCTCATATTTAGGATAAGGAATGCCTTGATGGTAATAGATATTCTTGTAACATTGAATTTTTTTTATTAGAGTCATCTTCTAGTATTTTTACTTAGAACTAGTGTGTAGGGATTAGGAGGCATTTCATGAGAATGTTTGGACAAGCCAAAGATTTAATAAAATGGAAACTTGCTATATATATTTAGGATAAATTAATTTTTGTGGAAAATTCTTTCAAAATTATCCCACCAATGTTAATATCCTTGGTGACTTGGTGAAGCTCATGCATAGGCTTAGAGTAAATCAACAATACATTGCCAAAGTTGCCCAAATTAAAGAAAGAATGACTTGGTTAAAACTAGGACATAAAGGGACCAATAATTTATTTATATTGCTTAAATAAAAATATGTCAGATATAAATTCAACCAAATTAATATTGTGGGTGTGGTCTCTGAGGAGTTGAAAGATATCAAAGTTTGTTTCTTTTAATTATACTCTAAGTTCTTCACATCAAATGGATCAAGTCACCAAACTCAACATAATAGAAACATGTGTGTTAATATCATTCCTAAGAAGGTTTCTTCAATACAATATCTTGATCTTGATAGTGAACTCTCCATTGGTGAAGTATCATTTTACATTGATTCTTTTTAAAAAAATAAGGCAACTAAAATTAATGTATTTCCCATAGAGTTGTACAAGGAAAATAAGGATTAGATTGCAATGGATTGAATAAAGTTATTTAATAAGGCCTTAAAGGTGGGATCCTTGGTTTGATATTAACTTTGGGGTCATTACTTTAGTTTCAAAAGATGTCGATTCCACTCAAGTGAATAATTGGAGGTTGATTACATTTTTAAATGTTTCTTAAAAAAATTCTAAGAATTCTTGAAGACTTATTTCCCTACTACCAAGTATCATTTTTGATACTCAAAAAATATATTGTGGAAGGTAGATATATCCTTGATATTCTCACATAATCTGGGGATGTATGCAATGGTATCATGACTCTAATCAAAATATTGGCATGTTCTTGCTTGACTTTGAAAAAGCGTACAATAGAATGGAATGGTCATTTATAGATATAACACTTAAGGATTTATGTTTACAAGATGGGTTTTATATAATTTCTAATATTATCTTCAAATATTAATATAAAATGGTTACAATAAATGGGAACTTGAATTATCCCCTCAATTTATAATGTTATATTTGACAAGGATGCCCACTTGCTCCTTTGTTGTTCATGATTGTTGTTGAAGATCTACACTATTTTCTAAGAGATGATACTTTATGACCCCATGTACATGCATCACTCTTCCTAATAATAGTGAACTTGTGAATGTGATCTTTTCTAATGTCACAACTCTTTTTCCTATTATTGATAAGGAAAAATTCCAATAAATTCCTTACAAAATGAATGTTTATTATTCTGCATTTGGTTATATAGTTGCCTATCATAAGTCCATGGTAATGGGTTGGGATGATTCCCTCTAGATAAGATTAATAATTTTTTTTGGAAATTTTAATGGCCTATGTGATCTAAGAATTTGACTCAAGAGAGGATGGTTAGTATGGTGTTAGTTTCAAAATGAAAACAAAGTGAAATAAACACACTAAAAGCATAACATCTCTAGGCCTAGACACTAGGGAGAGCTTAGTTAACAAAAGCAAAGGATAAACACAACTAAAAATCAAGGAATCAAACACAAGAATTCCCTCATCTTCCTTGGATGCTTCAAATGCCTTTGTAGTAGTGGCTTGTTCGGCTTGTGCTCATGAAGTCCTTGGCAATGGAAGCTTCACTACCTCCATCTCTCCTTGGCACCTTTGGCTTGTAACTTGGCTTGGCTTGGAATCAATTTGGCATGGTAACATGAATTTCTTGAAGCTTTTGGAACCAATTTGGCATTGTAACTTTGCATCAATAAAACTTAGAAATAATGTTGGGAGGCCTCCTATTTATAGATTTTTGGATTTGATCAGAATCAACCTCAACTGTCCATCTCAAGATTGAGATGTGTGGTTGAGGATTAATTAAATTTTTAGAATTAATTTTGTAATTATCCTCATCATGACATTAGAATAAGGGATAATTAAGAGGCATAGAGGGCATCATTGAAGGCATTGATTAGGTATGGGAGGCATGAATTGATATTTGTGGCATTCATGGCCTAGGGATGACTTCCCAAGAAATGAGGTCACTTGATGATGTAGATATTCAATATTCATTTTCAAAACAAATTATTCAACAAGTTTCCATGGAATTCTTAATTAGGCCTTGATTTGGGTTAATTAGCTCTTAAGCATGATTAATCACATTGTGCACAAATTACCCAAATTGATCAGAATGTCTTGTTATTGGTCCTAAATTTGACTAGATTAGAATTAAAAGGCATTATCAGATGTGTTGGAACCGTATTCCCATTTAGAATGTTACTAACAAAAAATAACAAAGGCATGCATCTTGTGCAAAATATTTGATAGGAAAGAGTAGTCTAGAGTACGTGGGTACAAAATTGGCATTTTAACTCAAAATGATCTGATCAAAGTTAGTTGGTTCATAAATTGCATTACCCTATTTAGTGATACCCTAGCCAAAATTGGCACTTGAATATGTCAATTTTATATCATTTATCATGTTTTAGTGTTTTTAGGCCAAATTGTGCATTTTAGGTGGAAATTGGTCAAAAGCTTGGTTGGAGGTTATCAGTGGCCAGTTTTAGGAGTCTACAATTTGCCCCTATTTAGGAAGATGTTACAAACCATAGGAAAATCAATGACTTATCATACCCTCTTTGCAATAATTAATATGTGAAACAAAGTCAACAATGGCAATGACATGGTACATGTTTTTGGCCTGGATGTAGTTTTTATTCTATTGTTCCTATTGGTGGGGAGATGTACGTCTTAATCAACAAATGATACAAATAGAATACTTGATCATGTTAATTACTAGCCCATACCTCATCAGAATAACTGCTTTATCAAGAATGGCCTACATATTTGGTTACTAATAATGCTTTTATGATCTTCATTGATCATTGATTCTGATTCCTTCAAATGTCAAGATAAGGTATTTTTATAGCCTCTACAAAGGAAAGTGCAACCATGGATGGTAAATAGGGATAAATAATGGTTGGTAGGTTTGACTATGGTAGATGATAATGGAATGTATAATGGTGGGGAAACAAATAAAGATTAGGACTTTAAGTCACACGTAATATTGATGATGATGGATTTGAAATAATTTTGATTATGGTGGGGCTGAAAAATTGTTCTCTCGATAAGACCATCAAATTTTTTTATTGTTTGGGCCTAATATTAGCTACCATCTGATTAGGCTATAGATAGGAAGTTATTTTCATTTGATCTTTGATTTTGACTTCATCAAGCAATGAAGAACTTTTGTGTTCAACTATTGGTGCCTCAATGAGGTTTTCACCAATGAAATTGTCTTGACTTTCTCATATCACCTTTGAGAAGTTTTCAATAAGGAATGTTGACTTTTGACTTTGATTGTCTTCTAGCACTTTCAAAAAAGTTTCACTAAAAGATGTTGAGTTCTAACTTGGATTGTCCCCTAGCACCTTCGAAAAGGTTTCACTAGGAGAGTGTTCTTATGCTACATGAATGTTGTCTTGGCCTCCTTACTCTTCTTCAACTGCTATGTCACCATGGATTCAGTTCAACAAAGTGTGATTCTATCAGTCCCAATCGACACTTGTGGGAGATGGAATGTCAATAATATGGCTATTTTGGTTGATGGAAATGGCCTATGGAATAGTAATGAAATGGGGAGAGGCTGCACAATCCTCATAGAATATATTAGGATAACTTGTGTCAAATTTGAAGTACTTATCCTTAAAAACTATAAAAAGATCATAAATTGATCTTTGAGGCATACGTAAATAATGTTATAACAACCATGAATATATTCTTCATCTAAATTTGATTCTAACACAAGGGACTCTAAATCCAATGTCGAGACTGATGTTGATTATGATTCTGATGCTAAATCTGATGTCAGTTCAAGAATAGAAGCTAACTCTAATTCTGATTCTCCATCTGATGAGTACTCTATTATAATGATGTCTTGTTGAATGCTTGGTATTGGACAAGTAATAGCTTGTGATGGCACAATGGGATCTACAAAAACTAGTTTATCAAAGTGGGACTCCTCTAGGATGGGAAAAAGGTCAAGAGATAACTCCTCAAAGACTGGCTTATCAATAGGAGGCTCTTAAAAAATAGGCACATGGTCAATGTAATGATTTTTCCAAAGGTAGTTATAATCATTAAGAAGTGACTCAGTAAATACTGGCTCATCAAAATGAGACTCCTCAAAAACTGGTATAGGATTAATAAGAAATTTATCATAGGTTGACTTATCACAAATGGTTGATTCAATAGAAACATCTTAGATTGGTTGGTTGTCTTGGCCTTAGTTTCCAATGAGTTGGAAAATACCAATTCTAAACATAGCTTGGTCTTAAAAATATTGGATCGATTGAGGTTTGCTTGGGATTGGTATTGGAGGAAGAATGGCATGTGGTTGGATAATGGTAAGGCATTGGGAAGCATGATTACTTGCATGGGCCAAAGGACAAAGTCTTGAGATGGTAATAATAGTGCATTGTGGGGCTTGATTGTTCGCACAAGCCAAAGGACTAGGTCTTGGTATAGAAATGGTTAGGTGTTGTGGAGCTTGGTTTCTCACACAAACCAAAGGATGAGGTCTTGGTATGGGAATGGTGTGACATTGTGGTTTTAGAATATAAATGGTATGATGTGGTATAGCTTGATTACTCACATAAGCCCAAGCATCTAAGTCTTCCTCATAAACCATATCATCCCAATTGTGAGTTGGCTCATAAGTTTGTTCTTGACTTTGTTTCACGTATTGATTATTGCAAAGAGGGTATGGATATGTATCCCAAACAACATTATATATTTTTGGATCTTCAAATTCCTCCTCACAAGCCTCTTCATACCAATCTAGGTCTCAAATTAGATCGTGAACTAGTTCATGACTATGTTCCCCGTATGGAGTATTGTAGGGAGAATAATAAAACTCCTTAGAAAATATTTCTCTAGAGGGGTTCCTAGTGGGATTTTATGCAGCCATTCTATCATAAGTTATATTGTACATGACTCTACCATAAGTGTAGATAGACATATCCATGTAAATGATCAAAGCTTCAAAATAAAAAGGCTTAAAATTTTACAAACTCTAAAAAACTATCCAAAGGACAAATGGTTCAAACTTGGTCTAACTTGGTTAAAAGGTGGAGTTGTATCTCTAATTTGGTCTGAAAGTGGAACTGTATCTCCAAAATGATTTGTGCTAAGACTTGGCATAAAATAGTCTAACATCAAATGTATAATGTCAAATGTTATATGCACAAAAGGTCAAGCGTCTAAATAAAAATCAGCATGTCAAAAGTTGAAGTCTAAGTGTTCCAAACAAGGTCTAAACTAGGGAAGGGAAAAGATGAGTTACTAGGTCTTTTGTCCAAACACAGAGTCAAAATCTATGCTTGAACAAATAGGCATGATGTGATTTGATTTAATATAACAAGTTTGGAAATAACTTTAACATAAACCCAGCACACAAAATCAAACATAAACATGATTAGTTGGCATAAGACATAAGAAAAAAGGCTCTTTGATAAAGGTTGTGTTTTCCCAAATAAAAGCACAAATAATGATAAGGATAGGTACTGAACAAAAAAATTATCAATAGTTTTCAAATTTGGGTAATCGATTAATTGAAGTTATGCAACCCAAAAGAGAAATATCTATGTATTAGCCCAATGAATTAAGGCCTAAATAGAAATCAATCAATGTTTGAATCCAAACTTGACAAGGCTAAATGAAAACTCAATGTTGAAAACTAGGATTTGACCAAACAAGGTAGACAAGATTGGACAGCATGATAGCACAAGACAAAGGTCCAAATGGTATACATGACATGATTTGAAACAAATAATTTTTTATACAAGGTAAAACAAGTCTTAAAACAAATTGAGCAGCCTAATGGTGTAAGCATGCTCGAATGATGTGGTCAATACTATGTCTCAAAGACTCAAAGGCAAAATGGTTTGACATGATTTGGGTAGCATAACACTACCCTCTGCAACTCAAATGACACATACACAAATAAGTTTAGCAAAAATTTCAAGGCACAAGTGTGGTGTAAAATGGCCAGCATAACGCCTCTTTAGACAAAAGAATGACGTATAGACAAATTGGTTTTGACATGGATTTATGAAAAAACAAACAAGTTTTAGTCTCAAAACATACCAAATGAGAAAAATATCCAAAAAAATATACAAAGTATAATTATCCAAATCCTAGCAAAGGTATGGCAAAATAGGGTTGACTAAAACTAGCAAGGTCTCAATCGTTCTAGGGGAATCAATTGCACAATGAATTTCATCCCAAACAATGCAAAATAAAAGCACAAATTTTGAATCTATATCACTTGGTTTGTTGCAAAAAGGTCTAGTCCTTTTTGCAACCACTACATCTCGTTGTTCGCTCAGTGTAGTGTGATGTCCAAAGTGCCACTACATCCTGTGTGCAATTCCAAAAGAGCCAAATGAAGTCAATACCATGAGATGAAACCCTAGGTCAAAGCTTCCCTAAAGAACTTTTGGGAGGTGATGAAGTCCCCCTCGCAAGCCAAGATGCATAAATAAATAAAGAATGAAAGCAGAAAGACTTTAGAGTCATTTTCAAGATCACCCAAACTTTGACAAGTTTTTGGGGAGTGTTTTAGAGACAACTTTCTTTCTAAGCCTTGGACTAGGTTATTTGTAATAGGAATGGCACTTTTGACTCCAAGGGTTCCCTATAGGGGACAAATGGAAGAGCATACATGCAAACATTCCTCTCTTTGCCAAATAAAAATCTAACTAAATAACTATTGCAAACAAAAATTGATTTGTGTGTTCAATTTTATACCCAAATGAAATATTTGGTGGTGTTCATTTGACCCCTTGGTCTTAGTTGCAAACTTTGAAAAAACATTCACCAAAAAACATCTAAATTCTTTTTTAAACACCCAAAAACAAGGTTCTTAATTTATTTTTAAGCATGCAAAGGCGATTTAAACATGTTTTGAACAAATATCAAGCTTGGTCCTGCAAGAAAATTATTAGCATGTCCTTTAGCTTTGAAGCTCTTTTTAGCTTAGAACAATGAACTTTGAAAAAGTAGCTCTTGGGTCTGTGTTTTTGGAAAAACACAATGATCAACATCGGTTATTACCATCAATTTTGGTTACTATCTAATCGAGATCTAACCGATGTCGGTTAAGTTAGGTAACCGATGTCAGTATTCTTTTCGATGTCAGTTACTGTGTAAAAATCATGGCACCCAAAAATGGCAAAATAAAGTTAAAAAATCAATTTTCAAGAGTTTTAAGGGATCAAATAAATATTTTAGAGTTTCAAAATGATCTCCTTCAAGTGTGAGATTCGTCTAGTCCCACTAGGCATGCCATTATGTGATCTAGGAATTTGACTCAAGAGAGGATGGTTAGTATTGTGTTAGTTCCAAAATGAAAACAAAGTAAAACAAACACACTAATATCATAACATCTCTAGGCCTAGACACTAGGGAGAGCTTAGTTAACAAAAGCAAATGATAAACACAACTAAAAATCAAGGAATCAAACACAATAATTCCTTCACCTTCTTTGGATGCTCCAAATGCCTTTGTAGTAGTGGTTTGCTCAGCTTATGCTCATGAAGTCCTTGGCAATGGAAGCTTGGCTACCTCCATCTCTCCTTGGCACCTTTGGCTTATAGCTTGGATTGACTTGGAATCAATTTGGCATGGTAACACTAGTTGCTTGAAGCTTTTGGAACCAATTTGGAATTATAACTTTGCATTAAGAAAACTTAGAAATAATGTTGTGAGGCATCATATTTATAGATTTTTGGATTTGATTAGAATCAACCTGAACCATCCATCTCAAGATTGAGATGTGTGGTTGAGGATTAATTCAATTTTTGGAATTAAGTTTTTAATTATCCTCATCATGACATTGGAATAAGGGGCAATTAAGAGGCATGGAGGGGATCATGGAAGGCATTGATGAGGCATGGGAGGCATGAATCTTGATATTTGTGGCATTTATGGCCTAGGGATGTCTTCCCAAGAAATGAGTTCACTTGATGATGCAGATATTCAATATTCATTTCCAAAACAAATTATTCAACAAGTTTCCATGGAATTCTTCATTAGGCCTTGATTTGGGTTAATTAGCTCTTAAGCATGATTAACCACATTATGCACAAACTACCCAAATTGATCAGAATGCCTTCTTATTGGTCCTAAATTTGACTAGATTAGAATCAGAAGGCATTGTCAAATGCATTAGAAATGTATTTCCATTTACAATGTTACCAATAACAAATAAAAAAGGCACACATCTTGTGTAGAAGATTTGATAGGAAAGAGTAGTCTCAAGCACATTGGTGCAAAATTGGCATTTTGACTTGAAATGATCTGATCAAATTTAGTTGGTTCATAAATTGCATTACCCCATTTAGTGATACCCTGGCCAAAATTGGCACTTGAATATGTCAGTTTCACATCATTTAGCATGTTTTAGTGTTTTTAGGCCAAATTGTACATTTTAAGTGGAAATTGGTCAAAAGCTTGGTTAGAGGTTAACGATGGCCAGTTTTAGGTGTCTACAGCCTATACGACTAGTTAGGTGTCTTGGTATCCCTTATTGTTTCTCCCCTTACTTTAGATAAACACGAGAATTATTGTATGTAAAGATTAATAAAAATAAATCAAACTAGTATGAGCGCTTACTTTCATTGCATGGGAGAATACAAGTTTACTAAAAGGTTATTTATTAATTTAATATCTATTAATATTCATATTAGATGTTCAATAAGTAATAGTTCGAAAAGGCTCATAAAATGGTTGGAGAATTTCTTTTGTCAGATCATAAAGGCAACAAAAGAAGGCATGTTTCTAATTGGGATATATGTTGTAAACCCAAGATGATTGGTGGGATAGGCTTAAAAATATGATAAGTAAATGTATTATGATTGCATTCAAGTGGATATTAAGGTCTATAAGGGAGAATGAGCCAAGGAAGGTACTTGTAAGACACAATATTTTAATGGGATTTTCTAAAGGAAAACTTCAATGGAAGGGGTTGCATATCTATGACATTTTGATTGGTTCCTTCTCAATGAGGGTTAAAGTTTCTGCTATTTTTCAATACTTATGAAATGCTTAGAAGATCGTAAATAATTTAATAATTGTTAAAAGTATTTTTAATGGTTCTAGATCAAGATGTCAGGGTTACAGGTCTTTATGGTGGAATGTAAAGATGAAAAATATTTCCCTTGCTTTGACAAGAGGTAACTCAGCGTTTTATTGGTTTTTCAAGGGGTTAATAACTTTCAAATACCTCCACTCATTTGGGTATTTGGATTCTTGGGTTGAGGTGATACTTAAATTTAATGCCTCTGTTTCTCATCTTATAACATACACTCTATTGAATAAAGTTATCTCGAACTCATCTTTTATTTTACTTATCAAAGAAGAAGAAGAATTATGGGATAATATAAAATGGCTTATTGGGTCTCACTCATAATAAATTACTACTAAAATGATCTATTTTACACTCCCATTTTCCAAATATAGTTATCTTGTCCTTAATTAAAAGTGGTTGTTGTGTAAATCTTTTCATAATTGGAAGTTTAGGTTTGAATTTATTTGGTTGTCTTGTCTTGAACCCAATAAGTCTTGCTTTAGATGGTTTTCAATTCATAATAAACCTTTTTTAGGGGATGTCCATGTTAAATATAGTATCAATAAACCTTTTTTTACTATGTGAGGTGAACTTTAAGCCATCGAGCATGTTTTATTTTTTGTCCATATGTTGTATCTGTGTGGAGTACATGCCTTAAGGTTTGGTCTAAACTATTTTATTGTGATATACTTTGGTTCAATAATGCCTTTGCATATTTGTCTTCTATAAAAATATTAATGTTTTTTTTCATAAGTTGTGGATTTTATTTTCTATGAAAATTTTGTGGTTTTTTTGGAAGCAAATAAATATTAAGGTTTTTAAATTCCAAGGTACTGTGTTTACTAAATTTTCAAGAGAAATTATTGTGTGCATTTTTTTTGTGCATATATTTCTAAAACTTAAATTTCCATAATAGGAGATGTAAAAGTTCTTAAAAATTGGAATGATGAAGATAACTTCCAATAATCTATTGGATACTATAGGTTACTCAAGACACAACCCTCCTCCTAACTATAAAACCCTTTACTCTTTTGTTACAGATGTGAAAATCATTGAGGTTGAGTGGGACATTATAAAGGAATCATATATTGAACAATTTTATAATCTAGATCCAAACTTGATTGGGATTTTGGAGTCCGATATGAGTGTAAAAGAAGGTATAGTTGATAATAATGAAGCCTTGCTTAAATTTTCACATGATTCTATTAAACACTATGAACATGTGAAAGATGAAATTAATTCTCATATTAGCAAACTGGCCATGGAACCCTCATTTTTTAATGGCATTTTACCTATATAAATTGTTAGCTCTTCTCAATATTCTTAGGCTAGACATATGTTTCCTATTGATGGGTATGGTGATATATTTGCCCTCGAAATGGATCAATTTATTGAGAGTAATCTTAACAATATTTTAGTAAAGCTTTGAGAATTTATTGAGAAAATTAGTATGATTGCTAAGGATAAGCTATTAAAATAGGTTCATGAACTTAAGATGAGTATGTGCTTGGTTAGTTGGCAAAAAACAACTCCTTAAAGTTAGAGGTGGGTCTTTGATAAGGCAGGTTTGATTGAATTTGATCATAAAATAGCATAGTTGGGACATGGTGATGATGAAAAACAAAATGAGGATGTTGAAATTGACACCATTTGATGTGTTTTTGGTCTTTCTAGTTTGATACATTTGTTCTTTTGTCTAGTTTTATATTCCATCATCATTTACTTGGTCATTTGTTTATGTATTTTGATATTATGTTACTAGGATAGGTGTTGTTTTGCTGGGAGTAGTTTAAAACCTTATTCCTAGTTTTTAGTTTTATCATTTTCCTCTATTGAGACATAGATTTTTTTTTGTAAACTCTCTTTCAATATAAAATATACACTCAAAATGCTAGAATTCATGTTTATAGAATACATGTTTCCAAGATGACATATTTCTATGTTAAACATTGTTGGTTTTATATATTTTTTATACAAATAATGCACATAATTATTTTCTTTTGAGAAATATGATTCACATGTTCATCAAGCAACATCTTAAAAAGGAAACATAGATTCAACTCATTAAATTCATCCATAATCCAGATGTTTTGTATAATTTTTTCTCGTATAAAGGGTTGATTTCATATTTCACCTACTCCTACATGTACTACGAACGTGGAACTTATTCCCACAATGGGATATATTTATGATACTTTTTAGCCTCATTTTTTTAGTATATATATTATTATGTTAAGTTGATCTTTTCTCACTTAATTTGTTACTTAGAAATGTATGCAATATTTAGCATATATTCAAAGACAAGATTTCACAAGGGTATCATCACATCCTCAACAAAATCTAGGTGTATTATTTGTAGTTGTTTCTATATTTCATTGCATAATATTATTATGGGCACTTATCCATCTCTAAATAATATTTTTTTTTTAGGATTCAAAAGTGTATTGAAGTTTTCCAAATGAGTTTATGGGGCACAAAATATTTAATCAGTTTTTTTTTTACTTTGATATATATGCACACAGTAAACATAAAATTGAGGCATTACATAGACACATAAAAATCACCCTTAGGTATTTTTTAATTTTATAATTTAATTATTATAGGGTCTTGTGTGTTTGTTGGTTATTGGTGTATTTTTTGTCATTATTTATCATACCCCCTCATCTCTCTCTCTCTCTCTCTCTCTCTCTCTCTCTCTCTCTCTCTCTCTCTCTCTCTCTCTCTCTCTCTCTCTCTCTCTCTCTCTCTCTCTCTCTCTCTCTCTCTCTCTCTCTCTCTCTCTCTCTCTCTCTCTCTCTCTCTCTCTCTCTCTCTCGTGTAGAATACAGTTTTGATGTTTGGATATTTTTTACCATTAGGGTCTCCCTAGGGTTTGTGGTTTTGTCTTGTTCACCTTCTTACCCATTTTATGTTGGTATGTATGATAATAAGGTTCCAATTTGAGTTCAAGGAGTTTTTATATACAAAAGTACAATAATACATTGGGGCATCTAGAATGCATCTATGAATGTAAATGAAAACATAAAATGCATCTAAAATTTATCATCATGTTAATTTATTGATTATTTACAAACGTTCTATATAATTCAAGCATTTTGAGAGAAATCATTAGAACACTGAATTTTATGGTGGAAACCCATTGCATCACATTAGTTTTCCTATTTAATGAAACATAATTTCATGTACTTGGTGAGTTTCATTTTATATTTTAAACCATTGAAGAGCCTGATAGGTAATAAGTGCTTTAAAACCCTATAGAACTAGAACATATATTCCAAAAAATCATTTTATTTATCACTTGTATGTTCAATTGTCTTATTAGAATTTATATAAAAACACAATTTTCCAATAATCAGTGCCAATATTAATTAAAGTTTATAAGATTGTAATTTCATTCAAAGTGTCATTTATATTAATAGGAATTAAAATAATATTTTCAATTATTAATGTTAATATGAGGATCTATTATAACTTTATGTAATAAGATTTGGTTCTAAAACTAATTTAGATTATGTTTTCTTTCAGATACTTTATAAATCATAAAATAATAATAAACTCTTACATGATGACACAATATAACTTCAATTATAAGTTATTATATAATGACATAATATAAATCCAAATGTAAATTACTTCAGATTGTAATATATTCTAGTATAAATTAATTTAAAATATTTTTTCAATTGAAAAACATCCATACTAGTTATTAATTTAAATAATAAATAAAATATAATTTAGAAATAAAAAGGTGGATCATATATATTCACTACCTATCAAAATTAAATTATAAAAAACTCATTATATTATCTTGTTATGTTAATGAAAGTGCACTTTTCAATCAAAACATTATAAAAAACCATCAATATCCATCCATTAAAACATATATATTCACTACCCATCAAAATGAAATTATAAAAAACCATCAATATCCATTCATTAAAAGATAAGATAGAAATAAAGGTATCCATTCATATTTATGAGGTCCACATGAAGAAAAGACTTCAAGTTTTCCATAATTGTTTTGTTATTATCTAGAACATGGGTAATCTCAAACTACTTAACTCTAAAAGATGGTGAAAATTTAACATCATATTATATATTTTATTAGAATTGATCAATATATCTGTTAGTCACATAAAAATAATATTTATAAAATATGATTATAAAAAAAATTTCATTTTGATACATAGGTCACATAAACAATCTCCTCAAACACAGACCAAGTCATGACTATCAGATTGACCAAAGCACAACTAGTCGTAGAAGCACTAGAAAGGATCCAATGGCTTGAGACACAAGATAAATAATAAGATGAAGAAAAGAAACAAAAATACAAAAAATAAAATCAATAAAAATTTAAAATTCAAAAATATGAAGTAAATAATTAAGTTGCACAGAGGGAAAAATTATAAAAAAAGAGATTGCAAAAAAAAATGGCAAATGTTGAGTATGATGCTAATATGGGCACTTGAGTTCTATTTTTAAAATTAGTAATTTTAGTTTTTTAGGAGTTCTGAAAGGTTATTTAATTTATTTATGACATTAATTAGTGTTTTTTTCACTTTGGGACACTTTCTAATGATTTCCTAAAAAATAGTTGGAACTCCCAGTTAACTCTAGTTCATTGTAGTTCACTTCAGTGTGCTCTAGCTCACTATTTGAATGCTTGATTAAGTATAAGTCATTATCCGCTAGTTATCAAAGATTAATCACATGGTTTATTTATTATATGACTTAAATTTAATTTAATTTGAGTTAATTTCTTTTAATTAGCTTAGTTAGTTGACTAGGATGACTTTCTAGTTACATGTTTGACTTTACTATTAAAGAGGTTTCTTGCTTGATGTTCAAATATTTATAGTAAGTTATATTAAGTTTATTTATTATATTTTTAATTTATTTTCATTTCACTTAATGGCATAATAATATTATATTATATTTTTTAATTTTAGACTTAATTTACAATGCAAGTTATATTGTTAAAAGCTTATTTTCTCTTTCTTTATTAATAAGATTTGCACACAAAGGTTGAGTAGTGCATTAATTAGAATTAAGGAGATTATTGTATATTTTATCTCTAATATTATTTTGGGTATAAGTATTTTAGACCAGAAATCATATATTTTCAATTTTGAAGCTATTCAAAACACTTTTTTATCAACAATTTCACTCACAACACAACTAGTTTGATAACTAGTAATTTTGGGACAGTTTTGTTGATACATAGCTTCAATTTTAGAGAGAAACAAAGCTGATTTTCACTCAATCCAATCATTAAAAACCTTAATTTTGTATAATATATATATTCAATCAAGATTCATAATGTTTTTTAGGCCATCTTTAGAAGATACAATAGCTTCAGTGAATTTTACTTCTATGAATATTCTTATTTTCAAAGGTGACAACTTTGAGTATTGGAGAGATCAATTGAAAAGAATTACTGTGTGGAAAAGAGTTTGGGATCATGTTATATATGGTTAAAATCCATGTAAATATTGGAACACTTTGACACAAGATCATAAAAGAACCAAAAATGATGAAAAAAGGGAGATGCACAAACCTTCTTCTATATTCAAAATGCCATAGATTCTAGCATTTCTCCAAGAATTGTAAGATGCAAGAATGCCCATGAGGCATATAATATGTTGGAGACTTAATATAAAGGATGTATTAAGATAAAAGAATAAAAAATCCAAACCCTTAAAATAAATTTTTAGAATTTGAGAATGTGAGATTCTTAAGGAGTTAGAAATTATTGCATAAGGGTAAATGATTTAGTACATATAATGAGGATTTATAGAGATATTATACAAGATAATGTTATACTAATAAATATTTTGAGATATTTAAGCCAAAGATGTTTGCATAAATTTTTTTAAGTTTAAAGAGGTGGAAAGAGCTAAAGAGTCATACATAGCACTAAATGTTTGTCATCTTTTAGGGTTTCCCCATCCATCACACTATCGATCTATCGTCGATCTAGGTGAGATTAATTATATTTTAATAGTGCATTTATTGTGATGATTTAGGTTAGCCTTCCACCCTTTAGGAAGTGTTACCTTCCCTTTATTAGATTTCCTCCACCACCATTTTTGTGTTGTTTGATACAAGGAATGTCGATGGGAGCCTAAGAAGTAATGGTGTTGAAACAAGCTCAAAATTTTGTCCTAAAGGTCTACCATGAGGTATTGACTCTCTAACCATGATACTCCTTTACTAGTTGTGGTTTTGGATTTATCAAAGTTTGATAAATCCTATAATTATTTTGAAAATTTTACCTTGGTTGCTTATTTTATGGGTCAAGTTCCTCTACAAAATCTATTAAAGTAGTTGGTTCATAACCATTGGCAAGGCCATAGGGTGAAACTAGAAGGAATTCAAAACCTCACTAAGGGTTTCTTCCTATTTCATTTCACAAACACCAAACATTAAAAATCTATTATTAAGCATGGCCCTTGGTTTATTCACAATACTTTGGTTGTTTTTTCATTGGACTCAAAACTATCAAGTCTTAGAATATGCTAAACTTAAAATGCCAGTGTAGGTAGAATTTCTAGTCTTACCTCTTTCTCTATGGAATTTTGTTGACCATCTTATCAAGCATTTAGGCTACTTTATCTACCATGAATTAAAAAAAAAATGTATCACATCCTCAAATAAGGGTATGTGTGGAAATAGACCTTGCCAAAGACCTCAAAGATTCCATTAAGATTTAAGTAGGTAATAATCATTTCACACATGTGCTTTATATCAACCTTATGAACACTTGTTTCTGGTGTCAGGCTTCAAAACCATATGATTATATAATTCCCTATAATAGTCCCCACTCCTTTTTTTCCTCAATACAAAAGTGGGTTTGATTCAAAACCCCAAAATTCTAGTCAGTAGACAACACTCTCTAATAACAAGAATAATGTAGTCTGCAGAAATACCAAACCCCATCCAACTGTGTACCAACCCATAGGGGGAAAGCTCCTCAATATCTAATGGTAAATTCCATACTCCCATGTAATTTAAACCCTCACCTCCTATATCTTTTTCTCCTTAAATGGTTACCCATTTTGTTTTTCCCCTGTCTCCCACTCCTACAACTCCATCCTCACAGCCCCCTTCAGGGGCGAATGATTTAGATTCATAGCCTTGTCTTGTGTCACTCAACCATAAATTTATTATATGGTGCACTTGTAATCCATCACCCTATATAGATGAGGATTATGCACCAAATAAAAGGAAACCTTTCAAACTTGGAGACTATGCCATTCCTGGCTCAACTTTCAATCAATTTGCAGCCCTCTCAAGTCTTATAGAGGGAAATTATATGAACCTTTATGATTTTTGATGATAGTTTATTATTGTAATGTTAGAGGAATCACTGATCTGACACATAAGTATATGCTTAGGAATATTTTTCATCTTTAATACAAAATGAAATTTTTTTGCATGCAAGAAGACAAAATTTCTAATTTTTTACTTCATTCTGATGCTCACACTATTTAGCTTGGGGCCCTTTTTCAAGGCACCTGTCATGAGCCTGGTCATGGAGGGGTTGTCGCCCTTTTATAACCTAAGATATTTAAAAATATTATTTCTTGGGGTTCTAACCCCACCCATTGGGTGGTATGGACTCTTTTTGACTTTGCTAATCACATTATTGGCCTTGTTGTATGCCTCTGTTGATGTTGTGGAATGCACCTTGATCTAGAGATGGTTAGTAGACTCTCTTTTATATGTGCATTATATTATTTATGGTGAATTCAAAATGATTGATTCTATTTAATATAAATAAGGATGTTTCCCCATGAGATGGTGTGCACAGGAATGGGAAGAATGGTTTTACATGTGGAATAAACTTGGATTTTTTATCCCAACCATCACAGGAGGAGAGAATCAAATTATACTTGGTTCACATGGTCTATTTTTTTCAAGGATAATATTGAGTTCTTAAGCATCTTTACCATACCTTTCTAGTAGAACAATACCTTTTATTCTTCACTCATGTCCATGATCGGCCACTTTCTATGATCCCAAACACTTTCTTGTTTGACCATCACCTTATTTGCTTCTGCATTAAATGGACTACCCTCCAAGTTAAATCCCATATTTCTTAGTTTTACCTCAATACTTCCCATATCAAACATGAATAGACTATTCAGAATATCATTAGAATTTTGAATGTAGCTCCTAGACCCACAAGGGACACTAGTTGGAATGAGTGATGTGATGATGCAATAGCCCACATCACCTCTTTTCTCTATATTTATGGAAACCAAGTAGCTCTTTTTAGGTAACATATTCATCATGATACAAACATTGAATACCTTAAAGCTTCATAGGAATTGGAGTTTATACCATGAATCCCTCATCTACATACTTGGGCTATCATGTGGAGACATAAGCTCTAGTCGAATGAGACTTACAACGCTAGAAGAACACAACTTAGAGCGCAGATGCATTGGTTGAAATTTGGAGATAAAGTGACAAAAGAATTTTATATCTCTTTCATTTGATACAAGTTTCAAATAAAATTAAATCCATTATATGCACTACATATAGGTTTACCAAATTATTTGACATCCTACAAGATTTTGTGCATCACTATCACAAAGTGGTTGCTACACAACCCTCCTCCTCTGTTCATGAAGTTGTTCTCTCTCATTACCTTGAAGTGGTCCCTTGTAAGCTCTAGGAAGCACAAAGAGCTACATGTTATAGGTTGTTTAGCTACAGTGACCTTAAGGAAGTCATCATGTAAATATCCTCTATAAAGGCCACAGGTGTTGATCGGTTTCCCTATGAATTCTATCAAATCCTCTAGGATACAATTAGACCTAATCTCCATAAAGTCTACTCTAAAGTTATTTTATCCAACTCTTTGGGAAATCTCATTAATCAAGGTAACATAAAATTCATTCCTAAGGCCAGTGACCCTAAGGTAATTTCTAACTAGATGCCCATCACCTTGTTTAATGTATCTTAAAAAATCATAGCCAAAGTTGTAGCCCTCAGAATCAAGCATCTTCTCCCCTTAATTGTGAGATGTGAACAAATAGGTTTTATTCAACATAGATGCATTTTGGATAATGTTATTGATATCTAGGAAGGTATGGAATGGGCCAGGATATCCAACAAGAAGGTGTTATTCATCAAGATTGATTTTGAGAAAACTTATGATCAAATTGAATGGCCATTTATCATAACAATGCTTCAAGCTCTCAAGCTTTGGTTCCATGTTTGTTCATAGAGTAAATATGTTGTTTCAAGATGTTGGGGCTTGTATAACTATAAATAGATCTCAATCCCAATACTTTGAGCTTTAGAGATCTATCAAATAGGGGTGCCCCCTTGTGCCTTCTTTTTATGTTCTGGGTGTTGAGGGGTTCAATTATATTTTGGATATCCATGCCTCCAAGGGTTTGGTGAAGGGTATTTCTCTCCCTAACTCAGAACACTAGTTGATTAATTAGCACTTTGTTGATGACTCCTTCACTTTTTATAAATATGAGGACTCTATTAAGTACACTATGGAATGTCTTGACATTTTTTGCCTTGCCTCTGGGTCATCCATTCAATGGCAAAAGACTCAATGTTATCTCCAGTCCCTTTCACCCAAACCTCCTTGGTTAGAAAGATATAAGTGGAAATGGTTTCTCCTTGTGATTCAATTTAAATTCTTAGGCATTCCATTTGCTTTTAGGGCCTCACCTACAGAGTTGTGGTATTATGTGGTTCAAAGAGTTGAGAAAAAAATCTCCTTTTGGATCACTAAACAATTAACTCTGACTGGGAAGTTTCATATATATTCTAACGTGTTAATTTATAGTCATGTTTAATACTCATCTTTTTGGGATCCTTCTAATGCCTCTTATGCAAATCTATAAAATCTCATGAGAGAGTTTCTCTAGGCCAATTCTCAAGGGAACCACGGTTTTCAATGAGTCTCTTGGGCCATTTGTTATTACCCTAAAGAAGCTGTTGGGATTGGGCTCATTGATATTAAGCTTCAAGGGCTTGATCTTTGTGTTAAATGGATCATCAAAATCTTGGAAGGGGATAAGGATTGGAAGATGTTATTGAGGCACTGCATCTCTTAAGGTTGGCCACTTAGCAGAAGGACTTGGTAAGGGATTGGTTTGCACAATATTCTCATTACTCATGTGCCAGTTAATATAGGGGACATTTTGTCATGCAAAGCATTTTTAAGGCCTATAAAAACTCAAACATCACCTCATTTAGGTGGGGGAAGTGTTTATAAATGGTCTTTCTCTCAATTTTCAATCCCTATGGTGGTCTCCCACATTGACCTTCCACAATGTCCCTTTTGCCATAGTCCCTTGGGTCAAAATCTTGAGATTTTTTTAAAAAGGCATTTGCATGATTGGAGACCTCTTTTTTAAGGTCATTTATGACTAGATTCCATTGAATATGGTAAAGTATAAGTTTAATTTAAATAAGGAAGATTCAGAATCCATTTTTGAACTACAGAGTTCCATACCTAAAGAGTAATTTCATAGAATTAGAATTTCCTCTCTTATGCCATGGTGGAAGGATTGGTCCTATTTAATAGCTGTCATTATATCATTATTCCATAGGCTAGGTTAGAATATTTTGGCCCCTTAGCATATTGATACTAAAACCTTCAATCATCATGGTCCCTTAAATATCTCCATCATGTTTGGGCTTAGAGGTTTGATAATGTTTAGGTGGCTTGTATTGAGCCTGAAAAATCCCATTTCCTTTGGTGTATTATTTATAAAGGTTTGCCTATGGGGGATTTTCTCAAACACATGGTGGTTTCAAATCTCACAAGCCCATCCTATCACCACCTAAAAACCATTAAACACCTGTTTTGGTTTTGCCCTCATACCCAGTCTATCTGGAGATGGATTAACACCATTTTCAAACCCTTCAAGCCTAAAATGTTCACTTAGAAGATGGATCTCCTAAGGGACTCCACCTTGCTTCCTACAAAATATAATAGATTCTGGTAAATTTTTCATAAGGATATTCTTTTTTAGATTTGGAAATATAGAAATAAAGCATGTTTTAATAATGAATGTATGGAAAAAATATTTTATGTAACTAATAAAGTTGTTGTGATTACTAATGTTACCCTTTAGATTTAGAGTCAAATATATAAGGTTCATCTCAATCTACACCATCTCAAAATCCTCCTAGACCATTGGGGGAATGGTCCTTGTGCGGTCAATAGTGAGCCTCATGATCCCCCTCCACACCACTCCCCTTGGTTTAATGGGTATGGGGGATGGCATCATCAATCTCAAAGCTAGTTGTCTCAAAGATAGAGGAACACATTTCCTCACTATCACTATCCATATCCTCCCTAAGGATATGATAGGGGCAATAAATATAGTGGTGGTGAGGGGATTAGAAGCCCTCTCTGCAAGATAAGTTCCCATGGCTAGCATTGGCCATTTCTCCTTCTAGACAGGATTCTAAGGAACATAATGATACTAAAATTAACAAGCATATTGATGGTTGGGACTCCATCGCAATTGATGAAGATCCCCTAGCTCAAGGGGGTGAGGAGGAACCCTCAAGATCTTCTACCTCCACCTACCACCATGTTCATTATTGTTGCTTAATGGACTCCTCATTCTTTTTTCCTTTATCTTTCTATTTTTTCTGATTGATGTGCACTTGAGTTAGTTTAATTATGGTTTGTTTGGTCGTGTGGTGACATTTTCTAGACTTTTTTCTTATTGAGCCTTCGTTAGCTCGGTTTGGTTATTTTTGGGTGTAGAGAATGATAATTATTAGGTTTATAGCATTTTGCATAGTATAGAAAGCTTGGTCATCAGATTAACATTGGTCAGACTAAGGGACAAGTAATTTGGCAGAAAGATATAGTGAACATGAGATTTTTGGAAATAAGAAGGCCTTATAACTGAAGGGTACAACCATGATAAGTATTTACCAAGTGTACAAGACTGAGGTGCTATATAATTTAGATTTAGTGTCTATAGACACATGTTTCAAAAAAACCTCTCTCTAGAAAATTAAATGGATTTATCTACCACATCATAACTTTGTTCTCAATTATTAGGTCATGGATGACAAAATTCTCTTTCTAAAAAATTATAAATTAGAGATTAAGAATTCTTTTAAAGTCTTAGATTTGTATTGCATGGCCTTAGGGTCCAAGCTTTTAATGCATAAAATTATATTCATTCTCACTAGATTGGAAAACCTTATTCATTGGATTTTCAAAGAATGGAAACAACTAAGACATATGGATGTCATGAGGTATTTTTCCATTCCCTTTTGCATTGTAACTATGACTTCTCAGATATGGGGTTGGTTTCATTACAAATTCAATTGAAAGATTGATCGATAGAAGGTGAATTTCTTGTCGTTGGCAGGGTGTGATGAAATTGTTAATGTAATTTTCCTAGCCACTCATGTGTATTAATTCCCTTGTTGGATATCATCTAGATATTATGATCTTAAACTAATTCCAAATGTGAAATACTTCATTTGGGAAATTAGATGGTAAAAAAGGTGCGGTTATGGCCTCTTATACTATTTCATACAACTGAAACATAAGGGTTGGCTGGATATAATTAATCTTTGGATGTAAGTAAAATGTCAGCTCCAAGTTTATTTTTAGAGTTCTTTTTGGAAACGACCCGTGGAAATTCTTCCCTTTGGCATATAACTTAACTAGCAAAAATTTAAAGGTAAATGTGAGCATATCATTACAAGATAAAAATCATAAATTCAAAATTCATTAAAATCAAAGGCTCTCCATTAGTGATTAGCCTATGGAAATCATGGGAAGGAACTTCTCCATTGTGAATTTGGAAAGACTCCTCTCTTAGACATGAACTAAGCTTTCCTAACTCCTCAATTTCGTGGAACCATTTTATAATAATTAATAATTATACTTTGCCTATGGAGAATTCACTATGAGGATCAATGTTATTTATCAAATGGATTTTTACTTTTAAAGACCTTAAGGATTCCTTGGTGATGGAAAGGTCATCATGGCTAGCTATTGAAAACACTTTTCATCTAACTGATAAGGATATTCCCATCATCAATTTCATCAAATCATTAGCCAATGAAGATTGTCTTTTTAAGATGTCTATGGAGATTCCTTATAACTTTATAAAAGTCTAGAGGTGGTCTAATGGTGTTATATTTCATCAATTCCCTCTTAAAATCTCTTATCTCAATTTGTTTCTTTCTATATGTATTCAAAAAGGAATGAACCTAAAGCACATTTGTAATTTGACTGAGCATATCTAACTTTAGAGGTGTATCGATGTTTGGAGATTGAAAACTGAGCCTAGTTGCCAACTCTTCACTTGGAGAGTGATTTAATATAAGCTGCCTTTTATTGACAAACTTGGGAGTTTTTAGGTGGTTAAGTTATCTTTCCCACTCTATAATAACAAATAAACTATTAAACATGCTTATGGACATGCAAATCAATAAAATTGATCTAGAATCAAGTTTAACATGGTTTACTAGCCCTATTCACAAGAACACTATCTTGGAAACAAACTCTTATTGGAATAGGATTATCAAATGATATAATTTATGAAACATTTAAATAGATTATAATCAATGATATTTGGAAAATTGATCTTTGGACCCAAGGAAAATGTCTTATCTCCAAGTGGATTGTTAGAGCTCTTTTTGGTAATAACCCTTGGAAAGTCCTCCTTAGGCATAAAATTCAACTACCAAAATCTAAAGGTAAATTTGAGCATATCATTACAAGATATAAATTCAAAATTCATTAAAATCAAGGCTCTCCATCGGTGATCAGATTATGGAAATCATGGGAAGAAACTTATCTAATGCTTTGTTGGAAAGACTCCTCTCTTAGATATGAACTAAGCTTTCCCAACTCCTCAATTTGGTGAAACCATTTTATAATAGTTAATAATTTTTCTTTGCCTATGGAGAATTAACTATGAGGGTCAATGTTATTTATCAAGTGGATTTGTAATTTTAAATACCTTCAATATTTCTTAGTGATGGAATGGTCAGCATGGCTAGCTATCGAGAACTCTTTTCATCTAATCGATAAGGATAAGCCCATCATTATTTCATCATATTATTGGACAATGAAGATCTTCTTGTTAAGATGTCTATGGATATTTCTTGTAACTTTATAAAAGTTTGTAAGTGGTCCAATGGTGCTAGATTTCATCATTTCCCTCTTAAAATATACAATCTCGATTTATTTCCTATTATATCTATTCAAAAAATAATGAACCTAAATTAGATTTGTAATTTGACTGAGCATAGCTCACTTTAGATGTGTACCAATGTTTGGAGATTGAAAATTGAGCCTAGTGCCCAACTCTTCACTTGGAGAGTGATTCAATACAATTTGCATGTTATTAATAGACTTGGGGGTTTTCGAGAGGTTAAGATATCTTTCCCACTCTGAAATAACAAATAAATTATTAATAATGCCTTTTGGACATGCAAATCAATCAAGTTGATCTCGAATCAAGTTTGACATGATTTACTAGACCTGTGTACAAAAACACTATCTTAGAAAAATGCTTTTTTGGAATGGGATTATCAAATAATATGATTTATGAAAAATTTAGATATAGTATAATCAATAATATTTATAAAATAAATATTTCATTCTAGTTTATTTAACAACACTACTACTCATGGTGTAACTCTTCATCAACTTTACTTTGATTTTTTGCTTCAAATTTTCTCTATGCAACAAGTATGCAATCTATTGTTCATGCTAATGAGGGCTAGGGAAGGTGGTTGAAGGAAATCAAATGACATTTGATATGCCTTATAGACAATCATGAAAGCCTTTTCATAAAAAATGATGAAATCAACAATTATACAATGTTATTGTAAAGGGTGCTCATTTTTTTTTAAATTGACTTGATTGTATGTTATCATAAACAACAACTATATATGTTTATTTTTTGGTATGTTAAAATCAACAATATATTTTAAATTTATTTCATTCTCTTTTTATGTTTTTTTGGTTAGCTTTCATCCTTTAATGCTCTAAGTTTCGACTATTATTTTCATTTTTATTTTGTCGCATCATCCAATATATATGCAAAATATTTTCAATTAAACATCTTTAATTTTTCTTATAGAACTGTCTAATATATATATTTTTAAAATGCATAAGAGTCATAAATGAGTTATGCCATTATCAATTATGGAAAACCTTACCAAAAAGTCATGAATCTCAACCACATACATACATATTGGAATTTATCATTTGGTGATTTTGTTTCATCTCATTTTAGTCACTAAAAAGCTTTGCCTTGATTGCATGAAAAACAAAGTTCTTTACCTTGTCTTGATTAATTATCAATATAAGAAAGGTAAGGAAAATAATGTTTTTTAGTTCATGTGTTACCCCATATAATAGTTGAATTATATTATTCGTTGATTATATAGTGCATTAAAAAATAAATCTTTTGTTGATTCAGTAAGTAGTGTTTTTATAGGAAAAAATGAATAAGATTTAAATTTGTTTCTTTGTGAATTCTAAAAATTTAAGTTACAAGTAATGCATTATCGTACGGTTTGTGTGGTTTGTCAATTCCATTAAATCTAGTAGAAAATAAATAAATAAAAATGTACTTAAATTTATATTAATTTACATGAAATTTCATTTATATATATATATATATATATATATATATATATATATCAAAGAATTTATCAATTTAGAATTTAATTAAGATAATAGGATAATATTATATTTATAAATAAGCATTCTAATTTAATATTTAGAGCTAAAAGTTAAAATTTACAATAAATTATGATTTTCATATTAAAAAAATTAATGATTAATTATTTATTCAATATTTACAATCAAATATTATAAATGTTATAAATGCAAAACACATTATTAGATAAAGTAAGTTATAATTTAATGGTGAGGATGATGGTATAAAAAGAGATGTCTAATCATCCACCAAGTTACAAATCCTAAGAGATATGAAAAAGGGATGAAGTGGGATCATGCTCCAAACAAATTTAAGGGAATGGATACCATTAAAATCTTGGCAATAAACTGAAACATTCTATAGATTTCTTTTCCACCATCACTATCTTCACTAATTTACATATTTCTTCCCTACAGCAGTGAGACTCCTCCTCTGTTCTTCCCACCTCAACACCCACTTGAAATTTCCACAAACAAGGTGAGTATTGAATGCTTGATCCAAATTCATGGGTGATGTAATCAGAGGCAACCCAGTGTTGAGGCCCTCCATCACTAAGTTCCACCCATAATGTGGATCAAACTCCAACCGCCATTATCCATCATCATGCCTCTACTCCTTCTGCTTCTTTATCAATGTTGTCATTGATGGGTTTACTACACTACAAACACAATAAGTTTTGATCTATGATACTTAAGATTTCATATTCTACTATAAGTTACACCAAAAGTTGAAAAGGGTGCGTTATCAGGGAAATAAATTGAAAGGATAAATATTAATATACAGAAATTAAACTTTTGAAATTATAATTTTCAAGAAAATAATAAAACAATGTTCTTATATTATTGATCGCTTATTTTAACATACATACATAATAGTCATGTGTTTTGATGTGATATAGTTAATTCTCTATTAAAATGGACTTTTGTTCAATCAATTCCATGGTGTATTATTTCATGGAAATTTTTATTTATAATTTTCATAGAAAGATGTAATCTAAACAAATTCAAAGTATTGCAACCCAAAAAAGTCATTTATGGATATATTTTCTTATATAAAATTAAATAGTTTTTGTAGGTTATCTTTTGATGGTCACATGTACAAGGGATGCATACATGGCTCAAGATAATACTTTTTATTACATGACATTTTAGAACACATAATACATTTATTTCTAGCTCTCTTATCTATATATGTCTTTGTATAAATTTTAAAATCTTATATGAGAAGCACAGTGAAGTGCCAGATGATCTTGCATATGATTTAGGGTTTGTTGTGCAATTTTTGTATAAATAGTGATTTCTAGATAGGATTGTGATCTTGATTTCCTTATTCTTACATGAATTTGATTAAATGGATTTTGTAATTATAGGCTACTATTTTAAGATTTAGATTAATTTTGTGTTGGGATTGGTTTTCTTGGTATGTGTGTGGTTTATGATGTTGTGGATAGGATCACAAAGAAAGTACCATGATGCAAAGCTAATGGGTAGAAGTCTTCACAATCACCATATAATTGTTTCTAATCTAATTGATCACATTCACTTGATGGTTTGATCTCAAGACATCATCTCATACATAATCTCTCTTGGTGTGGATCTTTGCTTAATAGTTTCTTTGAACATATATACCTGGTTCTTGTACTCTTGTAGCATCTCTTGAAGGCATTATATTTCTATTGAGATATTCACAAACCTAGCTCTGCCACATTTGTTTCATTCTCCTCATAAACTACTTCTTAACTCTTCACTAGCTTTGCATAGGCCATTCCCACTCAAGTGTCAATTCTTATTATTGAATTTGATAGTTATATAATTTGTCTTGGTTGGTCTTACATAGTCCCATCTTATCTATATTAACCCTCTTCAACTTTTGGATCACCCTTTGTCATACAACTTGCTCACTAAGACTTTCCAAGGTTAGTAGCCCTTTTTAGAGGTTTTCACTTGCTTACACCAGTATAGGCTCTTATCCCAAGAAGTAATCACATTTATAGGCTTGTTTTATCCTCTTTCAGATGCTTGTAGAGTTCCATGCCTTTATTCTCCCTCCAACTAGCACTTTCTTTTCAAAATACCCTTCTTTAAGGTCTAATTAGCCCTATAATATTGACACATCCCTAGAATCCATACCATCCATACTCCTTTAAAATCAAAACCACTTGGATCAGCTTAAACATATGTAGGAGAGTCAATCTACAAATTTCAATTAATTTCCTAGGGTTACAACTCTCCCAAATGACTAAACCCTAGTTCTAGGGTTTCACCCATCCTGCTCAAGTCGAAACCATACAAAAATCAATATCTTGAGCTACACTAAAATTAAAAGGACAAAATCACTTTTATTAGGTATGTTTTAATCCCCATCAACCTTTTCAATAGATATAAATCTTCCACTCAACCATTTCATGTTCAAGATATCAAAGTTTTAATTGATTGTGTACTTTTATAGACTGTGCACAGTAGGGTTTAAGCCTTAATGAATTTCAATGACCTATGTAAAACTTTTATAAATTATATCCACCTTAATTACACCTATCTTTATCCATATCAATCATTAGAATCAATATAAATATTCTTTGATCAAGAGATGTTCTTACTTACCATGTTGACTATGCATAACAACATAACCTTAGGCAGGATATAGGCATGGATCTGTGTTAAATTAGCAAGTCTTAAGATTATCTCTAGGTTTTGAATTTATTTATATCATCTTCAACATGCCAATTCCATGACAATGCAATTATAACCAATCCACCTAACAACCTTCTTATGATTCTTGACACTAAGCCCACAAAACAAGGGTCTTGATTGTTAATCCTATACAAGGTATACAGACTGTGTTCCTATTTGGAATCTGATTATCCTTGTAAGATTGTGTTTTCAATAGATCCTCCCATATACCATTTACATAAAAAACTCATTTCCTTCATTCCTTTTAATACTTTCTATCCATGGTTGGAGCTGTATGTACACAAGGTTTTCCTTAAGGACTGTCTATCACCATTTTATCAGTTATTTGATCTACCAAGCTAGACCTTATCATCACCCTATAAGGGTTTGAAAACATACCTTCTTAACCTCTTAAACCACCTTTTTCCATGAGAGTTAGTGCAAAAACATAAACTTACACGCTTTAAGAGGATCTTGATCAAGAACAGGGTTTGTGGCCTGAATTGTTCTAATCCTTGAATTACTCTTTCTTTATCACTTGTTCAAGCATATGAGGGTATGTAATTGATCTAAATATGATCGATAACTTATGTCTTATTAATCAACCTCTTTTACCTTGTAAAAACTACTCCATTCACTTGGCTATGATAAGCAACCTCCCAGCAATCTACAAATGCAATCATAGATACAAAGATTGTATGTAACCTCAAGGTCTTTATTATTATTATTTATTAACACTCAAAACAATAATATTTATTTTTCATTAATTATAACACATATAAGTCTCTCTTTCATTATTGATTGAGATATCAAAATCATTGCAAAATTTGGTCTATTACAAACCCTATCACCTTCCTTGAGGAGTTTTCATATAATGGCCATTTTTAGACTCTCCTCTCTCTTCTTGGAGAGCATACACACTCTTCCTACCCATCTAACCTCTCAAAACCATGTAGCATTTCTATTTGCACCAACTTCTATGTTGGTCATCAAAATTGGTTACAAAACAACCTCCTACTTGATATCCCAATGCATGGATGAGGTGACCATTCCAATAAAACATGACTTCCACCTTTGTTATTTACATATAAGACTTATAATGTCCATTTAAAAGACTTATTTTTGACTCATAAACCCCACTTGTTCACCTAAACACTCTTATACATGCATTTGGCCGTCTAGACTCATTTTGAAGATTTGAATTTTCAAACTACTAATTTTGGAGGGAAAGCTCCAAACACTACTAATACTCATTCATAGGACTCTAAAGGACTCCAAATGACCTTAACTAAATGAAATTGACCTTGAAAGGTCTCTTGACACACACTAACTCCAAAATTGAGCCACTTTTGACTCTTTATTGACCAAATAACAAAATTTGTTTGTTTCCTAGCTTGATGCTCTTGCATCATACCATTATCTCCATATGTATTTCATTCAAAAATTGTATTACTTCTCATTTCAATTAAATTCCAAGATCTATAAGTGTGACATTTAGATTCCATATTTTAAACTATTTAATACACAAGTGTAATTTTGGGTTTTAGTTTTTTACTAATTAAAATATTTAGATACGTTCCAGAATCATGTTAGATGTAACAATAAAAATAACCAAAATACATATATAAATATTTATATGAAAGTTCAAAAATAAGATAACAAAGACTTATCTTCTTTAGATTAAGAGTACTAGCCTCAATCCAACAATATAATAGTAACTCTTATCCACAATGTGCCTCAGCCAACATCTCACTATGTTATTATATAGATAACAGAAGAATTTAGGGCTAGAGTCATGGTTTTGACAAGTAATTACAAATAAAATAAGCCAAATTATTATTAGTAGAGGTATGAGGTGAGGGGGTGCATGGGATTGAACATGGGGCATGACTAGATGTCTACTATGTTTTGCTAAAATAATTACGAGTTAATTTTTTAATTTCAATTGTTTGATCATCTTATAATTCACCATTTTAAAAAATAGTATTCTAGAAACTAGATTTGAAGTGCTAAAATTGATATTTTTAATAACATATTTAAACTTTGAGTGTAAGAATCTCAGATAATCTGTATAAATTCAGAGTTTTTATTCTTTAAAAAAAAAACATTTCTATTTAAGACCCCCCTTTTCCCCTCATTCCATGCTCTTACCTGCTTTGATCAATTTAATAGTATTTTTAATCCTTTTATTTATTAATGCAACCATGAAAGTCTATTTTAATTTTTAAAATTTTGAACACAAACAATATAGATCTATGCCAATATTTGAATATCAACCTTGATCCAAAAATTTCCTCTTCATCTTCATGAATCAAGGTAAGATATGGATAAAAAAAATATCCTATAAGTCCGGTTTGTTTTGACCTTCATTGTGAGTTTGTAAAAGTAAAATGAAATTATAAATTCATAGTTATTTTAATTCATGCATGTTGGGTTATTGGTTGTACTTATTGAATTATTATTTTTTATCTCTACAATTTCAATTTCATATAGATGAATGAATGTCTAATTTATTTAAAAAGTTTCATTTCATTTCCATATGCTTTTTAAAATTCATGTCTATAAATTTGTATGTATATAATCAAATTATTAAGCAATAGATTATAAGTATGGATTTGAATATGGTTATGATCCTTTCCCTACAAAATTTAGAACATTTAAATTCATCTTAAATATGTATAGGATTTTATTTTTCTAAATTTTAACCTTTAAATCAAATTTAAAGTTTTTTATGTGGGAGGTGTTTCTAGAGAGTGAAATTTATTTGTCTTTATAAAATATAATTTTTGCATGTGACATTAGGGTGACTTTACAGGGAACCTTGGCTTGACTTTATCATTAGGGTGTCTTTAACATTAAATGTCTATATGTTTTTGGAGATGACATTAGTGTACCTTTAGAACCAACATTTGGGATCATTCAAAGGTGATGTTTGGGTGACTTAAGTCATGACCTTATATATACTTTATGTTTGTATTTAGAGTTTGATGTTGGGATGTCTATAAAGGCCACTTTGTTTCCATTTTTAATGTGAATTTAGCCTATGACTAAATTGGTGAATTGAATCTTTCCATAGGGCACTTAATAATGGAAAATTGAACCCCCTAAACCTAGTTGTGACTAATTAATATGACTTAGGGCTCAATATACCCTAATTACAAAAATTCAACCCCAACAAATATCTTTTCAATTCCTAAGACACCTAGGGTCAACCTAGACTTATTTCAAACCCTACACAAGCACTAGATTAGTATAAATACATGACTTTTATCCCTTTATCTACTAGATGGAAATCAGATGTAAAATACACAAACAAGCTTAGAACAAGTTGTGTACAATCAAGGTTATTGATCCCTATTCTGATCTACTTTTGCATATAGTCATCTACAACCATCCCAAGCCTAGAATACATAGATTTCTAGTCTCAAGCCTCATTCAAATCACTTAGGTTGACACTCATACTAGCATTCACTTACACTTACACCAAGCACTTAGGTGAGATAACTATATCAGCTTGATCCCTCCTCAGAGTATTAGTATGTAAGCAACTCTTAACATAGCAGGGTGTTCAGGATGTCCATCCTACTCAACTAACATCACACTTTTGTTACTTGTACCATTAAAATTTTGTAAAAACATGGAAGTATATGGTTTGCTCTTAAATCAACTCAAAACAATGTACAGATAGTGAATCAAATCTCATCCACACAGGTACAAGTAGGTCAGACTCAATCGGAGGTGCACTTAGAAGATAAGATAGTTCCTACACAAAGGACAGTAACACTGAAAGTAGTACATTAACACCCCAACATTTTTTTCCAAGGTAGAATGTTATTGTCCAAGAGAGTTTTTGACACCTAGACCCTATTTACAACACTCAAATATACTTTCATAGCAATTTTCATCCTCCAGATCATCTGTCCCGATCAATTTCTAGCTAAGTATTTATTTGTGTCATTCATTTCTATCTTTAGAAATATCAGATTAGGTCAATTCTTGCACAGGTCAATCATTGTATTTATTGTATATTTCACCCTAATTTACTATATATAGACCCTTTAACACTCCATGAACCTTAAAATGTTAAATCAGAATGCAAAGTTTTTTTATTCCTAGGTTTTTAAACCAATGAGGGTTTCATATTGTTGTAATTTTTAATTTCCTATTTATACTATTTTACATGCAACCTAGGCATAGCCCTAGATTGTGGGGTGTGTCTATTGAACATATTGATCTTCCCCTCCACCCATCAAGATGTCTCAAACCAATGAGGGATCCCATACCTTGGATCATGATGATACCCATGAGGACAATGAACAAAATGTTGATAGGGTTATCATAGAATAAAAATTTGATAATGAAAATCAGGAAACAAATGAAAATGAATAAGTAGACCATGATCAAGTGCATATGATTGCCTTGTTCCATGACTAAATTCAATAAAATATGGAAGATCATGACAAGGTCTTAAAAACTATACTTGAAGCCAAAATTTCCAAAACTTTAGTGGACACATCCCTCCCCTTGAACACACTACAACTAAATACATATAATGGCGTCACGGATTATGTGTTTAAACCTTTATTCCCTTAAACTACTATTGATACATATATTATGTAATTACCTATTATTTCAACACAAATATTGATTTCAATGCCTATTACTACTCAAAACACATTTTCATCCCCTTTGGTGACTACTCAACTTGCTAATCTAACTCCCATTGGACCTACAGTTCAATCATTCCTTCAAGTTATAAAAACCTTGGGAGATCATATTACAAACATTAAACAAAAAGCTTTAAAACCCCCTTATGCTATAGATTTTCAAGATGTGTTGCATAACCCTCATTTACTTGAAATCTCTTTGCACCCTTTACCAACTGGATTCATTCCACCTAAGTTCACATTTTATGATGTCAAGGGTGATCCTAAACAACATATTCAAAACCTTTATGCAACATGCCTTGACTATGCTTTCAATGATAAACTTTTGACCAAATTATTCCCAAAAAGTCTCAAGGACTATGCTTTGAGGTGGTTCTATGATCTACCTCTGAAATATGTAAAAGCATTCAAACATCTTGCTGACCAATTTTTAGTACACTTTTCCATTAATATTTGAAAAGGTTTCATATGTCCAAATTGCCAAAATAAAACAAGGAACCAATGAACATATCAATGAATATGCCTTGAGATATAAGAAATTGCTAACCAAAATGACCAATCCTATGGAAGATAAAGAGTTACAAGATATATTCGAGCAAAGTTTGCTTTCTCATTTACATGAGTCCATTGTCTTAAAGAAGTTTCAATCTTTTGATAACTTATCCCATGTTATATGGGACTGTGAAATGAAGCTTATATCATTGAATAAGTTCAAGTATGTAGCAAACACACCAACTGCATCTATATATAGTACAAAATTTTCAATTAAACCAAGTTATAAGGTAAAACCTTCTGAGCCTAAAAAAGAAACAACCACCACGGTTAACACATTGTCAAAACATCCTAATTATATTAGCTTATCTAATGCACCGAGATAATTTACACATTTACCTGAGTCTCCAGCTTCATTACTCCCACATTTACTAGAGTGCTAGCTTATATCTTTCCCTCATCCTATTGAGGTTGATGTGATTTGAATTCTACCCAAAGGGTATGATGTGAATGCTTATTATAATTTTCATCAAGGATTGGGACATTCTACAAGTAGATGTTTTACCTTGAAGCACAAAATCCAAGATCTTATTGATGATCAAAATTTTTTATTCAAGGATCCTTCAAAGGAATGAGGTTCATAACCAAGTGATCACCATAAACAAAAAATATTTAACAATCCTTTACAATACCATTCTAAAAAGCAAATAGAAGTCCAAATGACATATAATGCAAAACCTCCTCTATCACATTATGCATACCCATTAGATGGGATTATCAGTACTTACACACAACATATACCTCATATGGTTCAAAAAACCTTCTATTTCATTTGATCATACTGAAATTAAAGACGATTAATCTGATCTTCATTCCCTATTCATTTGAGCATACCTTGATAAAGACCCCATACACAGTGTTATGATTGATAATGTTGTAAGCAAAAATATTTACACCATGACATTACCTATGCACTTGGGTTATATTCATCATGATTTACACCCCTCTACTAGATCAATTAAAGCATTTGATGGGACCTCTTAGAAGGTTCTTGGTGAGTTTGACTTACCTTTATAGGTTAGTCCTACACATATGGTTTCTACCTTTTTAATTATCCATTCCACATGCATCTTTGATATGTTATTTAGAAGACCTTAGATACACACTCTTTGAATAGTACCTTATATAATGCATGGGTGTGTCAAATGCATTCATGCCAATCAGGTAATTTCATTTTTTAGAATTCTATATGAAAATCCTCTTGAACAAAAGAAAATTATAACCAGACAACTAGTTATCAAGCCTACTAAGGCTAATCCAATGTAAAAGGGTAAGCAACAGGAAATCCCCTTTACTCAATAGCTAGTACTTGAGAGACCATAACATCAAAGACACATAATGGATTTCATGGAATCCTAATCATCTACTCTAACCCATGTTTAGATGTCCATATCACCTACACATGTTTCTATTACTACTATTCCAAATAAAAAACCAAGCACTCAATGATGGGTTCCAAGAACCCCTACTTCAATGACTCCTACTATTACTTCATGACCATAGAGTCATATTTTACATACATAGAGTACCATCGATACCACAATGACATATATTACACATATATATGCTGCTTAGTGACATACATGGAGTATTACACTAGATTTATAGTAGGGAGATATCTATGACCATCAATTGGATGGCATCAAAGGATGATCTTTCTTAACTCCAAAAATACCCAAAAAATAAAAACACTATCAATACTTACCTATTATATTGGCTCTTTGGCATCCATATGTTACTTCCATATTGATGGACCACATACTTAGTTATTCCTACATACATATATGTGTCAGACTTCTACATTAGGTGTGATATAGGCATACACATATACATGATACACTCTTATTTTGGGTGTTGGGCTTTCCCTATACTCATGTCATATGGACATTGAGGGCATCCACTTTTTTGACCTTGATACACATAGGTTATATGATTTGATGATCACTCTACAATATCATGTTTGAGTTTAAATATGTACTTACACATGCCTATTATCCATGATTATATCTTACACAAGGTACTTTATATACACTCAACATACTTTTCTAACACATTAGATCCATGGGCCATTATGACATGTTTATGTTTTGCTTTATGTGTTTCCTTGAGTGTCTTATCTTGCTTGTTTGAGCATTTGAATATGCTTCTTGCTTATGGCCCCCATTCTTATATATATTTTTTTGACATTTACATATGTCATTGTTTGTTGTATGGACATTTGAATATGTCATTCTTACTTTCATGGACATTTGACTAAGTCATGTCCCTTTGATTATGTGGCATTTGAACATGCCCCTTGTTTGTGGTCTCTTTGGGCCATTGTTTGTTACTTTCTTTTGAGTGTTCTTATGCGTGTGTTTATTCACTTGTTGATCTTATATTGTTACTATCTAGACATTACCATGATCTATATCATGCATCTTAGGCCTACATGTGATCACATTGGTTCTATGTGCTTCAATGATACATTCACCTAGACATGTTCCTTCTATATGCTACATGGTTACATTCACATAATTTACAGTTGTCTTACCCTTTTAAGGTGAGGTAATTCTTGGTTCCTATTTTTCCTTCACTTCAAATGGGGGCATATTAGTGGGGGTATGCTTGGGAAGCATATTCTCTATACTCATTCAATATTTGGTGCTTAAATTAATTTGCAGATCCAGTGGTGGCATGTCACATAGACATGGCTTCCACACATTCACATTTTTTAGATTAGTGGGGGCATAATTTGGAAGCATATTCTCTACACTCATTCAGTATATGGTAATTATATCAGTTGATAGATTCAGTGGAGGCATGCGTTGGAAGCTTGTTCTCCACACCTATTCAATATTCAGTATCTCTAGTTTACAGTGGGGAAATATTTTAGAAACATGTCCTCCACATTGGTACTTATATCAGTTTTCATATTTCTCCACATATAGTGGGGGAATGATTTGGAAGCATGTCTTCCACACTTACACAATTATTTAAATTGACCAAAACACATAGTTATATGCTTCATATTCATAATTGTGGCATAATTTTATACATTGGTACTATTGTTAGACACAGTTTAAGTATAAAACATATCTAAGGTGCAAATGCTATGTAATATGTGCCTAATATTATGAAATCTAAATCAGTTTTAGATTCTAAAACCATTGCACATACTAATACCCTACATATTTTTATAGGCCATATTGAACAAATCTACTGTAGTAGTTGGTTTACCTTATGGTATGGTTGAGGTGATCAAATCACTCAATCTTTCTAAGTTTTCAAGTTTGACTTGATCATCCATCATTGGGTCACATGATTGACCTAATCTCAACTACTAGATGGAAACTCACTTTTACTCCAAAGTTAGGGGCATCTCTCTCTCTCTTGTTGGGATAAATAATCGGAAGCACACAATTGATTACTAAGCAACTTAATATGTGGAAATAACCAGAATACACAAGTAACTAGAATTCAGAAATAACACATGATATGAGAGACAATACACAATTTGTATTAAAACTCTTGAAGAAAAGAATACAATAAAGAAGATGCCACTTCTTCTCTACCACCTCTTCAGAGGCTTTCCACACCTCAAGTGAACAGTAACTCTCTCCTCAAAGCTCTCTCTTAGGTCCCAACACCCAACTCAAACACTGAGTTGGTGTTCAGCTTATACCCGTGCTCCACGCACACCACAAGTACTCCACGTACTCCACAAGTACACAATTGTACTTCAAGTAGATCTCCCCTGAACCTGCAACAACCTGCACCTCAATAGACCTTACTTATGGAAGGAACTCCCTTGCCTTCCTCTTTGATCTATCTGAGTACACACCTGTACTCCAAGTAGATCCTACCTGATTCTGCTCCCTGTTGTGTTGTTGTCCTATCTGATCTTACACACCTGCAAATCAACCTGGTTCTGCACACCTGTGAACCTTGACCTTACACACACATACACCTGCATATCAACGATCTTACTTACCATGCAGATCTCCTATAAAGGCCATGCTGACCAATATCATACATACATGAAGAACCCTGCTGATTCTCCAATCCAGCACCCACACCTGGTACTGTGGCACTAGGAGGAACACACCATAGCTCACCTCACACACAAAAAGAGCTTATAATATTGCTCTCTTACTCTCTAGCACAAGTTTCCAATACAACCATGAGTCTATTATATAGATCTCATCCAAACAATAATTAGACATCTAATTACAATAATTAGATCCGCAGCTCTCAGTCTAAAAATAGCTCTCATCATGCAAACACTTGGTTCATCAACTAACTGCCCGTAATAAACTCGCAGTCAAACCACACAGGCGACCGACATCGGTCCCTATTCGCCTGGGGGTCGCCAATGCCGGCCGATCTCTGACCGACGTTAGTTTCCTTTTTGTCTAATCCTGCTGACGTCGGTTGGCCAGACCAACGCCGGTGTCTGTGACACTCTGCAACTCTTCTGCAACCTCCTCCATGTCTGCATCAGTGAAGCTTTTAGCTCCACAACCTAACAATCTCCCACTTGGAGATAAATAGCTGCACTGTACCTGTACCTATACTCTGTCTAATCTGTTTCCTAGTTTGTATCCCTCTTCAAGCTTAATCCTGAAGACAACCCACCACACACACTGTGGTGTACCTCCTGTCATCCGAGTACCCTGCCGCATCTGCATCTACAAATCCATGTAGTGAAGTCCTGACCTTGAATAGCATGAATCCCTACTGCTGGTCCTTCTCAAATACCTGAGAACCCACTTCTCAAAATTGGCTCCTAACTCTCTGACAACACCCAACGCTTGGGCAAACTCAGGTCTATACCAGACCTCATGTGATTTCAGACACTAAACTGTCCAGCCCTTGGTGCACCCTGATTCTGCATCCTGAACCTCGCCAACACCTGATTCACATCAGCTCCCACTGGAAACAAAATCAACCTGTGATCTCCATGTCTCCCATGCCAAAGAATTTTGCTGCTCCAAATTCTTCATAGCAAACCACTGAACTAATCTTACCCTTAGCTCAGCAAAACCCTGTATGTACAATCCTGCTAGCAAACATACCATCCACATACAGCAACATAATGATGTCATGACTCATCATCCACTTGGTAAGACAAACCACAGTAGTTACGCTGACATTGACTGAAGCCATGCTTCGTCCTCCACCTGTCAAAACCTGTACCACTGTCCTGCAGCTCATCAAGACCGTATGACTTGGTCTTCCGTCTCACGTATCCGTTCTCTCTATTCTTCAACTAAGGTATCCATTCGTCTCTGTGCTTTCTTTCGCTGGCAACCCTACCAAATCTCTGCTTGGTTCTGCAATATCTCCATGCCATGCTCCCACTGTTTCCTGGATCCTTCCTGCTCTGCAATTAGCAACATGTATAAAGAAGAGGAACAATGAATTTGAGGCCTACTTACGTCTTCAGTCCTCCATATGGGTGTTTGAGACTCCTTGATAGCTCGTTGTCCACCCAAAATCCATTACAGTGACCGACCTCAGCCACCCCACAGTTTGCATCCAATCGACATCAGTTTCTGCGCCTGTCCTGACTACCAACCCTGTCGACGTCGGTGTCCCCGCTGCCGACGTCGGTCCTCGTGACTGACATCGGTCTTACATACTGCCGACGTCAGTTTTCCTACCAACGCCGGTACCTATGTTTTCTGTGAGTGATGACTTTTTACCCGTGAGCTCCTTTGAATCAATCCCCATGTCTAAATTGCCCTGCTCAGAAGTATCCAGCCCCATCCACTGGTCTCTGTCTGCCATCTCCTCCAAGTACACCAAGGCTTTCCAGTTCTTAAGCCTGTCAAATATATCTATCTTCCGCTTAAGAACATGCATCTCCTTCCTGCTCATGTGACCAAGCCTACGAAGCCACGTCTTCGCAACAAAAGAAGAATCAGTGATATAAACAAGTAGATAAAGAGTACCTATTTTCTTACCACCAACTAATTCAAGTGCATCCGCTATGAGAGCTCTCGTGCATCTCTCATCACCCAACCTTTCTAAAGAAATTAGCCATATCTCCAAACCTGGGACCTGCATGACCTCCTTCAACACCCATGTGTTGGCCGCCTGGGATTTCAGCTTCACTTCCCCTTTGCCAATTCTTTGGCAAGGCTCACCAGCTCCTCTCCCTGGGGCTGCATGGAAAGAGGCAACCAAATCTGTTATCCAAGATTCAACTTTATCCAAGAAACCTCCCAAAGCATCCTGTGCAACAACACCTGCAACATCTGCATCTTCAGTTCCTTCATGCTGATCTGCTACCAACCAACAATATTCTTTTACCTGCTCTTTCTTTCCATATGACCATTGGTGACCACTTGTGCTTTTCAACTCCTCCATTCTTAGCTTACTTTGATCTGCCATTGCTCTACTCCCACTCGATCAGAAACCCCTGAGAGTGACCTGTAACCAAACACAAAACCTGCTCCCTGCAACCTTAGCTCTGATACCACGTGTTGGGATAAATAACCGGAAGCACACAATTGATTACTAAGCAACTTAATATGTGGAAATAACCAGAATACACAAGTAACTAGAATTCAGAAATAACACATGATATGAGAGACAATACACAACTTGTATTAAAACTCTTGAAGAAAAGAATACAATAAAGAAGATGCCACTTCTTCTCCACCACCTCTTCAAAGGCTTCCCACACCTCAAGTGAACAGTAACTCTCTCCTCAAAGCTCTCTCTTAGGTCCCAACACCCAACTCAAACACTGAGTTGGTGTTCACCTTATACCCGTGCTCCACGCACACCAAACCCCTGAGAGTGACCTGTAACCAAACACAAAACCTGCTCCCTGCAACCTTAGCTCTGATACCTCGTGTTGGGATAAATAACCGGAAGCACACAATTGATTACTAAGCAACTTAATATGCAGAAATAACCAAAATACACAAGTAACTAGAATTCAAAAATAACACATGATATGAGAGACAATACACAACTTGTATTAAAACTCTTGAAGAAAAGAATACAATAAAGAAGATGCCACTTCTTCTCCACCACCTCTTCAGAGGCTTCCCACACCTCAAGTGAACAGTAACTCTCTCCTCAAAGCTCTCTCTTAGGTCCCAACACCCAACTCAAACACTGAGTTGGTGTTCACCTTATACCCATGCTCCATGCACACCACAAATACTCCACGTACTCCACAAGTACACAACCGTACTTCAAGTAGATCTCCCCTGAACCTGCAACAACCTGCACCTCAATAGACCTTACTTATGGAAGGAACTCCCTTGCCTTCCTCTTTGATCTATCTGAGTACACACCTGTACTCCAAGTAGATCCTACCTGATTCTGCTCCCTGTTGTGTTGTTATCCTATCTGATCTTGCACACCTGCAAATCAACCTGGTTCTGCACACCTGTGAACCTTGACCTTGCACACACATACACCTGCATATCAACGATCTTACTTACCATGCATATCTCCTATAAAGGCCATGCTGACCAAGATCATACATACATGAAGAACCCTATTGATTCTCCAATCCAGCACCCACACCTGGTACTATGGCACTAGGAGGAACACACCATATCTCACCTCACACACAGAAGGAGCTTATAATATTGCTCTCTTACTCTCTAGCACAAGTTTCCAATACAACCATGAGTCTATTATATAGATCTCATCCAAACAATAATTAGACATCTAATTACAATAATTAGATCCGCAACTCTCAGTCTAAAAATAGCTCTCATCATGCAAACACTTGGTTCATCAATTAACTGCCCGTAATAAACTCACAGTCGAACCACACAGGCGACCGACGTCGGTCCCTGTCTGCCTGGGGGTCGTCGACGCCGGCCGATCTCTGACCGACGTCGGTTTCCTTCTTGTCTAATCCTGCCGACGTCGGTTGGCCAGACCAACGCCGGTGTCTGTGACACTCCGCAACTCTTCTGCAACCTCCTCCATGTCTGCATCAGTGAAGCTTTTAGCTCCACAACCTAACATCTCTCTCTCTCTCTCTCCCTCTCTCTCTCTCTCTCTCTCTCTCTCTCTCTCTCTCTCTCTCTCTCTCTCTCTCTCTCTCTCTCTCTCTCTCTCTCTCTCTCTCTCTCTCTCTGTTATATGTCCTTCAAAATATTTATCTATATTTATCCTAATCTTAGTTTTAGATCCTTTTGATGATACATCTTTTGTAAAACAATTTGTTAATAGGTAAGGTGATTACATAGACACACAAGTGTACTCAACCTTGCTCTTTCAATTTAAATTTATTTAAAGTACTTTTAACCTAAATTATATGCACTAATTTTACACTGTAACATGCTCTTGGTTATAGGTTAGTAACCAAAAAAACACTCGAATTCAACTCAAGCAAAGATAAGGTATGCATACACACCCAAGTACTTATTACTTTTCTTTAAACTAGTAATTTCATTACTAGATTAATGGAGGGGGGAAATGTAGATGATATTTTATGATTATGTAGCACCTCAGACTTGTACACTTGAAAAACTTAGACCTTAGTTTTTCCTCTTAGTTATACACTCTTCTTATTTTTTCAAGCCTCGCATCTACTCTAACTTGTGACCCTTAGCCTATCTCTTAGTTAGACCAATATTATATTGATAACATATACATTTTATCTTGCCTAGAATATTTAAAATGTATTTATCATACACCTCTACAAGTTCTAATCATGTACCTATTTTTCTACTCCCTGGATACTAATGTATGGGATAGATAATAGTGTCGACGTTATTTTCCTACCCCAGCCCAAGTGTCCAATTCCCTAAATTCGTCCAATTTACAAATGAAATGTATTCCAATGGTCAACCTAAGTGTTTTTATGTGAGTTATTACTCCAAAGGGATTTGATATAAATACAAGATCAACCCTCATTCATTCCTTTCCTACAAAACCTAGAAAGACCAAAGAGACTAAGACACATATCAAAAAATAATTTATCAAACATTCAATTGATCAAAGATTTCCTATTTACATAGTAGTCATAGGTACAACACATCTACAGGTCTGAAGTACTAAAGGAACAATCTAATAGCCCGATTTACTAAGTTACAAGCTAGGTCATTGTTGTACTTGTTTTGCACACATTGCATGATTTACACACAAGCAAACACATAGGGTAGAACTACATGACTCTAAGGCCCTCTTATGGAGTATTAGCTATGTAGGTAGTGCCCTTTGATAATGGGTTCATTGAGGTCAGCTCGAGACCATGTGCCTACTAACCCATTTTTCCATAAGGTCATATTGAAGATGAAAATCTAGGGTTTTGTCATTTCATAAGGAGTGATTATTTATGACCCAAATCCAAAAGCACCAGATAAATCTGAAGATAAACCTAGAAGCATCCAAGTGGTCACATCCTATTTCACTAGATATTTTATAAAGGACACTATCATCATAATCAAACATTAGCATTGACGCGACCATCCAAGGTTGATGTAATTGTCCAGATAACCAGAGGCACTAAATCCAAAATTTAAAGAAGATGAATAGACTTAGATTAAAATGCATATGGTAAAATACTTAGATGATAGGAGGCTAGATAGAATTTTCATCATGTTAATCTTCCCTAGTGTTCATATATTTAGAAATTTATTTTTGCTTCTGAAAGGATTATTTATGAAAATTTAACTTGAGAAGTTAGTAATAGAAAATTAGTGAACTTCTTATCAGATTTGTGGCAAGGAGATGTGGTGTTTAAATAAAGGTTGGATTTTGTTGACATCCAACACACTCTAGAAATGGAATGTGGAACAAAAAAAATCAATTATCGAATAGATATTGGTCACCATGTTGGTAGTATATAAATAATAAAAGAAGTCTAGAGAATGTAAATTATTTCACTTCTCAAAAAATTGTTCTTTCAGAGATTTTGAGATCAAATGTCACATTGAAAATAATTGATGAAGATACTTTGAGATGATCGGGAATAAATATGGGAGATACAATGTCAAATAAGATATGAGTATGTTTCCAAAGTGGGGCTACTAAAAATGATTAGAAAAATAATTTGATATGAAATGTTTTTAACACACCTAAATCTAATTCTTTTGCTTAGTTGGCATGTCTGGATGGGATATTCACTCAATATAGGCTTCAAAGATTGGGTTTCAATGATCCATCTATTTGTATTGTGTGTAAAGAGAAGGGTGAATGAAAGGAACATCTCCTTCTACATTGCAATTATGTAAGAAATATATGGTCTTGCCTCTTGTCTAGAATGAATCAACATTGGGTTTACCTAGGATTGGTAAAGGAAAAAAATTATTATTGGCCCCTACTACTGAAAAATATTTCTCATCTTTAGCTTACAGCCCCAACCAATGTAACTTGGAACATTTGGTTGGAGAGAAACAAAAAAAAAATGGATAAGGCATTAGGTTGGGAAAGGTGTTGGATAAGAGTTGAGGAGGCTATTTATAGTAATGTTTTTATTTCAAACAAAATTATTAAGCACGTGCTAAGTACAAGAGATAAAAAAATATTTTAGTTAATTGGCCTAAAATTATTGTCTTTTGACATGAAGTCTAAGGATATAAAGAAGTGCATAATGGATGCAAGGTGGATATTTCCCAGGGTTGGATATGTGAATATAAATATTGATGGGGCATCACAAAATAATCCAGGTGTGCTTGGGGTAGGGTGTATAATTTTCTATAATCAACTAATACTTTTATGGGGGGATCCATATTTTTATCAAAAGCTACTAAAAATGAAACTGAAGCTATAACATTGCTTAAAGGGATTAACTTAGGAAAAGAAAAAGGTTTTTAGAATGTGATAGTGGAAGGTGACTCCTTAATTATCATAAATGCTATGATAAAAGGTAAAACTCATAATTGAAAACTATAGAATATTCTAAGTGGGGTGAGGGAAGTGGTACAACATTTTTCCTCCTTTTATTTAAAACATTATTTTTGAGAATACAATTGAGCAACATATTTACTAGCTAATGCAAGTGTGGATCAAGATCCATTATCTTTTATCTTTAGCCCCAAGCCTTATAATTGGGTTGATTTACCTAATATTATTTTTATCAAATCTAATAGAGTGATACAGTTGGTAGGGATTCCCCATAGCCAATGATTTTTTATTTGCAATTTCCCCTTTGCAGCTATCTTTACTTATCCAATAATTAATATACCTCACAGGGGAAAATGTAAATAGTATAGCATATAAGGCAGTATGCCCCATACGAATGCAAGCTATACGAAGTGTGAAATCAATAAGAGATGCAAAATTATGTGGAAAATTCTGAGTGCAGATTGCATAAGTAGTCAACCTTTTATTGTAGTTTTTCCTATTATAGAAGCCCTATTTTAGGCTAAGGAAGAAGATTTGGTGTTCAAAATTTGTTTATGAGTAAATGAAGTAAGAATAATTGTTAAAGAGGAATTGATGAGGCTATCTTAGGCATGCATTGTGCTATAATTTTTGTTTTACCAATTGTGAAGGACTTAGAACTCAGTTTCTAATCTCTTTTATCATATCTCTAACTTTATTTTTGTTTTGGATCTCTAGGTAAGGATTTTGGCTATTGTATCTTTTCTCTTGGCTTCCAATCCATTTATAGTTCTTTGCTAAGGGTTGTTTATTTTGGTTGCAGAAGTCTCTCCTCTACTATGAGAGTTTTTGAAGTTCTAGGCTTAAGTATATCCTTTATAGGCTTTGATAAAGACTTTATTCCTTTTTTGGTGGGACCCTTATGGATTTTTTGGTAAATGTTGTTTATGATATCAATAAATGGGCAAGGGACCCTCCAACCCTATTTTATCAATAAAAAATGCAGTGAATTTGAAAGACACTTTAGTGGAAATGTTGTGTCACACAAGTTACTTAGAATAGGTTATTATTGGAACACACCAGAACATGATTGTCATGAGAATTATAAGATATGTGAAAAGTGCCAAAGACATAATAACCTTATGCATGTTTCATCTTAATAGTTACAACATGTAGTGTCACCATGGGCATTCTCCATACAATGATTTGCTTTAGTTGGCAAGATTGACCAACCCTATTTATAGGGCCATAAGTTAAATATTTTATAAAATGGGTACAAGTGGTGCCATTAGAAATTACTACATGTGAAGATATTTGTAGGTTATGTATGATATATCAATATTTGACCTATTTTTTTCAATTAATACCAAAACATGCCATATTTCAAGAATAAAATAACCAATTTTTTTGTGATAAATACATGAAGGTACATTGTCTACTCCTTACTACCCAGAGGAAAATGGTCAACTTGAAGCTTCTCATTGTAATTTGTCACCATTTTATTAAAAATAGTGAACAAACATGGTAGTGATTGGCATAATCAAATATGTATAAATTTATGTGCATATAAAAAAAGTGTTAGAACATGTGGGGGGGAACTATTATTCATTAGTCTATCGGGTAAAAGCCGTATTTCACATTGATCTTGAGATTCCATGTTTGAGATTATCACTAAAAAGAATTATTGATGATGGTGGTTATAGAGAAAATTTATTACATCTAGTGGAAACTTTAGATGAAAAGTTAATTAGTGATATCAAGCTTCAAGAGTTTATCAAAATTACCTTAAGAAGTCTTAAAACAAGAAGATTATATCAAGAGCATTTTTTGGTGATAAAGTTTTGAAAGAAAATAAACAAACAAATGCAAACAAAGAACAAAAAAGAAAATTAAAACTTAATTGGTTGGGTTCATCTGTAATCACATAAAACTTTGGATCGGGGGCATATCACCTGGGTACATTAGAATAACAACCTTTGAAGAAACCAATTAATATTATGCACTTGCGGTGGTTTTATATTTAAACATTATCGCTTATCATTTTACTATGTACTTGATTGCCTTTATGATTGTCCTCTTTAATATTATGACTAAACATTTCTTTATTTCATAATTCTTCAATTGTTTGCACATTTTATAGTTTCCATTTAGCCCTAATGTTTACCTTTTGATTCTCATTCATTTTCCACTACTTTTTAATCTTTTTTCCTGGGAATATATTATTTCTTTGTCTCTGTGATTCTTTATAAATTCATTTTTTGTTTGAGTCCTTGCATTTTCATTTACTTAGTCTGATTTTTTATCGGTCATGTGCTGACACACATCTCGAAATTTGTTTATCTTCCATAACCCATATCACATAAATGTTTTCATGTTTTTACCTACATTTCCATGATTTATATCAAGCATCTATTTGGGGCAAGGGCCCATACATGTGCTTTACATTGTTATATTTTATGTCAATCATACTACATTGTGTGTATATTACCCTTTGTTTTATAAAAATTACATTTCCCCATGTTAGGTATATTAATCATGCACTTATATTTATTATATCACGAGTTCATTTCAGGCCACTTATTTATAACATACATGTTTCCCAGATGACATCTTTTCTAATTTAGACATATTTGGTCTTATATCTTATCTTCCATATTATGCATGTAATTGCTTTATTTTGAGATATGTGTTAACATCTCAAGGGGGGGAGGGCATACATTCAAATCATTTTATCTAGGCATTAGACTTCAGGTATTCAAATTTCACTTACTCCTAGTCGTACCTCAGATGTCACACCTATTCGCACCATGAGATATAGTCAATATATCATTTAGCATTATTTTCAACTCCTTGATTATTATTTTAGCTTTGATTTTTGGTCACTAAAGATTGTACTTAGAAATATATGTAGGATTTAGCATAGATTCGTAGGTATGTGATCTCACAAATGCATTTACACATCTTCAAAAAAACCATGTGTATCATTTTCAATTTTCTATATAAAATTTAACTTATTATTATCATGGGCATTTATAAACATGGTAGTATTTGACATAGTCAAATATATCTTTCTTTATGTGCATATCAAACAAGTGTTAGAACATTGATAGGGGCAACCCATTATTCATTAGTCTATAGGATAAAAGCTATATTTCCCATTGAGATTAAGAATGTATCTTTGAGAGTGTCACTAAAAGGAATTATTTATGATGATGGTTATAGGGAAAAGTGATTACATCCATTGGAAATGTTAAATGAAAAGATAATTAATTCTATTGATCACTTAATAATTTATGGAAATTGCCTTAAGTAGGCATATAACAAGAAGATTAGATAAAAAGATTTCAATGTGAGTGATAAGTATTGAAAAAATTATTACATCTTGATTCCTCATCAAGTAAACTTACTAGATTATACATGGATATATATAATTAACAAATTTATATTTGGCTATTTTTAATTAAGCTTGAATATATACCATTATGGGGCAGTAGGATAATGCTTAAGTTACATGATCATGTTGCTACAAGTTAGCTATAAGTATAATATTTACTTTATGATCATGTTGATTTATTATTTTAGTTATATTTTATGATGAATATAAATCATGATTGTTATGGTCTAACTACCTATTTTGTTGTGAGGTGGACATAGGAGAACTCAGCCCTCAAAATGTGATAGAGGGAGAGCATCATTAGAGAGGGTGACATATATCAAGATATCAGAGGTCAATAGAGAGCTGGTGAAAACCCTGCACACACCACATAAGTAATTCATGTTAGATGCATGATCTAAATGGTTAGCATTAGCATCTTATATATCTGCATTGAAGTGATTATTTATGTGTGCGTATTAGTCCATATTTATACTTAGATGATATAATCTCATGTGTAAGTCCTTGAATGTTTTGTAGTTTGCTTAAATAAACTAAATTTGGGTTATTGGTTTATAAAATTAATCATCAGACCATTTTGGAAATGTTAATTTAATTAGTAATATATATTAATTATTAATAATAAGTAAATATGGCCCAATAAATAATAAAAAGTAGGAAAAAAGGAATAAATAAAAATATTAATTAAATAATAACAAAAAGAAGAAAAACTCGTTAAAGGAATAAAGCAAATAAAAACAAAAAAATAATAAAGATATTAATAAAATATTATGAAAGCAAAGAAAAAATAATGCTTTGTTCATAAGAGTGAATAAAGAGAGGCCACTTTTTAAAAAAAAAGAAAAATAAAAAAAAGATGATAGGATAAAAAGGGAATAAGTTATTCAAGGTAAGCAAGAACATGGGGAGCGTGGAAAGAAGGAGCAACAATTCATACATAAGCGTAAAGAATTTGACACCTTCATATTACTCATAAGATAAAGTATGTGATTATCATTTCTTCCCTAACTTTGCCATCTAGTTTTATTTGTATGACGTTTTACAGAATGAAATGGGTACAACCAATAAAAGATCTTTTCCTTAAAAATTGTCTATTTTCCATGTTTTGGATAGGAAAACTTATATAGACTCATTAAGAGAAAATACGGAATAAAGTAAGCTAAGGTTATTTCTAAGGTAAAAGGCCTTCTAAATTAGATAATTAATGGGTGAAGCTTGGGTACTTGAATAAGACAAAACAATTTTTAACATAGTCAAAATAATTTCTTAAGATTTGTTCATGTTGGTCTAGAAGAATCTGTATCCGCTTCATGATATATAAATAAAGTTCTTGTCTATAAGATCATTTGTTGATGCCTTAAATGTCTAACAAACTGGTGAGGTTTGTCTTACATTGGAAACTCTAGAGGAGATTTATGCATATCAGAAAGTGTGGCATCAAAGTGATAGCCAAAAAATTACGAAAGTGTGAACACAACCACACATAAGGGGCATGTCAAAGCTATATATATATATACACACACACACACATACATACATACATATATATATATATACATATATATATATATATATATATATATATATATATATATATATATATATATATATATATATATATATGTATGTATGTATGTATATATATATATGTATGTATGTATGTATATATATATATATATATATATATATATATATGTATATGTATGTATGTATATATATATATATATACATATATATACATATATATACATATACATATATATATATATATATATACACATATATATACATACATACATACATATATATATATACATGTATGTATGTATATATATATATATGTATATATATGTATGTATATATATATATATATATATATGTATATGTATATATATATATATATATATATATATGTATGTATATATATATATATGTATATATATGTGTATATATATATATACATACATACATATACATATATATATATGTGTGTGTGTGTGTGTGTGTATGTATATATACATCCATACATATATATATGTGTGTGTGTGTATGCATGTATATATACATATATATATATATATATATATATATATACACATACATACATACATACATATATATATATATATATATATATATATATATATATATATATATATATACATACATACATACATACATACATACATATATATATATATATATACATATATATATGTATACATATATATATATGTATATATACATACATACATACATACATACATATATATATATATATATGATAACTAATAAAAAAATTATCAATTGAAAAAAAAGGTCGTAGTAACAAACCCATTGAACAATGGGATTAGTAATATGCAGGAAACTACATGTGATATTTAGCAAAACTTATCGATGATTTAATAGGATGCAGGCCCATTAACATAAAATAGCCCCATAAGAGGAGACTGAATTGAGCATTAAGATTAACAATGCTACTTTGGGCAACACAACATTCAGATTGACATTTAATTTTGGAAGGGGTGATTCCTCCATCTAGCACAATCTTTGAGTCACTGGGATCGTTGGTTTGTTATCCATACTATAAACTCTTCCCACAACCAAACTTAACTTGGTCATATTACTTCTTATTTTTTTAGGTAATAAACTGAAATGAATTATGTGTTGTATGTTGAACATGATTCAATGACTTCTCTTAATAAATCAACAAATAATCTTTTTATATAGCGATTTTATTACCTAATTGAGTTAAATATGTATTTATACATTAGCAAAACTATGTACAATGATTTATAAATGCTCTTCGATATATAACCATACTAGCCTATTGATTTGAACATGTGTGGGTCGATTTGCATGTTCATTGAAAGCCACATATACATTAAAAGCTTGAGAAGAAAAGGGTGACCTGTATGTATCTATATGTCTCTCATAAATTTATTTAAGTTGCTGAGTTTTAAGGTATTTAAGTTACTAAGTTTTAAGGTATTTAAGCACTGAGTTTAGATGTGGGTGAGTAAATATATATAATAGTTGGCTGAGTAATTATGTGATATTAAGAAGTCCCTAATTTTTGTTGTTACAAGCATATAATATCTGGGGATTAGAATGCTATGATTTACAACCCCGAAATAGAGCACATTGTATTTCATTATTTGATACTCTAACAATATAAGAATATATGTAACAAATTTGCTATATAGTAATACAATATAGATTACTATATAGGTTCTTATTCAAACATCACACATAATTATAACAAATAGATCATTATAGTAACACATTATCATGGATTACAATATAGTATTCTTGAATATGCTATATAGTCATATGATATAGGTTACAAATCTTTAACACCACTCATTATAGTATATGATATACTAGACATGTAAAATAGTATGCAAATAGTTAGAAATAACACGTATCTTGGGAATTGGCATAAGATGTCGATATTATAGAAGCAAACATATAGAAATAATATAGTTCATATGAATCTAGAAAACAATGCCTTACATGTGGTACCTATACACAAATTTGCATATTTAGTGATATATTTGTCGTATCCAATGGGTTTGGAGTCTTTTAGTGTGTGTAAGGGCTAAGCACAACCAATTGAAAGAATTAAATTTGTAACAAAATATATTTGTTATTATGTATAAACGAATAAAAAGGAATTGTGTGAGTGTTATAGTTAATGGCAATTTGATATCGATATAAATAGTTTGTTTCCTACAATAATATATATCTATAAGAGATCGTCAATGTATTTTTTGAATAGGAAAGTTCTAAATGACGAAGTCATTGATCAACATTCTATTGATTGTTGAACTTTCTAAGCCACAACTATATATGAATACAGTTAGTATATATATATTATATTTTATATGAACTCTCAAGCCCATATATATATATATATATATATGGGCTTGAGAGTTCATATAAAATATAATATATATAGGTGTATTGGGATATACGCCTATACCCATAACTAAAATGGATGGTTAAACTAAGGCAAAGGACCCGGGGGACTAAAACTTTAAACCATATGAATATAGCTCCTAGTAATATAACAATGATTTGATTGAAATATTATGCTCACATGAGACATAACTTGGTGGTTATTAGTACTTATACATATGGTGATGGTTGTGCTAGGTCACAAGCCTAAGCTTATAGCTAGAAGTATGATTTACCTAATCATTAGGTATCTGAGGGGCCAAACTACAATCATAATAAAATAGTCTTTTAGAAAATAGAATGAGATGTAAAAATAAATGTTATAATGGGTTTATGAATTCTTTATTTCTCTGGAAATGATTGATTGACTATTAGTTGTATATTGAGTACTTGTGTTTGATTAAATATAGCATATAATGGTGCATTATGATGCATGCTTATATATATGTTACTTTGAATACTTGTAAGTAGTTTAAACTTAGGGTATACTTGGGTGGTATAACTTTGTACTTGTTTGATTGTTATTATGTATGTGATCGTTGATTCTTGAAATCGTAAGATAGTTATGTGTTTTTATGTAGTTGAGAACAATGATAGTATGGGATATCATAGAGTACTATAGTATAAATGTATGTTATACCCAGATGGTATATACTTTAATTGTTAAGTCTAGTTGACCATCTATGTTTGACTGATTTAATAAATACATGTTGGTTATTGTTATGAATAGTGTGTTTTGTAACAATTGGTAAGACTTTATGTATGCATGCATATAGCCTTGAGAGTTTAACGAATGTTATTATGGTATATTATTATGTTTCATGGGAATTATGATTTTATTTATTATATCTAGTCACTTGAATATAAGTTGTGTTTCTATGTAGTCATGACTACTTTATTATGACTAGTTGTGAAAAACTAGTAGTTATATCTTAGAATACTAGACTATGGTAATATGGATTATCAGAGGGTGTAGTATGTATATAAATTAATTATAGTAGTGAAAATCTACATTTAAATGTATGTTTACCTAGGTGGTATAAACTGTAGTCATTATTTCTAGTACGGGATAAAAAATAATGTAAGATTCATTCATATGTTTGATAAAATAAATATATGCTTTGGTTACTCCTATGATTAACTTGTTAAATGATGTGTTTAGTAGTAGGATGCAAATTAAATGAATATTATGGTTGAACAATATTTGACCAATCTGCATTGTTGATATGGAGTAAGGAGTGAGATGGACTTCACTAGCTTATTGATATCATAAGGACAGATGAAGGTAGTCTGATTAAGTGGTGTGTATGAATTTGATTGATCTAGATCGTTATTATTTATTATTTGTAAAACTTTGGGCTAAAGTATGTTTAGTGAAACATTATAATTTCATGAATGTGATTCACATATTTGTGTGATATCTTACAATAGAATAGATTTATATGATATACTGTATGTTTAGTTTCGAATCATACAACACATGGGTACTTGTCTTTTTAGATTCTTGCACCATCACTATCTACTCATCCATGAAGAGAGGGCCATTTCCTGATGGGATTAGTGTGGAGGATTGTTGGTCTGTGGTTGGTGTAGAAAAATCACTTGGATGATGCTCTCCCTCCCCAAAACAATATTACTTATCGAGATGACACTCGAGATTACCACAGATACTTGAGTTCAGATTCTATGCTCTAAGGAAGCCATGTATCCATATGTACATTGTATTGTACTTATCATTGAATATTGTCATGAAGAGTAGTAATTAATTATTATTGTACTTTGAAAATGATAGTTATAGACTTGATTCAGTTGTAGTTGAGTTAATGTGAATACTTTCTATATTCACATTGTGACATGTTCTCTCATGATTTTAGAGATTGGTGATATGTGATGTATTATGCTTGTTTTTATTATCCCATCTTGAGTATTTCTTATGGTTTTTATAGATTTCCATGGTGTAATCTATTTTTGGTATATGAATTTAATTAAAAAAACACGTATATTTATGTCTAACCCAATAGGGTTGTTACAAAAATCAAACAAATACCAATGCAAACAAAGAAAAAAAAAGGCAAATTCAAGTTTGATTGGTTAGGCTCATTTTTATCACATTTTTTTTGAATTGGGGGCATATCACTATGCTACATTAGAATAACAATCTTTGAAGAATTTAATTAATATCATGCACTTGTGGTGGTTCAATATTTTAGCCTTGTATCTTAACACTTTATTGTGCACTTGATTGCCTTTATGATTGTCTTCTTTTATATTGTGACTAAACATTTATTTGTTTCATATTTCTTCAATTATTTGCATTTTTTTTTTTTTTCATTTGGCCCTAGTTATTAACTTTTGTTTCTCACTCATTTAACACTAATTTTTTACATTCATTCCTGAGAATATATTACTTCTTTTTCCCAATGCTTATTTTCTAATTGATTTTCCTTTTGTGTCCATGAACTTTACATTTTAATTAACTTGATCTTTGATTGGTCATGTGGTGACAGATGTCTCTGAGTTTGTTTATTTGCCATGATCCATATCGTGAAAATGTTTTCATGTTCTTACCCACATTGCCATGATTTATATCATACATCTATTTGGGATAATAACCCATACATGTGCTTTACATTGTTATATTTGATGCCACTCATATTACATTGTGTATATATTATGCCAACATTGGGGCATCTCTTATTGATTTTACACTACTTGTATCTTGCATTCATATGGGGCATAATACCCTTTATGCTCTATTACTTACATTTTCCCCATGTAAGATGTATTAATCATGTGCTTATATTTATTATATCATAAGCTCGTGTGGGGCCACTTATTTATAACATACATGTTTCCTAGATAACATCTTTTCTATGGTAGACATTTTTTATTTTATATCTTATCTCACACTTTATGCATGTAATTGATTTCTTTTGAAAAATGTGTTTCAGAGAGTCATCTAACATCTCAAAAAAGGGGCATATATTCCACTCATCTTATCTAGACTTTAGACTTCAGATATTCAAATTTCAGATTTCTCTTACTCCTAGACATACCCAAGATGTCACACATATCCCATCATATTCAATATATCATTTAACATTATTTTTTCAACACTTATATTATGGATTTAGCTTTGATTTTGGTCTCTAAAAATTGTACTCAACAATATATGTAGGATTGAGCATAAATTCAAATACATGATCTCACAAGGGCATCTACACATCTTCAACAAAATCATGCATATTGTTTTCAATTTTTTTTCTAGATTTCAACAGATTATTATCATGGGCATTTATCCATATGTAAACATTATTATAGGGTTCACAAGTGCGTTGGAGTTTGTTGTTGGAGCTTTAGGGGAACAAAATATTGTATCAAGACCCTGCATGTTTTACTTTGATGCATACACACATATGCACACACACACATTAAAGTCAGACATTATGTAGACACCTAAAAGTGTTGTTAGGAATTTATTAGTCATTAAATTATATTACTATAGGGTACATGTGTAATTAGTGGTTATTAGTCCAAATTAGTTGTTTTGGTCATGTCCCCCTATTTCTCTCTCTCTCTTCATTATTCTCTATCTTCTCTATCTCGCCTTCCATTTTTGGTGACCCTCTTAGAAATATGATTCTAGGGGCCTTAGATATTTTTGACAGTTGGGGTCCCCTAAGGGTTTATGGTCATGTATTGTATGGATTTTCACTTGTTTGATGTTGATTTATGTGCCAATAGGGCCCTAGATTAAACTCAATAAGTCTAAAAATACACAAGTATGCTAGTGATTTAGACATCCGTGATAATCTAGAGGAAGTCTAAAATAACATCTAACATTTATTTTAATAGCAATCTATTGGACATTTACAAGAATTATAAATAAATAAATCAAACATTTTGGAGATAATTCATTGTAGTGTTGAAGTTCATAGTAATGACACATTGCATCACAATGGTTTTTACGGCTATAACTTTATTGCATTTCTTGGTGTGTTGTCTTCAATATTATACATTGTTGAGGGACTTGATAAGTTGTTGGTGCTTAAAACCCCTGCTAACCTTGAACATGGACCCCAAAACAAATCATTTTTCTTATCATTTGTAGGTTCAACTGCCTAATGAGGGTTGAAGAAAAAGTGTAATTTTTTATTGGCACAAAATTTCAAAAATCTAAGTGAGACTTTTAGAGCCTTGAATCTAATGAATATAATCATAAAAAAAGTTTGAGCCTGCCTATCACTTCCAATAACCATATTGTCTACAGTCATCGAGTCTAAAAACACATTGTGTATGGTTTTGGGGTGGTTCTATGTTCGATTTGATTTTTCTAGGTTGGTCTCATCTCATTATTTTGCCCTATTTTACACTGTCAAATCCTAAAGATTATTTATAGATCATCCACATATAAATATACTCTTCTAAACCCTTTTTAGTCAATTATTGCTTAGATTATAGGAAAATTAATTAGGTCTGATTTAGAAGGTTTTTTTTGAAAATAAGTATGTTGATTTGATTTATCCAGCCATAAAACAACATACATGAGTTTCATTTACTATTTGTTGTTTGTTTAGGGCTAGTTAAATGTTTATGGATATATGTATTAGAGATTAATGCCAAATAACTTTATCCATAACATATCATGTGTGTTGTTTGTTGTGGAAAAAAATGCATAACCAACACAAATATGTTCTAAAAAAGATCATTTAAAATTTAATTAATTAATTTAATTTGTATTTTTTATGGTTAAATTTGGGTATTACCAAAGTCTAATTGGTGAGGTAAAAAATTGGGGTTCTCATTCTCTAAATATTGAGTATGAAGGTTGAAGTAGTAATCTAGCATCAATGCCTAGGATTCTAATCAAGTAGGTAGGGTCACACAGGGTCATTGAGAGCTCCATGACAACATGTTTTCATGTTATTTTTTATGTAACACCAGCTTAAATGATGATGACTTATATTAATAGGTACACCTATTGTGATCATCCAAAACTCTTGATAAAGCTCAAACCTTGCTAATATTTATAAAAAGTACACACCTTGCTATGAAATGGTTTTAATTATGTCCATGAGACCAAACAGACTATGGGACCACCAATTACATCAATTGCTCCAACCATTCAAAGAATTGTGAGCCTAGCTATGTCTTTTAGAAGGATGCTTCTCTTTTTGTTGATTTGAGTTAACATCTCCACCAATGATTTTATTTATTTTTCCTTAAATATCTCTAGCATGGAGCTCACTGTTAAACTCTACACATATTTGGCTCGAATGTCTGCATATTTCAAACATTCAAAGATAAAATGCTTCTCCATTTTGACTGCCCCTATGGTACATAAAACACAAATCCTTTCATCCCACTATTCCTTGAGTGATGTTCATCTATGTATTTCACATCTGCTCTTATGGGAGCTAGTCCTTAGATGAACTAAAACTTATTTTAATTTTTTTATTTTTTTAATAATTTTTAATTTAATTATGCCAAAGGCATTTAATTATAGGGACCATTACATAGATTCATCAAATTATCTTTTGATGCCAAATATTGAGTGGTAGATAGGTGGTAAATCTGCTCAATGGGGTTTACTTTAGTTGTTAGGATTATTAACAACTAACACTGCCACCCCATTGCTTTGATCGCTATGGCTATTAAATGGGTATGCCTAAAAATCTAAAATTTTCACAAAAAAACATTTATTTCATTGGAAAGTGGCGTGTATGCAGTGTTAAGTTGTTGAATCCCATCATACAAATTTATGTCACTGCCTTGTTCCACTATCATAGCTCCATTGTTCAATCCTTTATATTATGTTTCATCTAAGTTGTTCTTTGTTGATAGTAATGAGGAATGGCATGAAGAAAGATATGTGTAGGTGACCATCGATAATTAAGCTCATCCAACAAGTGGAATATGAGCCTGTCGCTATTAGATCTTTCTTGTCTTGAAAGAGATGATTTTTTAGGTTGTTTAGTTCAAATTGTCTTATAATTTAACATAAATTTTTTAGTGTATCTACTGTGTATAACATTATTTATAGGTATAAAAGAGCTTAATTGTTTTCTTAATTTAAGATTTGTTGTACATACGTACTTTAGGCTGAAATCTCTTATTGAAACAACTACATTCTTGCCAATTCATCCTATTTCTGATGAAAATGCCTGTCGACCCACTCACTCCATATTCTACATTGAATAAATAAATAAAGAGTTCTTTTATCAAATTAGAATATACACACCAATTTGAATAACTAATTGTTTAATAGATAAGTACCTGGTCGATTGTAACCAACAAGTCCTTTGAGAGGAAAGGTTGTAATCATTTCCATAGGTAGGCTGGGACCTGTTAACCCAAATAGGTGACCTGATGGGTTGACTCAACTTTGAAAATTTAGGGTAATTATAATCATCTCCTTGCGTGTTAAACACTAGAGAAGTAGACACATCCTCGTGAGCCTATGATGAGGGCTCTTGTATATTTGAAACAAGCTAATCCCCCATTACTAAACCATTAAAATCTTAAAACATACCCAGATCATGAAATTACAATATATCAGGTTTCAATTGTAGGAAAGTAAAATCCAATGAAATTTTTGATGTACCAAGTGTTTTAGGGAGTGAACCTTTTTGTTGTAAAATTTGTTTGGGTTTCAATGATTTGCATGTAGCGATGCCATCCATCAAAACATAATAAAAATGTGGTTTATTATAGCGAGTATCAATACAAGACTATTAAACAATGTTTTGTTGTTGCCACATCTTCTTGTCTATACATAGATAGACTCTTTTAATGTTACCACACCCCCTCTCCATGCAAATATGAATGCCCATATTGTTGCGGTTACTTCCTCTGAATTAATAATGCAATGAACTTTAGAAGATTTAAAAGTAATAATTTTTCTATTGGTTCTTTTAAATTTGAGCCTAGTCTATTAATATATTTAATCACTAATATCGTCAAACCCAACCTACAACTCATAACCACTATTGGGAAGTTTGATTGTCTGCATATTAATAAAATGGAAAACTTATAAGTTTTGTTGCCGATAAATAGTTTGATTGGTTTTTCAAAACTTTTATATTATTTATTATACAAAATAATATCAAGAAATTGCTCGACAATAGTCAAATTAGTGTTGAATGTGTAATATGAATAAGACAATGAAAATGTGAACTTTTCATCAATTACACTTCTCATCGTAAAGGATAAAACAACAAAAAAGAACTCAATGAAGAAATATGGAACACACAACATAATACAATAGGTTAGGCAGTTAGTTGTTGACTTCACCCCCTCATTGGCAACCACACGTATTGCATAATGTGATCACTTAATACAATAAATACGTTTAGAACAATAAATAAATTTATTTAAGGTGCCTAATGCATGGGTGTGAAATATGCAAGTTTATGTGAGAAACACATTTAAGTTATATTAAATATAATTAAATTTAGCATTAATGTGGTATTTTAGATTTAACTTTATAAAACTAGGTCACTTTTATTTTGTTTATCAAAGTGATGATTAAGAAAATTAAAGTGTAATAATATAGAAAAATAATAGATAAATATTATTGACATGAACAAACTTGATCTCAAAAGTTAAATATAACAAGAAACTAACTATTTGAATATAATAACACCAAACCAAATGTCTTAGTGAAAAGTGAACGACATTTCATGACACAAAACAATCAACACTCTAAAGAAATATAGACAAGTTGAAGGAAGTTGATGATATATAATAAGGTGGGGATAAGTTAGATGAGGTTGATAACATGTATCACATGTGTGAATAGGTCATAGCAACTGGTTATTGTAACATCAATGTTTAAATCTTCTTCTTTTAACAATCTCACTCTATGTTTTTTTGCTAGCCTCTTATTGATATATAGGTTGAACAAAGCATTATAAGAATCAAGATAACTCCAAATATTGGAACACTACCAATCAAAAATGTTGCCATGCTACAAGTTGCAGACCCCTTTATAATTGGTGTAGGGCATGTGAATCCACTTGCTACCTTAAATCAAAGATTGTTAACAAAATTGACAACCAAAGACATAAATATCCCCTCAAGCTCTGTAGCATAGTTGTGAAGGTACATGATTATGTAAGTGAAAGAGTGTAAATCGATAATCGTAACTCCCTTAAAACCCATGATTGATGACCACATTTCACATTTTATGCATGAAATGTTAAGCAATACTAATTTTATATTTTTTGGTGGAGGTGATTGTAAAATGAGTTTGTGTGTTTCTTCATACGCCATGGAAATAAGTTGTGTGAGGATGAGATAATTTTTTTCATGGTGAGCTTGAGCAATGGAGAAGTGGCAAAATCTTTCTAGGTAAGCTGGGCAGTGATGGTGAGGGGTAATGACATGGTATTTCAAGTGATATCAGATATAAAAGGGCCCGTATCCTACACCGAATGTGGATTTACATCATATAGTGGAGTTACATGACTTGCACCCATTTGAAAGGGGTTCATAGCTTTCTATGTGGTGACATGTTTGATATGTCAAATATTGAAAGTGTATAATTTCAATTTTCTGCACAAACACCACATTAACTTACCATAAAAATGACATGTTATAGAGGTTTGTATGTGTATCTACCTGTGCTTCTTTAAGTCTATCCCTTGAAATACCCTGTCATTGTCTTTTACCATCATTGCCTAACACACCTTGTAATATTTAATCTCTTTCATGCTTTGTATGGCCTTGTCCCTTCCCAACACTTCATCATTGCTCATACTCATTGTGACATAAAAAATCTCCTCCCTAGGCATCTCATTACCATATGAAGGAAAAATTCATTCACAAAAGATGATATGAGTAAACATCCATGGATTTTAAGTGAGATACAACTACCGATTTACACTCTTTCACTTTACAAAACCTTACTTTATCAAAAGCAAAAAATAGGCCATCATTTCTAATGTAACTTGCATGTTCAATTCCACATCTAGAATTGGTAATAAATAAGTTGTTTCAACAAGATCCTTCAACCTAAAGTAAGTAAGTACAACAAATATTAAATTAAGAAAACAAGGAACCTCTTTTAGACTAGCAAGTAATGCTATAAACATTGAATACACTAAACTCTTAATGTATTCAATTAGAGAATAATTTGAACTAAACAATGTAAAAAATCATCTCGTATAGGATGAGAGAGATCCAACATACAATATTTTTATGGACCATATGACCACCTACTAGATGAGCTCAATTATCAATGGTTGTCTATGCATCGCCTTCTTTTTGCCATTCTTCGAGCTAAAAACCAAAAAGAAAAGGGTCGCTACACAAGCAACGTTGTTTTGGTTTCAAACCTTGAACCTATTGGATTCCCCAAGTTGTTATGTAAAATGCAATCGCATAAATAATGCAAACAAGACTGGAACGATAAAGTTAACCATAGATACCAAATATTATTGAAAAAAGAGAGCTCATTTTCATGAGCTCACGTGTATTCAATATTCCTCATGAAAACATGAGTAATCAAGACTCAATACAATTAAAGATCATAACATTACCTATTTGCAATACATAATAGGTAAGGGATTCATCTTTACTTATGGATTGACTCATTCATTCTTTTGAGTAGCGAGTCAATCTTGAGAACCATTTGAGTGAAGGCATTCCGCTGTAGAAACATTACATTCTCGATATGCTTGTGATAAAAAAACATTTCACACTACATTTTTTGTTCACCTCCATCTAAAATGAACTCAAAATCCCATTGAGTTTGAGGAAATGCTTTGATAATGAAAACCCATTGAAAATGAAGAGGCGAGAAAATCATGTAAGACAATATACAAAAGTTTGTTTGGCATTAATATATAATAGCTTAATAAATATAAGATCACTATTATTATATTAAATATAATATGTTATATTATTAAATTAATATTAAATATTTTATATTATATAATAATATATAATAATATTATAATTTATTAAATATAAAAATTGATTAAATATATAAAATTTATTTAGTCCATCATACCACCATAACGTTTGGAGAAAGTATGTAAAAATTGGTCGGGGTTTGAACATAGCTCCACCAAACAACTTAAAATTGGCAACGCTTGTACTCTTAGTGGTAGTATTGCCTCTCCTCCATTCACCGAATAAAGAGAAATATTCAGTATTGTTACGAATATAATTATTGTTGTTTTAGTGTTATAATTTATTTAGTCCATCATACCATCATAACGCTTGGAGAGAGTATGCAAAACTTGGTGGGGATTTGAATCTAGCTCCACTAGACAACTTATAATTGGCAGCACTTGTACTCCTAGTGGCAGTTTTGCCTCTCCTCCATTCACCAAATAAATATAAATGTTCAGTATTGTTATGATACAATCCTTGCTATTAGTGTTATTGAGAAATATAATGGAATACTTGGAAGTATTTGGATCTATATCTATTTGTATATGGCATCCTGCATCAGTTGATTAGATTATATATGAGACGTCTTTTGTTGAAGAAGCCTTTTCATTTTTGATCTAATTGATTTTAAAGTCCCTTGATTTGGTTTCATATACATGTTATTGAAATTTACACATGTATCTGCTTGAGCTTCTTCAAGTCCATCACCTATCACCTAAAATACCCATCATTGCCTCTCACCATCACTACCTAGCTCACCTTGAAATATTTCATTGCTTTCATGTTTAGTATGGCCTTGCCTTTATCCACCACTTCTTCATGGCTCAAGCTCACTGTGAAATATGACATCTCGTCCATGCACAACTCATTGTCACACCATATGAAGTAACACACTACATCTTTTTCCACCATCACCTCTACTAGAATATCAAATTATTGTTACCTAACACTTTGTGCATAAAGGTGAGACAATTTCAGCAGTCTTTGATTTCACATGCAATACTCTTGGCGATTTACACTCTCACTTACAAAACCTTGTTTTACCAAATCATGTAATCACATCTCTCATACTACGCAATCCACCTTGGAATCTTTCACTGTTTTCATGTTCTTTGTGGCCTTGCTCTTTTTCGTCACTTCATCATTACTCAAGTTCACTGTATTACCATGCCGTATGAAGTAACAAACCACCTCCTTTTCCACCATCACCTCCACTATTTCATATAAAAAGATGAGACAAGTTCAATGATTAAAGATTTCATGTGTACTTTACAAAATCCTTCTATTGAAAGAAAATATTACATCCTCTCTTTATTCTAACACTTTATCAAGAAATTGTATTCACACAAAACAATTTTGTTGCAACTTTTAATCTTATAAACTAATTAGTCTCTTAGTATTATAAAAATCTTTCATTTATTCAGGGTAACTTGCACCTTTGAGGCAACTTCTAATTTATTTTTAAAACTGCTGTGAAAAAATGCGAATGCATCGTAACCGCAAAACATCAAATCTCATTCACGAATGTAAAGTATTTTTTGTTAAATCCTACCTGTTTAGGGTTGTCCCGGACGGTCGGGAAGAATAAATTTATCTCTGTTAAACGATTGATGTTCAAGAAAAATAAAGCAAAATAGCCATTGTTTCAGAGTTTTGGCTGGACACTCGCTACTGATCAGCCGAGATTAATTTAGTGGAAACAATGACGAAGAAGGTTGGTGAAAACCAGAAGCAATCTAAGAAGAAAAAACCCACGAAGTCTTCCTTCAATAAGCTCATAATAAAGTCCAAGAAAAACAAAACAAAGAGGTCTAAAAATGAAGAAGAAGCAGGAAATAACCCATCCAAGCTGTTGAAGGCCACAGACAAAACTGTGACAGATGTTCAAAGTGTTTCCAAGCCTGCAAAACAAAGTATTGCTGACAAGAGCAATGTGGGCTTTGGGAGTTGCGCAGAACAGTTAGATTATTTTATGAATGCCTTCCAAGCTGCCACTGGAACAAAACTTTCGTCCTTGGAATTGCAGGAGATCCCAGGTGGGTTTTCAGACTCTTTAATTAGAGCTTATGCCCTATTGTCAGGTTGATATTTAAGTTTATAAATTGGAGGTTTTTGTAATTTAGTTTGAACTTGCGTTGATGCTGGAATTGCTGCCTGTTCAAGTGGCGTGCAGAGACTTTTATCCATTAATGTCAGTAGCAATCACATTTATTCTCTAAAATGGTTAAATAAGTAGTTTATGGCCTTAAGGACTTTGTTCTTGATTTGATTCATAGTCACTAGGAGACTCAGTTCGAGGGACTGGGACCTGTACCCACATCTCCTGGTAACTGTGTTTAAATGTAATGTATGGTCACACCCTTACTCTTTTACTCTTGACCTATTTGAAAATTATGTCCTTGTCCCTGCGTGCGTAATTCCGGGTGCCATACTCATATCACATGCCCCTGGGTGACTACGATTTGACTTTAGAGCTCCTCTTTCAACTGTAGCTTTGAGAGCAGGTATGCTGACTTTGAGCTGGAAAACTTAGGGATCAGATGCTAACCCATGCTCATTACGACACCCAAGTTCAAGGCTTGGCTCAGGAGAGGTTCTGCATCAGGGATGCACACCAGTCACTGGCCAGGTGATCCTGGTGGCCGGAATATTAGTCTTAATCAGAGGAAAAAACACCCCAGGCTTTCAAACATTAAAAGTTCAAGAGCCTGACCTCTATTTACCCGGTAAGAGGTTCACCCTACCTAAGTGGACATGGGTTTTAAGAAGTGAGAGATGGCCAAAAATAAATGCTTTTTGTTCTATAGTTTGTGGTGCTTTCCATCCATATCTGTGACATTCTAAACTGAGGTCAATGGTACGAAAGATAGGTTTGAGGTTCATTAAAAAATCATCAAGGAGTGGGTACTAGCACAGTGGTACCGGCCATCACAAATCACAAGGTAGTTTTCCTGTTCCCCACTCTAACCACTAGCAAGGATTGAAGTCAGCCCCATTCAGCCCACAGATTAATCATTTTGCTATTGAATCACAGGGTGATGTTCATGATATGTAGTTTGTGTCCATGATTGTTGTTAAACTGTAAATTTGTACTTTTGTCCTTCACTTTTGAAGCTGATAACTGACAAATAGCTCAATGTCAAGATGTCTAGACTCCCTAAACATTATGCACCTAGAGCGATGTCAACACCCCTTAGTGAGAGGATGAGAGCACATACCTAGGTGTATGAAGAATGTAATTCTGTATCATAAACGTGGCTTTGTAACATTTCCTTAAACATGTCTAAGTACCAATATTGGCAACCATGACTTGGAAATATGATGTATGTTGGATGAATAGCTTTAGCCTTTGTGCCTAGGAATTGAGTCTTTAAGGAATGCTACATTGGATCTTTAGGTTTATCCTCATATTTTCAGGTGTAAATGTTTCTTGCATCATCCTATATGGTAAAGGGGTGGAATCATGTATGGCCGATGTTGATGGTGTCTCCTCAAAAGGGTTGAATACTGCCATGCAAAGGTTCACAAATAAGTGTATTTTGGCCACCATCCACGGGCCATTTTCAACGACCTAATATTCATCCTTCCTAACGTCGCCAAAATTTTTACCACAATGAAGAAGCAGGGTCATATCGCCGTGATGACTTCCATTTCTTTAGCACCCATTTAACAATTATCTCTGTTAATGTGCAGATGCCAGGGAAACAACATATCAATGTTCTATAACTTAATCTTGTACATATTTACACACATCAACCTGTCTCACGTTTATAACTTGGGCCATTCTTGCTGATAAAATCCTTGCTTCATATAGGACGAAGCTAACTTATCCTTTTTCCTTCATTTCAGTAAGGCAGATCTTTGATGGAAAGAGAAGGGTTCCATCATGGTGCCTGCATCCAGGTTAATATACTATAAAGTCACAACACCACAAAAATCTTAAAATTTAAAAATACTAAAGGATATATCTGTTTTGTCTACAATTCTGTATCAACTCAGTGAATGATCTCTGTGTCTTATGTTGAACATTGATTTATCAACTTCGTAAATGATCTCTGTATAGTAAACTGGACGTCTATTTTTATTCAGTGTTATCTCCTTTGGCTTTATCTAAATGCACAATGAGAGTGTATCTCACCAACAATTTTTCATTGTCTAGGGTTCCTTAACCCTAGGTGCCTCTACTAATAAAAATGCACAATGAGAGTAGTTTAACTTATGGGCGTGACATTCTTCATCTCTATTGTCTTTGTTTTCTGGCAAGTCATCTTCACGCCTTCTTTGTGTCCTTTGTCTTGATCTTTGTAAGAGCCCCAAATAAGCTTTTAAGCCACACAAATGAGATTAGCTGGTTGCTGCCCCAAAAACTCAGAAAACACAGCGAAGAGATCTTGCCCAAACCCTTACCAAATAGCTCCAAAAATGCAATAATACTGAATCAAATGAATAGCTGACTTGTGTACCTTTTTGTGGGCAATATGGTGGATGTAACTTGCTGGAAATGGGTGACGAATTTCTGATTATAGAAGCGCAGGTGCAGCAGGTTCAGTTCTGGGAATTAATTCAAGATCCTTCTTCACAAGAGGCCAAAAACCCTCAATGGTGACCACCCTTTGCAAGGCTAATTTCCAGCTCCACAACGCTTGATCAAACCCTCACCTAAATTGTTCTTCCTCAAGAAAAATATAGAAATAAATTCTAAAATAATATCACTGAATTTATCCAACAAAAATGTCTTCAAACCCTTGTAATCAGCTTACCTTCTTTGGAAAAATAATAGATTTAAATCAGAATATAATAAAATGATATCCTATACCAAAAATGGTTTCCCACCTCTCCAAATGGAATTGCCAATGCCAAGCGATGAGAGGAATATTTTCTTTAAATCTGAGACCCTTCAAGAGACCCTCAAATATCATAAAAACTACTTCAGCTGGTTCGTCACCCTAGAGAAAAATATATAAATATTTTTCCAGCACTATTTACTCTCAAAACACAAGGATCAATCACTCCCAATGGATCGCTCTACCTGGAAAAATTAGATAGATAAAAATACTAAAACCCTAGGAGAGGGTTTTAATCCACCAAATCCTCCAAATCATAGACTTTCCTAGCCCTTGAGTGGTTCTCTCTATGCATAGGCAGCCCTCTTTGATCTCACTCTCATTCACCTCTCTTGGAGACTATGAACCCTTCCTTTTTGCTTGATTTTTGTCCTCCAAATTGATTCGCTACAGCTGCAATATTAGCTAAGAAAATTCAATTGATTCTTCAGAATAGATTAACAGGATTCCTTTCAATAGGTGGTGTCGATAGACACCGTCTTATAGAGCCTCATAGCTCTTGGAGGGTAACATTCTCTTAGAAACTATGCCAAAGATGATCAAGCTTGACATACTTGACTTTTTTCCAAAATAGCATTTGCACACATAATCTTCAATTGAGCCCTCATGCTCCTTAAATAGCCTCTCCAAGTGTAGCGCTCGCCATAAGAAAGAGGGTTAATTTCAAAAAGCAACTTAAGTCTTAATAGGTTAAGACTCATAATGTCCCCTACTTAAGTGAAATAACATAAAGTACTTTTCCTTTACAACATAACTTAAAACTAGAATCGTAAAGTATTTTTCTTTTTAAATCATTCATTCACAAAGGGTTAATGAGTTCCCTATCCTTCTTTTACCCTTAGTTATGGGAACCAACATGAACTAAGGGTCCTACGAGATTTTAGAGATAATTTGGGGACATTACAATCTTTTGTTGGTCTAATTATTATGCCTTCTCTCTAGATCTTTGAATATGTTCCCGACATCTTTGGCAAAGTGAATTCTGAAGATTTAATTTACCATCTCTTCTCCTTATTGGGTCTTGCAGATTGTCAATTGTTATCCTTACACTTTGATACCATTGGTAGGGTGAAACACTGACAACCAAGTACATACAGAATAGAAGAGATTAATTTATTGATTGATGATATAAATGAAAGGTACTTAACTTAAATTGTCGGGAGGAACTGCTTGATGGAATTGCTACCCCCGGTCATAAATCTATGATATTAATACATGCGACATTGAAATATCCCCGATTAGGGAATATGGACCAAAATGGAGTATACACGAATTTAGTCTTAGCTGAACCTTCTTTTCTCTCACCTTCAAAACAGATTTGAGCTGGATCCTCAATCGCTCCTTTTAGACACTAGGCAGAATTTGTAAACCCTTCTCCCAATCCCTCTAAATTGACGCTTAGGGCAATATATATTTTCTCTTGCTTGGTGAAAAATATAGGAACAACTTGCAGTATTTTAATTCAACATAAAACTCAGAAATATTTCCAGAATTAATCCGTCCTACTCAGAAAATATATTTAATATTTTCTGGTTGGATTTTGGCAAATATTAAACTTTAAAAGCCTTATTGAAATCGCTACTAGGCAGAGAAAATCGAGAAAATTATGAGAACCTGATTTTTGGACCATAAAACTCTCTTGCAAGTATCCCAAGGGTTTCGCTGCTCCTTTAGATAAGTTCGCTCCTCCTTTAGAAGTTTGCTGCTGTCAAAGATCATAAAAAGCACAAAAAACCCAGCAATCTCACTCCAAATTAGCTGCTCAAAAGATGGATAAATTTCCTTTTCCACAGTGGTGTTACAAAACACCGTTTAGATTAGTTGCAATGCTCGAAGGGTGACATTCTCCAAGCAAATACACTGGAAATCAAGCTTGACGTACTTGATGGATCCACACAAAATAAGTAGCAATGACATGATCATTATGGGAGCTCCTTCATTCCTTTTGTATGCTCTTTTCAAATTTGGCGCCCAAGCATAAGGGAAGGGTCCACTTTAACGTTCATCCTCTTTTTCAAATTATAAGATGCTTTAAAAAAAAGAACACTTTCCACTTAAGAACAAGTACCCTTTTTTTTCATCAAAAGAACCTTGTGAAGTATAATAGTTCCCCTTTTTCTTTTTGGAATCTTTAGCCTTTGGGAACCAAAGGAGGCTAAAGGTCCCATCCAAATATAAGCTGAAAAAGGGGGACATTACAGACGTCAAGTCATGATTTACTAACACAATGTAAGACAAGGTCCTCACAAAAATGCCTAAGTCCTAACATTTATGATGACAATTAACTATGTATAATATAAACTCTTTAATAAAAAATGTGACGAGGGAATAAGGCTGAGAGATTTCATAGAATAAAAAGGAGAACCATTCCAACTTTAGGATTGTCATGATTCTTGGATTTTTTTTTTAAAACAAAAAGCTTCCATTACCAACTACAAAGGGTTGTCCAAATTGTGCTGTAGGTTGAGAAGTTTAGTATTGCCTTCCAGAATGTTTTCCTGCTTTTCCTTCAATTTTTTTTCTGTAAGACTGAAATTTGTTTATGAACTCATTGATTAGTGGGTGACCTATATTTTCATCAGCTCGCTTGGTTGATGCAATATTGCAGGAAACTGTATGATGAAGCTATCAAATGACACGGACCACAGTATTCAGAATCTCAGTAAACATGTAAAGGCTATGTTTGGGTCTTCATGGAAAGAGGTCCTTTGTGAAGGGAACCTTATTGAAGGAAATGTCGAACCTGGAAGGCCTGCCATTCTTATGATTAGTAGCTCTGCCGCACGATGTGTGGAGGCTCTCAGGTTTTCTTTCTGTTATTTTACTTTTGTTCTTTTCTACTTAACTTACAATGATGCACTGCTTTTTGAGAAACCGAGATGGGTTTCCCATTTCATATATTCTCAGTGATTATCGATCTTGAATGCCACAAAGCTTCTAGAAACAGTTTACTTTCTCAAATAAGCTTAGTAAATACAGGTATTCATCAAGTTGATAGTGGGCTTTTCTAATTCAAATTTGATGAAGAAAAGCAAACTGTTTAGCTACTTCTTTACAACTGTACAGAGAAACGCTATGAATAAGCTTTGAAATTTCATTTATTTATCTGATTTCATAAGAGAATCTATTTCTTTTAATAGGCAAATGTAGATCACATTGAATACTATTAGCATCATAAAGAGTAAATGATACTTTCTAATAACATACTTTATGGAGACATTGACATCTAAATAATGACCAAACAAGCCTAGGAAGTCATTCCATCTTTTATTGTCACTTCCTATAGAATATTGACAAGCAAGGGCTTTATGTTCAGATTGTAAAATCTTCAAGATCACAGTAAATTTTGAATTGCTTAAAAAATCAGAATGCAACCGGCGTTGCAAAACTCTTGGAATTCTTTACAGTTCTTTTTTCTAGTGTCTTTTAGATCCATTAACTCCATTCGACAACAAATCAAACATAGGTGGTCAGTCATTAACAAAATGACCATTTCTGCACTATTGCTTACGTAGTTCTAGTAGGAGTTGATGCCAAAAAGGATGACAATCCAAAATCATCAATGGGATTGTCATTGTTCCCATTCTTGGGGAACAGTTTCAAGGTTAGTCTGTATAAGTGATTGGGTGGGTAGATTATGCTGCATTTTGGATCTTGGTTCAAAGATTGTTTATTTTACTGACTAGAAGGATAGAATTGGGAATTTGTTGTTGTATATAACATAGAGAATAAGTATACTAATAATTTGGCATCTCTGCAAGTCTTTGAATTTCCCAAAATGACCCTTCTCATGCTCCATGTATGGATCAATTTCAGTGTGTCACAGAGTGGGTAGTTATGCTGATACACCTCATCTATCTGGCCATTTACAATCCATATATTTTAGCACATGTTGTAGCGCTGTACTAGGACTCGATTCCTATTCCTGGAAAATAATGGCAGTTTTTGTCTGCCTGCAGCTGGGGTCCTTGCTGCCTGCTCCTTGCAATCGACACTTCAAAAAGAATCTCCTTCCTTCTCTAATGATATCTGCACTATGAGGTCCCTTTCCCTTGTTTTAGGCAAGAGATTTAGTTCCTGCACAAGCTCCTCTATGGTTTACTATCATTCAGAATAACATTCCTGTTGTCACATTCAGTTTCAATATGAGTCTCATTTAAACTTTGCTTTGATGTAGTCTTCCTTAATCTCTGCTTCCTTTGTTTTTCTTCAACTAATCTTGCTGAACTCCTAACTTGGTCACAAGTGTGTCCTTTTGGTGATCTTTCTGGCATTCCCTTTTTTTGTACTTGATGATGGTTGTTCTTGTTGGGCTTGGAACGCAAAATCATTTGGTGTCCTTGTATTAACCCTTTCTCTTTGCAGCTGTTCAATGGAATTGTCTTTGTTTCTGTGTCTTGACCTCTTTGTGTCATCCCTTTTTATCATCTCTAATTGAATAAACATTCAAGCCAAAAGCGAGGTAGAAGAATCATCAATTGTTTTTCTTTCTCATTCCATACAAGATTGCCATAGAACTTTTGCAGTGTCTGGTGTGTATTGTTTGCTACTTGTTGAATGAAAGTGTTTATATCTATCTGACAAAGAAAATTAAAGCCTCTTGTGGTTTGTTTTTGCTAGTAGTTGATTCTTTGATTTCATAGCCTATCAATTTATAATTTAATCCATTTTTTTAAAATATTTTTTGTAATAATTGTGACTGTTCTTGTCGGGCTTGGAACACAAAATCATTTTGTGTCCTTGTATTAACCCTTTCTCTTTGCAGCTTTCAATGGAAATTTCTTTGTTTCTGCGTATTGACCTGTTTGTGGCATCCCTTTTTATCATCTCTAATTGAATAAACATTGAGCCAAAAGCGGGGTAGAAGAATCATTAATTGTTTTTCTTTCTCATTCCATACAAGATTGCCATTGACCTTTTGCAGTGTCTGGTGTGCATTGTTTGCTACTTGTTGAATGAAAGTGTTTATATCTATCTGATAAAGAAAATTAAAGCCTCTTGTGGTTTGTTTTTGCTAGTAGTTGATTCTTTGATTTCATAGCCTATCAATTTATAATTTAATCCATTTTTTTTTAATATTTTTTGTAATAATCGTGACTGTCAAGGTGTGTTGGCTTGGCTATGGCTGCAGTGGTACGAGTGCACAACTATGACTGCAGAAAACAACTATGAGATGAAACAAAAATGCAAGAAATGTAGATGGATGGTCAATTAGAGAACACATCTATCTCTCCCTATTTATAAGTATGTTGTTATCAAACACACTTGATCATCTTACATGCATGGCGCATAATACTTATCTACAAACATAAACATTCCACACTGAACATAGGAAATAAGAATGCTTTCATTATTCTCGTATGCAATGAACATTATTTCCATATAATATTGATCTTCTCAATCGATGGAGAGTGCTCTCATTATTCATTAAAAAGTGTATATCAAGTGGGCATCTTGGCTATCCCAATTGGACACAACTACTTGTACATAACTATACATGACTAACCATAATAAACAAATTAAATAGGTTGATCCGGATCCTAGGTTTTATTCCGGTGGCACCATTGTTACAGACTGTACTGCTAGAAACCTACACACAACAACAAAATACATGACCGCAATCTTAAGAACCTTAACACATTTCATTTCACACAAGTCAGTAATGAAGAAACGATAGGTCTTGAATGCGTGGAGACAATCCCCAAACCATGTCCTATGGATGCATGTCCTATGGTGTTTATTGCCATACAACATCACTAATTTAGAGACTCAAGCAACTTCGTCTCCATCAACCCAATCTTATTTAAAATTGCTTTGAATGGAAATCAAACATTATTTCACATAGTAAAAATTATTGCTACCATACTCAATACTAATAGATATCGTGTCTATTTCAAATCTGCTACCATCCTTACGAAACTGATAGTTAAATTGTCCTCCATCCTTTTTGGACTGATGGCTACAGACTACCACCATCCCTTATGAGTCGTTTGGCTAATTATTTTCCATTATATCTTATTTGACTGTTGATATAAGTTCCTTGTAATGTCCCTTTTGGGGGATATTTTTGGACCAAGGGTTTATCAACAAACCCCACTCAAAATAAGCACAAATTCTGAATATGAAACCCTAGCCAATCAATCACAAAATTCTGATTTTTATTTGCAACCCTGATTAGCAAGCTTTCACACAATTTATAAATAAATTATTCAAACCCTAGCTGCTGCAAATAATTTCAGAAATCTAAAAATGCTCCAAATTGGCATAACAATAACTATTCAAGGCTCCACAAAATTATAAAAAATAGTCCAATAATTCAGCCAACAAATACCATCCAAAAACCTGATTTTTGTCAAGTTCAAGGGCTGAAAATTATTAGAAAAATTTCAGAAATGTTTGTGGCTGTTCCCCACACATCCACAGCCTAGAGAGGTCCCAAAAGACCTTCGCCCAACCCTAGGAAGGGTTTGCTAGGGTCCAAGAGGAATCGCCAAGCTCCCAAGAGGGTTTGCCACCCTTCTTTAACCCTCCAAACACTTCGCCAAACCTCCCAACTGGATTGCTACACCTAAAAATGACAAAATGGTGTTAAAAACACCATTGGAAGAATAATTCAGCTCAATGTCAACTCCTAGTTGAAGTTACCTCAACAAGAATGAGGGTTTTCGTCCTCAATTCCAGCACCTTGAAGGTTTTCGTCTTCAAAGTGAACAAGCAAAGCTTTTCGTGCTCCAACTTGAAAATTCAATATTATAACATAGTCTACCCTCTCAATGAAATCTCCATCCCTTTTTATAATCTTCCCTCCATGAGGGGCGTTGCACTTTTGGAGGGAAACTCAATTTTTAAAAGAAAAGATTAATTACTTTATAACCCTTACTTAAGGTCTTGGGTGCTCGTGACCCTCAAAAGACCACAACTTAAGTGAAAGTTAGACAATAAAGCAACTTTTTGAATTTTACAATTAGAACAACATATTTCCTCTTTCTTCAACTTCCCTTAGCCTTGGAAAACAAATGACAAACAGGTTAAAGGTCTTGAAAAGCTTCAAGTCCAAAAGGGGGACATGACATTCTTAGTCATCATTCCACCATCCCTTATGGGATTGTTTCCTAAAGCTCCTAGTCATCACTTCCACTATCCCTTATGGTATAGTTGACTAGAGATCTTAGTCATCATATGATTAGGATTAAAGCACAAATCTAACTAATTTTGTATCCCTATGCCAAAATCTTCTACAACGCAACCATGTGCTATCCTTTTTGCAATTGTGCACCTCAACACCCTTGCATACTTCGCAATTGCACTCTTGCATCATTGCGCACCTTTCCTTGACAACCACAACAATTGCGTACCCATCACTCACCAATTGCCGTCTTTAAACAAAGGTCTTTCTTCGCCTAGCCCATCTTCTAGATCAATTGTCGTTTGCACTGAAGCCTTCACAACAAGACTTGCACCCCATGCTGTATGCCTCTTGCACACTAAATTGTTACATTAGTTGCATAATCTGTTCATAGTTGAACTATTATAGTTCCTCAATCGGTTGATCCTATTGATTGTTATTTTTGTACTATATGTCATTGTTCATGTATTCAAATCAGTTTAGTTCTCAATTTTGGAATTTTCTCGAAGGAACTATAGTTCTTAACAATCCTTGTGTTTTTGTCTTCCTTCCGAGCATGTAATGAGTTATTCTATCATTGAATATTCCAAAATGTAAGGCATCATCTCATTCACACAAGCAATCTCATGCAATTTTGTCTCCACTATAACATACGAAATTCTGCTTATGGTATGTTGTTTTTCCAAATATATTTTGGGATTGGAATTAGTGTTATTAGAGTTAATTTAACTAGATGATATCAAATATAAATGGGATGAGTACAAGAAGCTCAAGACCCAACTTATGAGCCCTCCATCTACATTGTTGTACACATTGGATAGTTTTAGTTAGCTTCTACAAACACACATTACCTGATTAGTCAAGTACACACAACCCTATATGTGAGATGCTTGAACAACTGCTCAAGGGCATGATCTTGCAACGAGTTACCTCTTTTGCAAATGCTTCCAAATTAAGTAAAGCTCCTCTTTGGTGTTCATAGTCCTTTCATGATCAATGTTGGAGACTTAGTTAACCACCAATTATCCTTTGGTCAAAATGGTAGTAGAAAGTCAATGCAACCCTAGAAAGTCAAACATGGTAGAAAAGGTTCAACACAATAGTAAATAGCCAACACAACAAGTTAACTTGGTCAATGAAGTAAGATTGGTTGTCATGTCTCCTTTTTGGACATGACACTATTGAAGACCTTTAGCCTTGCCTAGTTTCCTAAGGGCTAAGGGAAGAAGAGAAAAAGAAGGGAAACATTTGATTTTGGAAAGAATAATTGTAAAAGTACCTTATTGTTGTAATTTCACTAAAGTTGGGGCCTTTTTAAGGGTCATGAGTATTGAACCACTTAAGTTAATTATAAAAAGATATTCTTTTATAATTTGAAAAAGATCAACAAAGATATTTCCCCCCCAAATTGGGTGCTTCACTTGGGGAGAAGTATAAAAGCAATTGAGGGGTCTTGTTGAAAGGCATTTGGGATCATTATTTGAATTTACAAGTTTTGAGCATGAAAAAACTTGAGCTTTGGAATTGAAGACGAAACCTTCAAGCAAAGAGATTTAAGATGAAAACCCCCTTTCTTCCGTGAGGCAACTTCATCTAGGAGCTGCCATTGTTCTTCAATTTTCGAAAAAGACAACAATAGGGGTTTCCAAGTGTGGTGACTTGCTTGTAGAGGCTGGCGACTTGGTTGGAGATTGTTTTGCACATACTTTGGGGTGATTTTGTGCCCTAAATACTATTCTGATTTTATGTATTATTTATGCACTTTGGTGATTTGATTTGGAAGGGTTTTGACCTTGTTGAGGGTCATTTCTTGCCCTAATATTATTCTACAATTTTTATATGATTTTTTCAGCCTTGGGCGATTTGGAAAAACGACCTATTTGAGGGTTTGAGGTCAAATATTGATTCTAAAAATATTCATGAATTTTTTATATTATTCCAAATATTTGTTGTGGTAAATTCAGCTTGTTGGTGAGGGAAAAAAATCATAAAAAGGTATTTAATTGCAGCTGTATTTTTCTATTAATTTTGAAGACTTATCGAAGGTGAAACTCCATAGAGTTTGTCATCGAAGGGCTGCCATAAATCATAAATATTTTCTGAACCTAGGCACCTAGGGTTTGAAGGGCTAATGTGAGTTTTTGAAGGATTAATCTTTGCTGAAAGGGTTCACAATTGATTTGAAAGATTTATCATATTTTTATGTTAATTTTGGCGTGTGTTTACAACTAGAGTTTGCTGTGTTAAAAATTAGATTTTTTCTTTTACTAGGGTTTTCAATAAAAAATTAGATTTCAAAGAACATCCCTAATTTGGGATATTATAGTGGTATCAGAACCAATTTTTTGGCCAGCTGTGGGGCATGAGTTACTTTGATGGATTGGCAGCCTAGGTTTTTGCCAAAAGAGGAATACAAAGATCCCATTCAAAAGGTAGGGATGAAGAAGAGGACAATGGATGAAGCCATGGATAAATTGTTGCAAGCCATGGAAAATTATCAGAGGGAACTAAAGGCACTAAGTCCCAAGGATGCGGCAAAGTCTATGGGGTTAAGCCCTAGACCTCAAAACTCTGTTTTAGAAGAAGAGAAGATTGAACTACATGTGAATGATAGGCTTCAAAAATCAGAAAATTTGAGGTAGCCAAATGGTGAAATTTTCGAGTTTCACAATACAGGGATTTTGGAGCAGCAAGAAGAGTTGTTTCAGCTAAGTAATGGGCAACTGATGATTGAATTTTCTGAGCCACAAGAACCAGAAATTCAAGGGCAGCCAAGTGAGGGTTTTCAACAAGTTGTGGAACAATCAATGGGGTCGCAAGTGGTAGACACTATGGTGGAAGTAATAGAAAAATCAGAACTTCCAAGGGTAGGGCAAGGAGTTCTTTAACAACTTCATGAACAACCAAAGATCCAGAAGATAGTTGGGATATGGATAAGGATGCCATAATGGAAAGGTATGTAATGAAATAAATTTTTTGCATTATTTCTTATCATAGATCATTTTCTTTGCCTAATTTCAAATTTCAAGAGGAAAATTGGAAGAAACAATTGTTGTTAAATCTTGAAAAGGAAGCCCAAGTCCTAACATGGTTGGACAAGGCAAAGGGATCTCTTTAAGGGGGGATGCCAAATAAAAAAAGGGAACACTTGAAGGCAATGGTTGTTAAGGTTGATTTGCCTACAATCAAGTATGCAATGGAAGCAACAAAATTAGGAGCAAATGTTAATATTTGTATTGCCAACAAGGAGAAAGAGATGAAGAGCTCTAATTGGAGAAGAGAATTCTCCTATATAAATTCAAGGATTGGGCATGAAAAATTTCTAACATGGTTGTGTGATCCAGGTCAGCCCTACAAACATGATTTTGTTATTATGTTATGTTTTGAAACAAAGGACAAAGCTTGGACCCTCATGGAAAGAGGCATAAGCAAGAAGTACCATGATCCCAAGATCAAAGGAAGGGCTGTAAGTAACACATTCCCTGCTGTTTTCGACATTCTAAGTTTGCTTTCACTAAAAAAAATTGTTTCCATGGTGAGTATTGGCCTTAGGAAGGTGTGCCCGTCACATCCCAACACCATGGGAGTAGTTCAAGCATGTATAAGTGGAATTCCAGCCACTATAAAGGGAAGATTGAAGAGGGAAAAAACATGCTACAGCCATAAGAGAAATCTAATACACAAAAAGAAAGGCCATATGATGTTCATGAGGCATGATGAAGTGATGTTAAAAGTGTTGTTAAACACTATTGTTTTTTCTAATATGTTTGCTTCATGTGCAGGATCAATAAGGAAACTAGTTGCAATGGCAACAAGGAGTGTAGAAGGAGCCACAAGTCTTGAATGGCCACAGCCACTATGGTGTCCTAAAAATCATCACATTCCATGTTTGAAGGAGTTGGTCAATCTGGAAAATGATAAGATGCCATTGGAGGTGACATCAAAGGCCATGGATAGAGTTTTTCCCAAGAGGAATGTGATAAGGGCAGCAAAAAAGGATGCCCTTTCTAATTTGGAACAGCCAACAAGGTATGCAAAGGAACATTTAATTCCTTGTTTTTGGGGTTTAATAAATTCTGGTACCAAAGATGCTAAACAAGCCTATGGAGAGGGAAATTTTCAATTGATAGGGAATGAAGGTCTGAATTTTGCAATGAGAAAATACCTTGGATAGACTTAGAAAAATCAGAATGTTGTTGCTCAAAAAATTCAGAAGTTCATGAGCAAAATCGGAATTGTTGTTGCACAAAAAAATCAGAAAATCATGTGAATAATCAGCATTATTCACACTTAGAAAATTCTGAGTTTGTAAGGTCAAATCAGCTGCCTACTAAGGACACAAAATCTGATTTTTTTGGCATGCTACAGCCCTTGACAAATTTTGGAAATGCACGTGAATTGGGGCACTTCTTTCATGACAAGAGGTTGGATGGTGCAAGTAGGGTACAACCCTATCTAATTTGCAAGTTTGGGTCTTTGTCATGCACAAAATATATTCCATACATGATTTTTGGTGTTGCCCAGGTAGAGCAAAGGGAAGAACATAAGGCACACATAAGGATATCAATGCAAGATTGCTTGCATCTCCATGATACATCCATTCAAGGTATGCTTTCAACATGGTTCAATATTAATCTCTTGTTGCAGATAAGGAAAGGTTTGTCATGGCACATGGGAGACTCGAAGGAGTTGATGAATGCTTGCCAAGGTAATATCTACTCAATAATTAAGGCTCAAATACACTTTTTCATCTCCATGATACATCCATTCAAGGTATGCTTTCAACATGGTTCAATATTAATCTCTTGTTGCAGATAAGGAAAGGTTTGTCATGGCACATGGGAGACTCGAAGGAGTTGATGAATGCTTGCCAAGGTAATATCTACTCAATAATTAAGGGTCAAATACACTTTTTCATAAGGGGCAGTTGTAATACATCTTCTTGTCATATTTGTTGTGATATTTCCAGCTCTTCAAAAAGGGTAATAACTTCATTTTGACCTCTCTTGGGATGGTAAATGTGGTAGATTCATCATGGGGCAAGTTGGAGGTAAAAAGGTTGATTTTTTGGTATGATTGCAAGGTTGTAATGAGTAAACACAGCCAACGAAACACAAGGTACAAATTTATTTTTGAAATGATCCCCACTAAGGTAAGGGAATATGCGAGCTCGAGGCATGAGATGGCGAGTTTAAAGATTTTCAAAAGTTTGGAGAAGGTTGATTGCATTAAATCACCTCATAATAATGAATTGTAGAGGAATAATTTCATTTCTTGGAGTCATAAAAAGTCTGGAATGTGCACACACAGCTAACATATCAAAGGGGAAGTGGCTGGTTCTGCCATTCTTTTGGAGTATGAGGACATGTGTCAATGGTTTTTTTACAAAAAATGGATTTCCAACAAGGTAAGAGGAATTCCAACTCCTCTAGAGGGTAGATTTCTGAGCTTTGGAGTCACTTGTGTGTGTGGGCAGCATGAACACCCCTTCTATGTTCTCAAAGGCAGCCACATATAAGTCCCCAACACTTTCACACATGGAAGACACTATCAATGGTGCAAGCATTGAAGAGAAGCATAGGATTCATGTTTTGACTAATATGTTTGTGTCTTGTGTAGGTGCTGATATAAGGGCAATCAAGGCCCAAAAAGTTGAAGATTTCTTTGCTGGAATACACTTTTCCAGCCATCTCCATGTTATTTTAGAGGAGTTGTCTCTCTTTTACATCTTTTTGGCACATTTGAGTTTTGGGACCTCCATGGAAAGAAAAAAGATGTGAAGCTTCTGTTTTTTCATTTCCAGATTGCATAAAAAGCGAAGAATCTTCATTTACTGCAATAGAAGGTATCGTCATGAGGGTTTCCTTCATTGGGAAGGACCATGGATTGAGTTTTGCATGAGGCCCATGGTTAGGACAGCCCATTGGTTGTTTTTATAGCTTGAGGACAAACAATTTTGGGCGGGAAGGATTGTCATGTCCCCCTTTTGAATATGACACTATTGAAGACCTTTAGCCTTGCTTAGTTTCCTCAAGGCTAAGGGAAAAAGAGAAAAAGAAGGGAAACATTTGATTTTGAAAAGAATAATTGTAAAAGTACTTTATTATTATAATTTCACTTAAGTTGGGGCCTTTTTAAGGGGCATGAGGATTGAACTACTTAACTTAATTATAAAAAGACATTCTTTTATAATTTGAAAAAATCAACAAAGATTTTTGCCCCCCAAATTAGATGTTTCACTTGGGGAGAAGTATAAAAGCAATTGAGGGGTCTTGTTGAAAGGCATCTGGGATCATTATTTGAATTTACAAGTTTTGAGCACGAAAAAGCTTCAGCTTTGGATTTGAAGATGAAAACCTTCATGCAAAGAGATTGAGGACGAAAACACTCTTTCTTCCGTGGGGCAACTTCATCTAGGAGCTGCCGTTGTTCTTCAATTTTCGAAAAAGACAAAAATAGGGGTTTCCAAGTGTGGCGACTTGCTTGTAGAGGTTGGCGACTTGGTTGGAGCTTGTTTTGCACATACTTTGGGGTGATTTTGTGCCCTAAATACTATTTTGATTTTATGTATTATTTATGCACTTGGACGATTTGATTGGGAAGGGTTTTGACCTTGTTGAGGGTTATTTCTTGCCTTAATATTATTTTGTAAATTTTTAATGATTTTTCCAGCCTTGGACGATTTAGAAGAACGACCTATTTGAGGGTTTGAGGTCAAATATTGATTCTAAAAATATTCTTGAATTTTTATATTATTCTAAATATTTGTTGTGATAAATTCAACTTGTTGGTAAGGGAAAAAACATCATAAAAAGGTTTTTAATTGCAGCTGTATTTTTTTATTAATTTTGAAGACCTATTGAAGGGGAAACTCCATAGAGTTTGTCATCAAAACGCTGCCATAAAACATAAATATTTTCTGAACCTAGGTGCCTAGGGTTTGAAGGGCTAATGTGGGTTTTTGAAAGATTAATCTTTGCTGAAAGGGTTCATTATTGATTTGAAGGATTTAGCATATTTTTATGCTAATTTTGGAGTGTGTTTATAACTAGGGTTTGCTGTGTTAAAAATCATATTTTCTCTTTTTGCTAGGGTTTCACATAAAAATTAAATTTCAGAGAATATCCCTAATTTGGGACATTACAGGTTGAAATTTAGATGGTTTGTACTCAAAAGTCAATGTTTGTTACGTTTTTGGTCAATGGTAGGGATAATCAATGACTTGTTTGTGCTTTTATCTTGACTTTGCCTTGGGAAGTGGACTGGGCTTTAGAGAAACTACTAATTCAAGTAGTGATGATCAATTGAGGTCATTGTTATACATATCGAATGTGATGAGAAATGTTTAGGCAACATATAAGTTGGCCTAGTCCTTACACCTTAAAAATTAGGAAAGAAAACTGAAGTTTGCTAGGAGCAAAATTCAAGGGTTTTGATTGACATTGTTTTGCTGATGTAATCAAGGTTAATTACTTTAAAAATATTAGCAAATGTGGTGTGAAAAATGATGATTATGAGAATTAGTGATGTCATAATAGATTAAGTGATTCCATTTTCTTTCTTGGTGTTGGAATTTTGTTGTGTTCTTCAGTTCCTTTATTGTTATTGTAATAACAAAAAACTTGGATAATGGCGCAATGCTTAGAAGATGGGGTAAAGAAGCACGTAAAGGATTAAACCAAGGTTTTCATTGATAAGGCGAAGGAATATCGTGTAATTGATGGGCCCTAAGGATAAAATATCAATCTAGGGTAAAAACCAAAAAACATCAACTAGGATATCTATTAGGGTTTTTAGAGTTTGGATAGGTGTAGCGTTCCTACCAATTCTATTCGCAATAATGAAAGTAATTTACAAATAGATAATAGATAGCTATAAACCCTAATTTGACCCAGAAGCAATAACCTAGCAAATATTTTATTGTTCTATATAAAATTAAAAGAGTAGGGTTAGAGAATGTAACTTTTCAGATTCCTTGATTCCCAAATGATCATGCGACGCATGCAAATTCAATATTCTGAAAGATACCTTAGATGCAATCTAACATGAGACATACAATCAATGATCAAACCCTCAATGATGCAATAATATGACGGGGAAAGTAAGATATGCAATATGCTAAGTGTAAAGAATCCTTAGAAATCCCCATGGGATAATTAGTAGCACTAACCCAAATCTTGGAATCCGAAGCTTGTGTGATAGTGTGAGGTTGGAAGGTGGCAATAACCTTATAGAAGGATGACTAGCAACTTCTTGACCGAACCCTAATTGGTGTAGTTGAGCAGATAGATCTAGGGTAGTGAGGAAGAGTGATCGAAAGGAGACGTTTACAGTAGCAAGTTGCAAGTCCTAGATGTTAGAGATAAGATTGTTCAAAGTATGAGCAATGAAAGTGTAGTCTCGACAAGGATTTTTTAGGCCCTATTGGTTGAATTGAAGAGTGAAGTGATATCCTGTGAGAGCGAGCAAGAAGAGTATAGTGTTATGCCATGATAACATCTCTTGAGAGAGGTTTAGGAGGGATCTATATATAGGGTGCCTATGAATAAGTTGGGCGAATAAATTCATCACATAATTATTGGTAGAAGGGTCTAGATTCAAAAACTGTAGAAAAATAGCCATTTGGACCCTTTTGAGGGCAAATAGGCACTTTTTGTAGTGAAACCACAAACTTTTGGAGGTAGTTGTGGTGTGATGGTGACATACACCATGAATGTTCCAAAAAGTCAGTGGTGGTGCCAGAGAAGTGTTAGAAGTCCTTGACGGAACCCTAATTGGTGTAGTCGAGCAGACAAACCTAGGGTAGTGAGGAAGAGTGACTGAAAGGAGAGTAAAATAACAAGATGCAACTTCTAGGTTTTAAAGATAAGATTGCTGCATGCATGAGCAATGAAAGTCTAGTCTTGACTAGGATTTGATAAGCCCTATTGGTGTAGTTGAAGAGTGAAAGTATAACCTGTGAGATTGAGCAAGAAGAGTGTAGTGTATGTTATGTCGTGATAGCATCTGTTGAAATAGGTTTAGGAGGGATCTATGTATAGGGTGCTCTAGGAATAAGTTGGGTGACTAAATTCATCACATGTTTATTGGTAGAAGGGTCTAGATCCAAAAATTGTGAAAAAATAGCCATTTGCTCCTTTTCAAGACGGATAGGCACTTTTTGCGATGATAGCACAAACTTTTGGAGACAGTTGTGTTGTGATGGTGACATACACCACAAATGTTCCAAGAAATCAATGGCGATGCCAAAGAGTAGTTCAAAGGCCTCAAAATGGGGACCAGACGGGGGTTGCGGCACCCAAAATGGTCAAGATGCCTCTGTAGGGTGTCACTATATGAGCTAATAAACTCAGACATGCTTAAAAGAGTGATCAATAGCCATATTGGACCCATGAGGGAGGATCTTGCCACCAAGTCTATTGGGATGAACTCTAGGATACTAGTGGTATGGGCAAGGTAGTTACCATATAGCATATAGGACATCATCACAGGGTTACAAAGATTGTCTTTCATTAATTTGGAGATGCAATTTATGGCTTCACCTTTGAGTGAAGGTCTATGTGGGGTTGTAACAAACATAGTGAGTGAGAATTCTCATGCTTTTAGGCAAAAGCTAGAATAACATGTTTACAAAAAATCAAATTAGAGTGCATGATAAAAAGGAGATAAAAACATTGCCAAATTTATTATAAACTACACTTCACCATATAGAAACGTAGTTCTTTACATGAGTCCTACGAGAAAAGGTAGTGGTACGTAATCTTTCGTATGCAATGAGTGTGGTACATCAAATGTATAAACTTCTAAATCCGATGCATTCGTATTTATTGTACATATTAAGAAATGATTTAATGCAGATGAGAGGTTGAAGTGGTTCAACTACTATTGATTGCAAGAATTGGATCCTTAATTGATTGGCATCATAGAGGTGTTGGACATTGGCGCCAATTGGAGTTTGGGACTAGAGGCTTAGTATTGAAACGCTGTAGCCACACCAAATTAAGGCATTGAAGTTTGATGTCAATTATAGGAGGTTGGACCAGCAATAGCATGGATGTCAAGCCTGACATTGGTGCAAAGACTTGCATTTGGCGCTATTGACATTGATGTGGATCTAGTGCCAAAGTTGAGTTTTGCACAAAAGTGGATGTTGGCGCAAGAATTGGTACCAAGAGCAGAGTTTGATGCCAATAAAGAACTTGGCATTCAAATGAATTTTATGCTACTTGGAACTTAATAGTCTTGATCATTTGTCCCTCCTTGAGAAGCAATAGTCCACATTTCATTGATTTCTGGAAGTGGAAGCGAGGAAACTTCTTCTTGATCCTCTCCCTTGTAAACCACTTAGCTTGTCCTCGCAACTGCCTTGATTTGGCAACACCAAAAAAGGGAATGGCCTTGATATGTGTGTACTTAAGCCTGTTTTCATTAATCTAGTCTTTCTCAATCGGTACCATACATCTTGGATCAAGTTTTGTTGGATGCTCCATTGACAACATGGATTTTTCTAATAGAAGCAAAAAATAGGGTTCGAGACTAAAGATAGAAGATTGGAGCTAGACTAAAGTAAGGTGGAAGATCCTCGTCAGAGTCATGTTAAAATTGGTTGGCGATGGTGTACAGACCATAGTGAAGAAGTTTAAGTTTGTGATGTGGACCTAAGAATATCTCCTAGATATGAAGACAAACTTTATCACCGGTGTGAAATTGATGAGGTGTGTAGTGCCAATCATGGCACTATTTATTCCAGTATGTCATGTTGGTGCTAAATATTCTAAACTTGTTCCACGAGTTTAACAGTGTCTTTGCTTCTCTCTGTGTTCAATTTGTAGGTTGGATTGCTTGAATAGAGGCCAAAAATAGGGTCAAAGTAACTCAGCATAGAAGATGGGAGGTAGGCCAAGGTAAGGCGGAAGATCTAGGTCAAAGTTGTGTCAAACCTGCTTGATGATGTTATAGGGACCATAGTAGAAGGTCTAAGTTTACTTTGGCAACACAAAACAAAGGAGGGGCCTTGTTGTGAGTATGCTTCAACCTGTTTTCAATATGTTGATCACGATCAATTGTAACCATGAACCTTGATCAATTTTGAGGTTGGATGACCAATTTAAGATGTGAATTGCTCTAGTAGAGGCCAAAAATAGGGTCGGAGTAACTCCACATACAAGATAAGAGGCAGATCAAGGTAAGGTGGATGATCTGGGTCAAAGGCATTGTTTTAAACCTGCTTGGTGATGGAGTATGGACCATTGTGGAGAGGTCTTAGTTTGCAATGTGGATGTAAGAATCTTCTCTAAATGAGAAACCAAACTTTGTCACCAATGTGAAACAAAGGAGTGTTGTGCTAATAATGGCACTGTGTGTGCTGAGTTGTGGTTTGTTCCAACATGTCATGTAGTGGTTTTGAATCTTATGGATCTGCTCTATAAACATAACGGTGTTTGGGCTTCTCTCAGTGATTATGCAAAGTAAGCTTGAGGCGGAATTGGCTAAGCTACATCAATTGGCATAAGAGAGGCGGAAAACCTAGGCAAACCTGAAAAGAAATGCAACCAGTAGAGCTATGTTTTATTTGTGTTAAATGAAAAGCAAACTTTCATAAGTATCGTATTGGGTGCTTAATACTGTACATGTTTAGAAGATGTGCAATGGACTGCCTGACAACTTCATTCTAACCATCGGTTTGTGGATGAAAAGGTGTAGACAAGGTGAGTAGTTTTTTATGAAGGACCAAATTATCTTCTAATTAGTGTCGAGAAAAAAAAAATAAATCGTGATCAAACGCGATCATTTTAGGAAGTACATATGAATATAGACATGCACAAAAAAAATAGCACTATCCGGTGCTTAGACAGTCTTCTGGCAATGTTGCAAGATGGCCATTTTTGAAAAGCAGTCACTTGCCATGAAGAAACGATTGCTAGTGTGCTTGGTAGTAGGCAGATTAGAGATAAAATCCACAGAAATAGATTCATGGCTATTGCCAAATTTGTAGAAGAGTGTACAGTCTTTCCTTCCTATTTGGTTGCTGGCAATGGCCCAATGCTGAACAGATGCGAATGTGTTGGGTAACCCCAATGTGGTGATTGGGCCAATAGAAATACTTTTGCAGAACAACATGTCTTGTGGATTCCAAAGTGACCTGCTACTTTATCGAACCAGATTAACTTCTGGAGTTGTTCATCTTGTGGAACATAGATTTTATTCATGATGGTAGAGAAGATCATTCTAAAAAAATAATGATCTGCAATTGGTTTGCTGGCATGTAGAGTTGTATAGATCTGCAGATAGAACATTTTTTTGTTCACATTAATCAAGGGTAACTATTTGACAAGTTACAACTATGTTATGGATGCGATTCAAAACTACTGAGTAATTTGGAAAGTATAGCACTTGCATTGAACTATTTAAATTTGGTAGAGTGGCAGTGGTGGCTGAAGTGCTGATTCAAATAGTTTAGAAAGAACTCTGTATGCTAGTTTGTCTTACAATATGAACTTGTTCCGAATTATTGTATTTAAAGTTTAGGAGCACGTTGAGTGGATTAATGTGGACGAGAATTCTCTTGGTTCCATGAACTCGGTTTAAAAATGGAGTTTCTTTTGAGGACCTAGCTTTGAACCTAGAGTATGAAAAGACTGTTCCGAGGATAAGTTTTTGGGATTTTTGCATCATTGAATGGACTGCATAATACATAAAGTTCTTTTGATTGCCCTTCTTATTTTATGGGGTAGAAAATCCTTTTCTGTTATCATTGCCACAAGAAGTTTTATGTTTTCATTTTTAGAAGAACTAAAAGCTACATCTTATTGTATTATGAAAAAACATTGGAACACTAATCTGCTTTGTTTTTGCAGGGGTTTGCGTGAATTTACGACTATATGTCATGCTGCAAAGTTGTTTGCAAAACACATAAAGATAGAGGAACAGGTGAATGACAAGCAATTTTGTTCATGCTGTTTTAGTTTCGACATGAGTACAGTAGCTTAGACTACAGACCTTTAAATTCTAGTTGGTTTTTAGTATGCTGACAAATATAATTAAACATTGTAAAGTGCATATAAACTTTAAAGCATTGCTACTTTAAGCAAAACATTTTATCTGTTTTATTAATTTTCTATCCATCTGGGAAGCCTTTAAAGCTCAGATGTTGATGGATCCCAAAACTTAAGAACACTAACCCCTGTCGTGATTTGACTTCAAACTTCTATCAGAAAGGTATAATTGATTGCTACAATGAACCCTCATTTTTGGATCCAACTGTCCTTTCTGTTTCCTATATCAATGGGAGGATAATGTGTGCACCAATGTTATAAGATTTTGCATTGAGCTGCCCATCATAAGCCTTTTTTGGGCTAGATCAACAACATGCCACTACAATAGAGGTTTCCTTTGCGACATTGCAAAATATGCAAATGAGTTCAATCCCACTTGGGAGCACGGGGATAAAGCATACCTAAGTGCCGAACTTAAAGGTAATGCTAGGATCCTAATGGCACAATTGAGGACCGGTTCACGCCATCTTAGGTGTGAAACTGGAAGATGGACGGTTCCCAAGGAAAGATGGGAAGATAGGACTTGTATTTTCTGCAATGATAGAGTGGTTGAAACTGAACGACACTTCATTAGGGAGTGCGATGCGTACAAGGATATTCGTATGCAGCAGGATAACAGCGTGAATGTGGGCAGTTTTAGTGAATTATTTGAGGAGGAGAGGCTACACAACACGGCCTGGCTGTTGGTAAAGATTCATAGGAGGCGAGATGACTTCGAAAGGAATATGAAGAATCTCTAATGGTCTTGACACTTGGTCCCATAGACTGTTTGGTCTCGTGGACGTTATTAAAACTCATTTCATTTCATTTCATTTATGAAGTGTACAAAGTATAGAGTGATGGAGCTCTTGATTATGGAACATGGTGGTAGGAGTGACTGTGGGCAGTTCTTTTACAGTGTTTGGGGAAGCTTGATCAACAGTTCAAAAGGACTAACTTAAAAACTTAGGGTCTGTTTCTCATAAATTGAGGATGCATAGAAATTTTAATATTTTGCCATATTTGGATCGTGTTATAAGGATCGTACCCAATTCCATTGTCTTACACCTTCAAAACCAAGATATTAATAAGTAAAATTATACTGGTTATTTATATGAAATTATCTGCATTCTAGGAATATGAATTTCTCAAAATAATATTTGGGGGGATTCGAATTTCCGATTAAATATTTTCAAAATTTAATAAAATATTTATTTGCATTTAGGTGAGTGACATTGTCATGTTAAGTTAAACAAATCATATATTAATTAAACATTATATCATTATCTTTTTGACAAATGAGCTAGCCTTTGAAAAGTTTCATTAGTATAATGGTACTAGGTGTAGGATCTTTAATCTAGGAACAACAACATTCAATAGGTGATGCTATGCTGTTGGTAGAAACTCTCATGAGCTTGCGTGTATGCTCATCAACAAATATGTTTACTGTAAAATTTGTTTTGGGTCCACTTTCATATCCATTTCTAGATGCATTTATCCTTTCTTGCGCTAGGCCAATCCTCAAGGAAACAAATTGGCAACATTAGCAAGCTAGATCAACAATTGCTTCAAAAGTAAAAAGATACCACAACAATTGAACTTTGAGGTCTTCATCCCTCTTCTCAAATAAGATGAGGAATCAACAAAAGGAATAAAAATTCACTTCGTAATGAACGGTTGGCTCATAAGGTACAACATTTGTTGAAGGTTTTGCAAATGGGGTAGCAAGCTAAGTGGTCTTGATTGTGGGGAAACTCCATGGTTAAGCACGCTTGAACTAGAGTAGTACTAGGATGAGTGACCTCCCAGGAAGTGCTGGTGCTTCACCCCTCTGAGCATCACCTAGTTGCAATGAATGTCAAGTGGACCATTCATCGTCATGAGAGATGGGTTCTTGTGAACTACTACTAATGAAATGTTGGTCAATGTAGATTGACTTGAAATGATGCAGCTGAATCCCAAAAAGTAATATCCCATAATAAGAATTTATTCATTGTGTCCTATAGATAATAGTGTGTTCAAATCCAACTATTCTACGATCCCTAGAAGGCCTTATTACAGTATATTCAATTACTCGAGGAAAAATTGAAACTAGAGACACAACATAGAATCCCAGTTAGAACCAAGAAATGTTGATGCTATCATCATAGCTCATTTATAATCTCATGATGCCATCATCATTAGATTTAGAATGAAAATTGTGATCTTTTGAGTGTAATTATGACTATTTTTCTTCTCTCTGTCCTGACCATTAACTTCGTCAATTGCCCCTTACAACTGGCTGGGTCAGTCCGTGCCACACAATGCATATAATTAAGAATCAATGCGGATCATTTAGTGCACAATGAAATGAAGATTGATTGATCAATTAATCAGTAGAGGCTTTGTTCCCAATATTAATAGGATCATGTGATATCTACTTTATGTCTTCAAATGAACATTGATTGAGCAATTACCATTTTTAAAACTATGATTGCCCCATATTTGACCGTTTATCTTTGGAAAAGTGAATCTAGTCATCATCATAGTTTTGGAGTCTACTAGAAAATATTGACTTGTTTTCAAGATATTTTTGGGATCATCATGTTTTCTTGTATCAAAAGTTTTGCACATATTGGTAGTTGTGCTTTGATTAAACAGTAAACTTAATAAGAAATTTTGTTGTCTTCATCATTACTACTACCTTCGATGTTTCTGCAATTTTGATAGAGTCCTTAACCGTTTAGCACATTTGCATTGATATTCTTTACTATTTCATTTCATAATTGTAGTCTCAAATCATACTAGTGACGGTTCATTGTCTTCTTGTCTGCACATTTGCGAGGTATTTGATATTGCCTCGTTGAAAATGCTCGTTAGCTTGTTATTTTGGAGGGATAAAATTGATAATGTTTCAGTATTTATAAAGAAATAAGCATTATGCTTTTATTTGCCTAATCTACTAAGATTGACAAATAAAATTCAAAAATTGCTTTGTTTAGAAGACTTCCAAAAGTTCTTGTACAAATTAGAACCAAAGGTCTCTGCAACAAATTTGAGTGTATTCAAACATTTGCACTTGCATGTGTGTTTCCATGCCTAAGACGATTTTCTATAATATTTCCTTTTACGTCCTGTTTTGTTTGGAAATACAATCTGTTCTACTCCTTTTATTTTATCTGAGTTGAACATTTACAAGATGTTGCAACTCATTGCCAATTCATTCCCAATTTCTTGTATATTTCCTTTTTAATTGATTCAATCTTTTAAAATATATACAGGTATCTATGTTGAAGGGACGAGTGAATATTGCAGGTGGCACACCGAACAGGTAGTTTGGTAATTATGATTTTGATGTTTGGAAAAGTACAATAGTTTATTGTTTAATAAGTTAGCAAATGTTTCTTTATTGTTAAGAGTGTGAATGTTTTTCATGTGACAGTATAATTCTGGAGAATCACAAGGACTCCTGTCGCTATTTTAAGAAAGATTATTGCTGTGATTTCCCTTCCTAGTTGTACAGTGTGGCTGCCAAAAATGTTCACTGTTAGGACTTTATCCACTGTGATTGCATAGAATTGTCACTTTGGTAGGATGCAACTCTATAATGAGGTTGAACTATTTGATTTTATTAACATATTATATCTAATTTGGTAATTGGTGAAACAACCATGCTTAATATAGTATACAGATGGCGTATAATTTAAAGTTTGAAAAAACAACATTCAAAATAAAATTCTGCCCATAAATGATTTAAGAATTAACACAGAAAATATAAGCAGTTCTTATGCCGATGGAAACAATGTCAAGACTGACCCCCATAATTTTAATTTTATAAATCCATTTGAATCTTTATGTTGGGCCAACAAGATCCAAAAACATATTTGATCAAATCTGAGTGATTCAGATGAAGATTCAATTGGTGTTGCTTCTCTGCAACGAGGATTTTTATATAAATGGTATTCTCAATGGCAAAGATCTGTGTTGCAGGAATCGCCCCTCCCCCCCCATGTTTTGCGTCTTGATACTCCTTGAGTACTGGTACGTCCCGGGTACCTGTTGGAGACGTCCAGAAAGGTGTATCGGAAACGTCAACCCAGTCTGAACCAAACAGTATATAAATAAAATAAACATTCAAGTGTAAGAAACTATAGTTTCTTATACTTTAAGTTATATTTTATTTATATACTTTCAGGATGTTTGAGAGTGGTTTCGGACCTCTAGGAGCTAAAATGCAAATTCTAGGTTTTGGAGAATCCTATCATATTTCAGACTTAGTTAAATTCCAGGGTTTCAGACTTAGCTATATTTCAGGGTTTCGAGATTTCAAGGAGACATCATAGGAGGTATGAAGGCTGCATTAAGGGATGTAGGTATGATAGGATAGTATGACAACATCCCTCGCAAAGTGCCCCAAGCCAATCCCACTCCATTCCCTGTGCACCCCTTGAGGCATACACTAGGAGATTTAATGAACCAGTGAGCCCCTATGAGAGAAAGCGTCAGTAAATGATAAAATTGAAAAATAATGGGAGTGGCCTTCATGATTTTGAGGGCAATCGAGATGATTTATTCTAGATTTGAATGTATATTTTGTCTTTGAAGTAATGAATGAATGAATATTATATATTTTCAAGTGTTTTATATTTTATAGACAAATATTTTCATACTATTTAGTTTCAAGTGTTTTACTAAAAAAATGAGTAATATGCATTATATACATACATATATATATATATATATATATATATATATATATATATATTTATATACATAAATACATACATATATACAGACGTACCCATGACGTATCCAAATCAAGGTTTTTAAAAAATGGCATATCCGTGTACCCGAGATATATATATATATATATATATTTATATACATAAATACATACATATATACAGACGTACCCATGACGTATCCAAATCAAGGTTTTTAAAAAATGGCATATCCGTGTACCCGAGACGCCCCCATACCCGTACCCAAACAACATATGCAAAAATTGAAGGGATTTACTGTAACCTAGAATGGATTGTTAGGGGATTTTCTCAAAATATTCGAACCTCGTAAAACTGATCCTTTTAATTGAACGTCTCCTTCAAATCCACTCTTGAATGCTCTAAATCTTGTGTGATTGAAATGAGAGGAGTGTGTGACAGTTTATAAGATAAAAATCCACATATTTGCAGTGTTTCGCGTCAAAACCGCGTACAGGCAGCATTCTGGACTGTTCCCGCATGTAGGCAGCGTGGGAGATAACTGACGAGTAACCGCCGGTTACTAGCCGGTCTAAAAAAATTTGCAAACTTTTTTTACTTGCAGTTTTGAGTGGCGGTTATTCGCCATGACAAAAAACCAGTGAGTAACTAACCAACTGACGGTTACTCGCCAATTATGCCATCTATGGTTACAATGATTTAGAAGACTAAGAATGTGAATTCCTGTGACTAGAGACTAAAGAGGAGAATTCTAGCTGATTTATCTAGTTGGAAAGAAATTTGCTGATCCCCCTTCAAGAGGTTGAGTACAAGTATATATACAATTACAATAAGAGTCGATTACAATCAAGATCAGCTAGAGAATGGTTTGGTTCTATAACAGTTGACGATTCATCTTCTTGTTGATGTGTCAGGTTGGCTTCTTGATGCATAATGATGTTGTTGGTGTATGAGGCAACGCCAACCAACACGAGCGTCTTTGAACATGCGGAGTTTGCGCTAAATATGTAATCTTTTGGAATTTTTTTTCCCCAAGCACCGATTTGGGGAAAGCTGATCAAGATGGCACTTATCGGTGAGAGCCATGTTGGGCAATGTTCCAATAGCGTGCCAATTTACATGGTGAGAGGTGCCGATCAATGGATGCCTATCTTCATGGCGCCAGTGTACACAAGACCATTTGCGCAACCAAGGTTAGTGTGCAAGCAACGAGGTCAAGATCAAATCACTTATCATATTAGGAAAAATTCAATAAATTAAAGCATGTCTACAAACAACTTCATTATACATGATCTCTTTATTTCAAGCTCCAACTAAAACAATTGAATTTGTCACAAGATTACAAAAGAATGTTCTTTGAACTGAGACAAAAAAAAAAAAAAAAGAAAAAGAAAAATTGCCCTAGTAGTTTGAAGAAAATATGTCAACGAAATAAAATGGGGTTTTGGGTTTGAGATCCATGGAGGTCATGAAATTTGCTTTGGGAGCAAAGATTGTATGGAAGGTATATAAAGAAAAGGATAGGCTTTGGAGCAGGTTTGGTTAGAGGGAAGTATTTGGATAGCCAAGAAGCTGAAAAACATTTGCTTTAGAACCTCTTCCATATTGTTCTCAGGCATGGATTTTTTTGAGGTGCATCCTCTTAAATTAAAGAGGACTTGAGATGGAATGTGAGGGAGGGTGACAAGGCATTTTTTTGGGATGATACCTGGATAGGATCATCTCCTTTGGTTGAAAATGAGAGTGTTTGCTAATCTAAAGGTCTATGCATGAAGGACTTGGGATGACAAGGTGAAAAACTATCTTATATAGTTAGAAGGAAGAAGAAATGAAAGCAATCGGAATGGCCCCACCATTTTGTTAGAGCGAAAAGTGCATTTATGGAAAATATGTTGTAAAATAACCCCACTTAAAATGCGAGAGAGTGATCAACTTATATGGAGCAAGGCTAAATTAGGAGACATTTCAGTTGAAGGGGCATATGAAGATTTCTTTCGAAAAGCTAAAGGGCAAGTAAGGCAATTCCAAAGGCATATCCCTTTCTATGGTTAGCAATTTCATATAGGGCACTGATATACGATGCTTTCACTCATAGAGGATTTCATGGCCCTTTAAGATGTCCTTTATCCAAGAGAAACTCAGGAGATGGGGATTATTTGTTTTTGCATTGCAAGATGGCATGGGAGATTTGGGGAAGATTCTTTATTAAAACCAAAGTAATATGGGCTGGCCCGGAATCAATAAAGAGTGGATATTGGTGTGGCCAAGAAGGCTTTAGAATGGAATTTGAAGTCCATCTGGACAAAAAGTCCAGCCATTATGATTTGGAATCTATGGATGGAAAGGAACTCCAGAATTTAAGGGAGAAAGAAAAGTAGGTGCGGAGAATATGGGGGAAGATAGAAGCTTCAATATTAGAATTGGTCAATACTTGCAAGTGTGGATCAAATAAGCCATCTGAATTTGTTCACGTTTACATGTACATATATTGTATTGGCACTTGATGACTGTTTTGTTGTTGGCCGCATTGAGCTGTGCCCTATTCTTCTGCTGTTTGTAGAGCCCCGTCGAAGTTGGCTCTAGCAAATCATGATTTGCATGTTTTCGTGCCTTCGACCACTGCTTCATTCGTGCCCTACGTGCCTCTATTTGCATTTTTCCTCTAGCCATGCCGTTGAAGACCATTGGCGTCTCAGTCCATCACTTTCCCACGACGTTTTGTCTTCTGCTTTGCATGACTTTTATTCTAGTTCTGCATCTGATTTTCATGACTTTTGCTATTGTTCTGGTGACTTTTTGTCGTTGTGAGGAAACTTTTGCCGTCGTGCCCTCGCATTCCGAGTCTAATGTTTGCATTTTTACTGTTCTGTGCCCTCGCATCCTGAGTCTGCTGCAAGACTGCGTGAGTTGTCTGTGACTGGCTGCTGCGACCTTGATTTCTACCTCTGGTGTGCGAGCTTCTCTTCTTTTGTTCATAGTCCTTACCCTTGAATTAGGGTTTCCTCGAACACCTTGTGCCATTCGTACCCGACTAGGGCTTTCCCGAACGATTAGCTCTGATACCAATTTAAGCAAGTATGATTGTTGAAAGAATGAAGAGAAATTGGAAGGTACACTTAGAACTCCATGTGCATCTTCATTTATTAATGCCTTAAGCTAGTTACAAACAGTTGAGGTGGTTGAGAGTTACATTAGTTAGTCTTAACTAATATAGAATTAGTTAAGTCTTGTCAATATATTAAATCTATATATTTAATAACCAAAAGTCCTAATTGATGTGGGTGTAAAATGTGTCTTTTGGCACAAATAATACTTGTCAACATGAAATCTTTTAGGTTCAATGCCATATTTTTTGCACATAACCACTTTCAAAAAAATCACAATGGTTAGTAGTAACCACTCACACCTAATTATTTATTATTAACTTTTAAATACACGCTTATTACTCTACACATTGCTTGATTCTAGGCTGACGTCAAACTTAAGTGACACCAACTTTAGAAGGCAGCTAATTTCAAATGTCATGACTCTTTCCCTACGAAGGTGGTTTAAGAGACATGCCATCTAACAAATTGCATATCCTTAAATCTTCCTACCATTGCATTGCATGCCACTAGATTTCTTGTTCTATTTATAGAATTCCATTTTATTTATTATCTTGCGTTCGATGATTTATATATAGATTGAGACGGGCAATTGCCTTAAAGATGTGCGCTGCCAAGTTGAGAGGATAAAGTCACTTACAGTGGTAAACAAGATATTTGAAAATCAATCACCAAGATATTAGGGCTATGTCAAAGAAAAAGTTTAGAGCAAATAAGAGTTGGAGATATTTTCATTGAGCAGGATAGATGATGTTAAATTGTCTAACTTTATGGCAACTCCTTAAAGAAGTTAGTTACCATTGCTTTGCAAGATATAAAAGAGGTGGTTAGCTGAAGGTTCTCATTCAGCAAGACAAAGGCCTGAGTTGTAACCTCAGAAGCAAATTTCTTACAACATGCTTGGATCAATTTTGTTCTCTTATCCTGATGATGGTTCACGGAGCATGATCCGAAACATTGATTAAATTTTTTTTACACAGTTTTTATCCAGAAATCTTTTTCAATACATTATGGACTGTGGAAATACTATCTCCTTAAACATGCTTGGATCATTGGCGAACATGCTTTGATCATTAGGGAACATGCTTGAATCATCTATTTAAAAAAAAATTGAGGCAGGATAACCTCAGAAACAAATTTCAGTTTGGCCTTAGTAGTAGAGAATTGCCCATCATTAGTGAACGGTAACTTCTAATTCTACTGCCCAAATGGAAATTTATGTTTACAAACTATAGAATGCATACTCTTTGCTGAAATTTTCATACATGGTGGCCATAGGCTTTAGCGGAATAAAAATGAGGCATCATGTTGCTGCAGAAAGTGGTAAATGTCACTTGGATTAGTTACTGTTTTTGGTGCCATTGCCCTCCATTTATTGTTTTGGGGTATGTTTGGATACTGCCAGAAGTGCTTACTGACATGATTCTTGGTTTTTTGAGGACAATCTACACATTGTAAGACTTACAGTGTTGGTGTTGATTATCTTCCATTTTCAAGGTTTCAACATAGATGCAGCATGTAATTAAGGAATCTATTATTGTTCTACTGAAAATATGATATATCTCTCAGTAAGTGCATACAAATTACTGGAAATTGTAAAGTTAACATTGATGTTATCTGTAATGCAGATAGATTCACTCATGCCATTTATTTTACATTGCTTTGGCTTGCAGGATTAAGAGTTTGATCGACAGTGATGCATTGGGAATCTCTCGGTTGTCAGTATTGCTGCTTGACATGCATGAAGATGCTAAGGGTCTAACATTATTTACTCTTCCACAAGTCAGGTATGCCATTTCCCCTAATCATGTGAATCATCTCTTAAAAATTGCCTCCTCTATTCAAAGAACTATTGAATATGAATGCCACATGGGCAATACGAATATCAAGTCTGGGTGCATGCAAATGTGGGCTTGCGTTTTTGCCAATCCTTGCTTGCCTTGATCTTCATACAAGATGATCATATACATGATTTTATGAAATTAAAATGCTTAGCATATATGCAAACACTTATGCTCGATTTTTCTTGCTTCACAAATTCCTGATTTGCATGTGGATCAAGTTCTGCCAAGGTGGCAGAAATTTGTAACCTTCTGGCTTTTGCACCTTTATAATAATTATTGCCTGTTGGTGTGCATGTGTTGCAATGAAACGTGACTTCCATCTTTTATTTTCATCATTGGGTTCTTTGATGCCTGTTTCTTGTCTATTAGAGAGTGACTCAATAAGTATCAGATATCTACTTTCCTTTATGAGCAAATATAACATGGTTTCTTGTTCAAATAGTATATGTTTTTCATGCATGGAAACCTTACCGTGGAAACACTTTGGCATCAGTTTTTATTGGTATAATATCCATATTGTGGCTAGCTAAGCCCTTGCAAAGAATCTCTTTAGATTTAACATAAGGTCTTTATAGAGAATAAATTGCTTTTGCATGAAGGTTTAGGGGGTTTTCATTTGGAATTTAAAAAAATTATCTGATTAGAGGAACGAATGCTCTTACCATACAGTTAAAACTTAACAACTCTGCAATGAATGGTGAGAGATGTGTTAAGGATTGCTTGTTATTAGTTGGAGATCGTTTCTATTTTCCTTGTTAATTTATGCTTCTTTTCCACGTCTTTGCACTTGTCAGGCAATGGGGTTCTCTCAGTCTGCCAAATTGTTTGGGCATATTTCTTTAATATTTGAGCAGAGCTGTACGCTTAATTCCTTGAAGGATTCCATGATAACTTCACTGGAAACAACTGAAGCACGGGGATTTGTATTGAAGGAAAAGCCAAAAGAAAAGTCTGCTTCCTGTATTATGGTCATGCCTTCATCTCTCCTATATGCATTATCCTGTTTCAAATGATGGGCCTTCTTAGTTCGATGATTAATGGTTTCTATTTAATCAAATGAGCTCAGAGAGGAAAATGGTGTTCGTAAATTTTTTTTTTAGAATCTGGGTAAAACTGAAATGAGGCTCACTGAACTCAGATATGCTCTTTATCTCTTGAGACAAATTGCATGTCTAAGTTAGTTAACTTTAGGTTAATTTTGCATGCATGATGTGAGTCATAGCATCCATGCTTTGACAACTGTGGACGAAGAGGACGGCTATAAGATGCTTGCTGTCCTTTATTATATAGAGGTGGCAGCTTAAGGGCATGTAACATGATGTTTTTTGTAGTTGTCCTCTCTGTCGACATCTTCTTGTAGCCTAGTCTGCAAGAAAGGTTGGTCATGCCTTTTATTACTATGTTGGCATTTTCTTTAAAGCTGATGCTATTTTATATTAAGATAATTTATTTTTTCAATATAGGAGTTGCTCTTTGATATTTATTATATGAAGGGGTACTAGAGCCACATCTTAGCTACCTATGTCACAAGGTAAGCCAATTTTTTTCAAAAAAGTTTAAACTTTGCTGAACTTCATCTTGTTGACCCTGAACTTGAATTTTATTCCATATTTTTATATGAATTCACTATTTTATAAATGTGTATATATACATATACTGACTGAAAACAGAGGACAGAAAGCTCTCTCCACACTGTCCCTCTGACATATATGCATTTTTTTAGAAAATAAAAATGATAAAAAAATTCTTTTGTTTGAACTTTAAGACTTTTTTTGAAACTTTATTGATTGTCGAACTTGAACCAAACTTTATCCTTGTCGAATGGGAACTCGAACTCGAACCTTGTGATTTAGTTGGCTACCATGGGCTCGGATGCAAGTTGAAGATAAAATGCAAAAAAAGTGAGGAATATCTCAAATGTTTCTATAATGTGGGACAAACTTGAGGAATATATTAAATGACATTTTTGAGCTGTTATTTCAAAGTATACACCTCTGGAACATGCTCTTGAAAAAGTTATGTAGGAGAAAGCAAAGAATCCTTGCAAACCAATAATGTGAATTAATGATATATCGTCTAGGGAAAAAGGGATAGAGAGATTGCCATGTTCAGAGGAAAGAGGGGAGAGGACACAGGCTGAACAGAAAACTGGAAGATGGTGGGCGAGGCTGAATGTGAGGGTAAAAGAGTAGCGGATCGGGAGGCAGCGCAGACTGCAGTAGCAGCACCACTGCTGCTGCTGTGGGGAAGGCTTGAATTCTCTCTCTCTCTCTCTCAAAATTTACGAGGCTCGAATTTTTCTGCCTTGAAGATTCCACTCATTAAACAATAGCTCCCTATAAACTTAAAACACAAAATACAAACGAATGCTAACAAAGTGTAGAAATAATAGAACACAATGAAGGGTATTGACGGTGGGAGCCCTCTGCCACCCAATAAGATTTTGGAGCACACTGCTACCAAGATAATAACAAATAATAATAAAAATTAGGAGGAAAATATGAGATGATAGATATATGGTTAGATTAGCTCTACCCTAGGTATAGATACTAATCATAACTCATATATATGAATGACAAGATTAGTCAGTTCTCCAAGATGACTAATAAATAACATGTTGAGTGGCACAACAGTTGTTAGGGTTTTCATTACGTAGTGGATAATGAGGAAAGGAATCATTTTTGCTTCTCAATTTAGAGTAGGTGAAGATGATAGAATACAGAAATAGAAGAAAACATAATGAGAGGGGCATAGGAGAAATGGGTGGCTTCCTCTGACATGTTTATGTATAAAAATTCAGCCAAGAAATCTACAAGCGTTTAAAAATCTTCGAACTTAGGAATTGTTGTGACCACCACAAGACAAGCACAATAAGACTGGAAATTCTGAACAGACTTACGCACATGACAAAAAGGAAAATATGTCATACCTAGTAACACACAGCAAACAAAAGTGCAGAAGATTCTCTGTAAGTTAGTGAAATGAAGGAAGCTTGAGGTCCTATGTTAGCAGTAGAAATGGAAGGAACAATATTTCCACATGCATCAAGTGAAGAAAAAATTGTTGGTTTTGAAGTGGTTTAGCAGTACGGGAGATGGATAGTATTAAGCTAGCTTTTGGTTTGGGACTGGTGGCCCTTGGCAGTTGATGGAGGTTTGTAACAAAATACAATGCAAAAAGTTGATGGAAAATTGGTAAATTTTGGCTATAAGCCCATGATGTAAACTGTTATATTTAATAAAAGCATTGTTTTATAGTCGATTTTATTATTTTGTATTATTCTCTTGTTGGCTTTAGGCAGTATCTTAATGACTCTTAAGATCTATTCGGTGGTATTTGACAATTGTGTTTTAACCGACAACCATTGGGTCTTTTGTCATATATTTAGAATGATGCATGTTGGGGTAAAGGTGATGTTGTGATAGGTCCTCCCTATATGGAGCAATTGTATTGAACACTGCATTTTGGATTAGAGTTGTTATTATCTTATGTTTTGCTATGCTATGTTCTGGTATGTACTTATAATTATACAATAGCATTCATTTGGTACTGTAGCTTTTATAGCAAACATTTCTGGGGCTGTTGTTGGGGATTGAACTCGGGTCACCCACATGATAGGTGGGAATACTCACCATGAGACAACAACAACAAAAGATTTTACAACGGTACAAATCAAGGTTTCGTCAAGAAGCAGAATAAAGGTCTGAAGAGTGACATTGTACAATAAAGAATTAATGCCATCTGAGCCCAAACAAAGACAGTAGAAGAAGACAACACAGTCATGGAGTGGACTGAGAAATCAAACGGTCCACTTGATTGGTGGAACATAAAACAAGAAGTCAAGTTGCGAGAAACAACCAATTCTAAAATCCATCAAGATAAATATGGAGCAGAAGCTGAAGTCGAAGCAAAAGCAGAAGTTAGAGGCGAAATTGGAGCAGAAACAAAGAAAAGGTTCAACTAGAACCAAAGGACTTTACACCATTCACGAGTAAGGAGTGGGTAAAGATTGTAATATAGTTTCCCCTTCCAGAGGAAGGAAGTGTGGACCTTCTCAACCAGGCTAGGTTGGAGGGTGCTGTAGAAGAATCAATTGAAGAGTCCACAGAGCCTCGTCTTATAGAGGGATTTCTTTATCCTGAAATTGAGTTTGATTACTTCTTCTCGGGAGAAGAGGGAGAGGCCTATGAAGCAATTATTCGTTGTATTGAGAATTGATTGATTGACGAGGTCGAGACAAGCACACCAAGTCAGCCAAGAGGACAAGTTGGAGTGAACAACAACAAAGAGGCACTTGATAATGAGCAAAGAAACGAACTGATCACCCAAGCCGAAGGAAGGGTTGAGGATTGTGACATGTCCGACAATATTGAGGAACGTCCAAGATAAACCTTCCCAAGGAGGAGATTCGTACTAGAAGAGTCTCGTCATAGATGGAATCAAAGTTAGACGAGGTCAATAATCATGGTCATAGAAAGTGCACTAAGTCAAAATTTAGAGAGGAAGAAGATGCCAAAATTTATTGGCTTTGGATTTGAAGATCCTGTGCGACACTTCAGAGCATACATTACCATTTGGATTGCCAATGGGTAGACAGATGAACAACATTGGTTGCAATCATTCCCAACCAAACTAAGGGGGGTGGCTATTGACTAGTACATAGATGCGCTGCCAACTGACAAGTCATCATAGGACAAAATGCATAAGGCATTTGAAAAATAATTCCAGTTCCTTAGAGTCGACAAAGAAATTGTCACAAAAATCTATAATACTCAGCAGGGGAAACATTAAATTGTATGAGCCTATAATAGAACACTCATAATTATTTGGAAAACTCAAGAAAGAACCAACTAATAGCTTAAATAAGGGGTGGTTCATTGAGGGATTTGTACCCTTGTTGCAGAGGAAGAGGAAGGTGGTTCCACCTTCGTCTTATGAAGATGCATATAATAGAGTGATGGATATTGAAAGTGAGAATAAGACATCCTCACGCTCGAGTAGCAAAAATGATGACTCAAACTCCATTGATGGTGAACCTAGATTGGTACAAGCCAGTCAAAGAGACATGCTTCGAATGATGTAAGAGCTAAAGAGATACTAAGAATGAAGGCAAGGATCCTTGGTGTACCACCTACAAGGTAGGTCACACCAAAGGTGAATTGCCCAAAAAAAAAAGTTTTGTGAGAGTTGTCAAGTTATAGGACATTCATTCAAGGATTGCCCGTATAGTTTATGGAATAAGATTGCCTATGTACTCTTCACACGAGGAGCAATCAACACCACCCACCACACCACCAAGCCGAATAATAGCTGACGTCAGAATAATGGTGGTGGTGGTAGTCAGATTCAATACGACTCCCAAGGACAATCAATCGTTCAATGCTGGAAGTGTAATGATTGGGGACATTTCACAAGAGATTGCCCCACAAATCCAAATGATATTGGACTTTTTTGTAGATGGTGTGAGCTAGGGGATTGCGATGATGCCAATTGTCCAAAGCAAGTGACCATCAACATGATAGATGTAGCCGAGGATGAAGAAGTATTGGAAATCACTTGAGCGCAAGCAAAAAAAGCCATATAAGGAAAACCTTTTTGAGACTAGAGCGCCAATCAAGAAGGCCATGATTGAAAAAGGAAGACAACATGATAAGCAAACAAGTACAGTGGTGACTAGTTGACTTGAGTCAAAACAATGTCAAGACAAGCCTTGCAAACTATCGTACATGTCAACATACCGACTTTATTGATAAGTATTCCCAAACTAAAGAATGCAATAACCACCACCTTACCCGACAATGGCCCTGACATAGAGCATGTGATGACACACCTAATGTTAGAGGTAACACCAGACAATGGGTAGAACAAGAAGCATAAGAATGAACCCATGGTCGAGCTTCCTTTGTGAGGGGATCGAGCAATCGACCCCATGCTCCTGACAATGATTCTAGCCCAACGGCCGGAAATAGTGCATATGGAGATACTTGCGAGAACCCTGAGTAACATCATCGTCGATGGTGGATTAGGTGTCAATGTTCTCTTTGAGGATAGTTGAAAGGTCTCCCGAAGGAAATTATTTGGTTTCTGACATTCCAACGAGTGGGAGCATAACAATATGGCATAAAGTTATTTGGGGTACCAATGGGTGGAACCCAACCCTTTTTGTTGAATTTTGTAGTCATCTCATTGTGAAAGGTCTCTGATGCATTGTTGGGTTGAGGTTGGTTGGTTGATTGTTAACAAAGTCGGCCTTAACTAGAAGAACAATTTACTCTCCACTGAAAACAAAGTCATAAATATGTGATAGATTTGAAGAGTTAGGGAGTGAGTGAGGAACTTGAATTATCTGATTCCCTGTACTCATATTCGGAAGAAGAGTGCTCGAAAGATGGAAATAGAGCTCTATGGAGCTGAATGATGAAGGCATCTTGGGGTTACAATTGTGATCCGAAAGATGAGATGAACTCCCTCAATGGTTTGTTCCATTGGCGGATGGAAGACTATGATGTGTTCCAATCGGATTGCAATAGCATTGAAATTTTGGAGATAAAAGAAAGCTTGAAAAGAGATGACTAGGTACAAAAGTCATCAATGCCAAGTCCTTCCGAACTGTCAATGTTACAGTTGGCTTACCCACATGAGTTCACAAAATACAAAATCAGGAATGCAAAGTGTGATGATAAGTTGACTCCCCAGTTTGAAAATGTAGCCAGCATGAAGTTCACAATGCTGACTATGGCAAACCTGAATCCGGGGTCTGAGGATAAAATTACATTGGAAGGTGAAGTATGACTACCTGAAGTATGGACTGTTTTTGAAGTACGGCTGGATGCAAATATGCTTGCCCTAAATGAATAGAGAGTCATGACACATTGTCCAATCGAGGATATGTCGAGGTAGAGGAAGTATTGTTGTGACCAATACTTGTGGCACATGAATTTTAAACCAAGGGCACTTGTTAAAGAGGAGGAAGCACATGCATGATAAGTATTTAAGGCACAAGGTTTTCACACTTGAGGAACTAATATTAAACGCTAATGGTTAATGGGAAATAAAACCAGCTATATTTAAAGTGATGTGGCGAAGACCATTTAAAATACAAGAAATTATTGAAAATGGAATGGTCAAGCTCAAGAACTTGGACGGGATGACAGTTTAGAGATACAGTGAACGGTTTGAAATTAAAATTATGTTGGCTGACTATGTAAATTATCAATATAATTAATATTGAGCCTCCAAATACAAGACAAGTACTTGAATTATTGGGTCTCACGGTCACCAGACAAAAAGGTAAAGATATGACTATTGTTAATGTAGAGCTGCATATTGAAAAAATAAAATATAAGGGGACACATAGAAAGGCAAAGATAAGTGTCTAGCACCAACGTATGCCCTAGACATGCTTGGACCTGCCGTACGCCCTAAATAAATTCATTCTTTTTCCTCACCTTATGTTACTAGTGACATTGTTAACCCATACAGTCCACATATCCTGCCGTACAACTCACTCACTCTGACTACTTTATGTTCCCCTGCCTGCAGGCCATATGCCCTCAACTGTACGTTCCCCACTTGCTTGCCTTACAATCCATGTGTTTCCTTCTCCTGTGAGACCATATGGCTCCATTCTGATTCTCCTCTGCCTCAGCCGTGCAATTTGGTTTCTCTGCTGTACACCCCCATTCCCCCCACACTATTGTATGCATCTGTTGGAATGTACGGCCCTGGAAATGTATGGTATGGTCATCTAAATTCTGCTGAGCTGTATGCTCCTGGTGTGTCGTATGATCCTTCTACTTGTGCTGCAATGTACGCTCCTGTGCTGGCTTATACTGTTAAACCATACGGCACCTTTAATTCAGCACAGCTATATGGATCTTCTCCACAGCTATGTGCTTTATTTTCAACTGGACAAAGTCAATTGTTTCAGCTGTCCACCCAAACTGCCATACATTCATGGATCCCACTTCTACAAGATCGACTGTACGCTCATCTACATATGTTAAGTGACTGTACAACCTGTTACATTGAACATACAGTTTGCTACAATGGTCATACGGGCTTTCCACAATGATGCCACAGTAACTGTACAGATGCTACAATGAGCGTACAGATTGCTACATCGATGCTACAATGACTCTACAAACTGCTACTTGATACTACAGTGATGGTACGGCCTACTACTGCGACCATACAGACTACTATAGTACATTATTTTTTCATAAATTCGAGCATTAAAAAAAAACAGTTATTGGATTCATAGGTTTTTAGAAACACATTCAGGCAGAAGTTTTGTGTGGACAAAAATATACTGCAGAACTTGTTTATAAAAATCCGATCTTTCGTACAAGTACTTTCAGCAAGGAAGGGTCCTAGAAGTTTCAGTGGCAACAACCTTTACAACAGCAGCAACTCCTCCAGGAACGCCTTCCATCTTTCCTATTCAATCTCTTTTTGTAATGTTGTTATGTGGGTTGTGTTGGGAGGGACCCTGACTTGTTTTAAAGGGGGAAAAATGTAGACTGTTATATTTAATAAAAGCATTGTTTTATAGCCGACTTTGTTATATTGTATTATATAAAAAATTTGTAAGTGCCTTGCCAAACACTCGGGTTTGGTGTTTTGGTTTGGACTTACATTTACAAGTTAATTGATCTGAGTTCTTCTCGGCATTAGGTGTGTCTTAATGACTCTTTAGTTATGTTTGGTTGTATTTGATGGTTGTGATTTAACTGACAACTATTGGGTATTTTGTCATATAAATAGATTGATGCATGTGTGGGTAAGGGCACTGTTGTGACAGGTCCTTGTACCGAGCAATAGTATCGAATGCTGCCCTGTGTAAAAAGCTGTCATTCTCATATGTTCTGCTGTGCTATGTTCTAGTATGTGCTTATAATTATGCAATAGTATTCTATTGCTAGTGTAGCTTTTATAGCAAACACATGATACTTAGGATATTGAGATTTGGAATCTATAATCTACCAGATTTATGAAAAGAGGTATAATATAGTTTAATAATTCTGAATCCTAGACTTAAGTGGTAAGATTTGATTAAGACCACACCAGTTTGGGCTTTGGGATTCGGGTTGGGCCATATACCATAAAATAGTTTCATGTATGTGTTCAATATTTCTGATTTTTATTGAAGAAATTTGGGTAACTGTATGGAGTTAGTTTGAGTACTGGGTATTGCAAATGCACGTCTGAAGAGGAGTCTTTTTTTTATGTTCTCCTAAAACTCAGTTTTTGATTCCATATTGAAGCAAAAAGGTATGAAGTATGCAATAGGAATTTAGGTTTCAAGTATTGGGATCAATAAGCTAAGGATTTTATTGCTAGGAAATATTAATGAGAAGAATACTGTTACATGAGAACGAAGTCTGATTATTTCCTTTTTAATCTGCACATATAAATCTGCAATACAAATTCCAATGCGTTGTGTATGGTTCTTATTTACTTGGACCATAAAGGAGCCATTAGAGCCGAGTTTGATTTAGGAATCTAACATGTAGGAACATGGAATAGAAGAGTACTAAATATCCAAACTCAAAGTAATGAGAGTCAGAAATTGGCTTCTGTATTGGAATTGAGATCAGTTTCGTATCAGTGCCTATTGATCTTGAAAGTTTGTGAATCCTGTGTATGACAATTGCACAAAGATAGTTGTTGAAGATTTGTTAAGCCTTTGCACAATAAACTAGGGTTTGAACTTGGACTCAGATAGTGTGCAAGAATTTCCAGGGCAACAATACCAGAAGAGCCTTTAGATTTGGGGTGGACACAACTGAAGAAGATGAAGTCATTACCAGATTTACAAGATTGGAGCAGAATATTATCTTCCTCGCCAAGATGTTTTCAAAGTTTATATCAGCCACGTTGCACAAACAAGGTGGTGAAACAGTGAAGTCTGGAGGAGGGGATAAGCAGCCTGAGATCTAGAAATGTGCAAGGGAAGTTGGCATTAGGAAGTTCCTTTTTCCGTTTTTTGAACAAACTGAAAGGACTAGAACCTTTGCCACACCTTTTATGTCATTCAAAATAAAAGAAAAGCTTGAGATAAAACCGTATTATGGCCAGGTTAATGCTAAACTGGTTAACAACTGGCTTCAACAACTTGAAGTATAATTTCGAACACATGGATTCATTTATGAGCAGAATATTTATCTGCTTACATAAAAATAACGGCCATCCTTTGGTCTGTTGGGAGAGCTATGCCCAATATTTGCAGAAGAAGAATAAAGCTCTTGTTGTTGATTGGGAGATTTAATTTTTTTTGTTGAAGTCTCAGTTCTATCATATTAGGTATGAAGATGAGCAACTTATGAAATGACAGTATTTTTGCCAAAGGCAGGGACAAATTGTTGAAGATTACACTTCTGAGTTTGGGAAACAAGCTATATCGTAAGCAACTTATGAAATGACAGTATTTTTGCCAAAGGCAGGGACAAATTGTTGAAGATTACACTTCTGAGTTTGGGAAACAAGCTATATCGTTGAATATGTCTTAGGATAAACTTGGGGTGATGCTTTACTTGGGAGGCTTGCTCAGCCATATCAGGAAAAAAAACGTGTCCTGTTCTAGGTAAAGAACTTAAATGATGCTTGCAAGAAAGCCATCTAAATTGGGGCTAAAGAAAAAAAGCCTAACAAAGTAACTAGATAGTCTCAAAGGAAAAAAAAAAAAGTAATTAGTCCAAGAAACAAGAACAGAAGGGTAAAGGAAATAAGAGTGCCACTGCTGTACGAAGGCAGTAAAACTGCCAGGAATCACTGCAACCATTGTGATATTGAAGGGCACGCTGATGCAAAGTCTTGTAAACTACATAGCAAGTTTCATTTAAAGGATAGAAAAGAGTTTTCCATAAGACTTTGACCAACTAAGTTGAAGATCAAGAGATTAGGGTGGAGGTGAAGATGTTGATGATAAAACTATTCTCGTTTCTCAAGCCAATCTCCAGACTAAGCCAAAGCAATTGTTTAGACGGATTTGAAAGGAAGAGAAATAATTGTATGCTAGAATTGCAGGTTAATCGAAGTTAAAACAATGGAACAAATATTCAGGTAGCTAACAGAATTTTATTTCAGAAGCACTGCTACTAATATTGGGACTGTAATCATATAAGCATCCTCACCCATATCCATTAGGGTGCGTGCACAAGGATGTAGAGTTTTGGAGGCCCACTAATAAAAACTTAAGTTCATCGTATAAGTTGAATTCCATTGATAAAATTAAATGCGATGTGGTGCTGCTTGAAGTATGTGAAGTCTTTAGTAGCCCTTATATAGGGATGCTATTTTTGTCAAAAGAGGTTGATCAAAAGAAAAATCATACCTAATTAACGCCTATGAAGGAAAATAGATGTAAGATATCACTGGTGTTAACGACTCAAGTCAAGAGGCTAGTAAATGGTTGCAAGACGTTTTTGCTGTTTGTATTGATATCAGAAGAAGAGAAGCCAGATGAATCAAAATCTTCTTCCAAGTTTTGTTTAGCAGAAGTCAAAAGCATTATTGAAAAGTATGGCAGTGTTTATAGAACCAAAATGGCTGCCTCCAAAATGACCACTTAAACATGATATCCAGTTCTTGTCAGAATTTCCTTTGCCCACTTTTGTTGTAAAGCTAGGTTTGGGTATGGGTATGGGTACGTGGGTATGTCATTTTTCAAAAACCTTGATTTGGATATGCCGTGGGTATATATATATATATATATATATATATATATATATATATATAAACAATGCATATTACTCATTTTTTTAGCAAACAACTTGAAAATTTCAAAATACAGTGTTTGTTCAATCATTGCTTCAAAAAGTTCAAAGTAGACATTGCAAATACATTTAAATCTACATTAATAAATCTTCTAGATCCGGATTGTCATAATCATGAGTGCCACTTGCATTAGCTACACTTGGACCACTCGGACCACTCCCTCTATCTTCACTCCCACTAGCTCCACTCTCCAACCCTTGTGTAGAACTGTCTTGATTGTCATCATCTAAACCAAGTAATTAAAGTTGGGCAATAGAAAATGCAGAGGCATCCAAATTTGTATTCTGTGGAAGGATATCCGAAAGTTTGTTAGGCCCTCGCATATAGTCCTCAAACTTGTGTGAAAGGAGGCGCAAATTGGAATGCACAAATACCAAATCCTCGGCCTTCTTGGATGCCAACTTGTTTCTTTTAGCAAAGTGGATAAAGCCATACGTACTCCAATTCCGGTCTGTTGAAGAATTACTATCCACCTATCACAAAAAAAGGTTGTTAATTGTTAAAATTTTCAAATTTGAAATTGGTAAGAATGTAAAAAAAATATTTAAATATATGTTAATAAATAATAACTTACTATTTTTTTTGATTTAATTAAAATACTAATTTTTTTGATTTAATTAAAATTGAATACCTGTGAGAGAATTTTGATTGCAATAGGTCGTAGGTACTTGGCATCATGGCCATGTACATACCACCATTTGATTGGAGTCGAGCTGGATTTGTCAAAAAGAGCCTCAATGTTTTCTACGCTACCTTCTGAAGCTACAAACATACTCATTTCATTGTGGGCCACACTAGCTACAGATGGATCAAGTAATGGCCTTCTGAATGCTTGCCTAGTTATATTTGCAACCTCTACATCATCTTATGGTAGTTGCCTATTAGGTAGCTGAAGTATTTCATTGCAATAATACTTCGAATTGAGAGCATAAGCAAGGAGATGCAATGGGTTGGTCATTTTATTCCACCTCTCCATGACCAAAGACTTGATTTCATTATAAAATGTTTCTTCTGGGTCTTACTCTTTCTTTTGTATGATCTCTTTCATACTTTCAAGCATGGAGTCAATCCCATCATAAACCTCCCCCATGCAAGCTGCATCTGTGTCTGTAAATTGGATCATAGATAGAATAGGCTCTATAAAACTGAGCACATATTCAATCTTGGTCCATCAATTATTATCAATGATCAATGCTTTGATCTTATTGGCTCTTTTGATGCTGGTGGTACTTGCTTGCCTTCACACACTCTAAACATTGCTAATCAACATACTGCTCAATGCCTCTCTTACCTTCACAAGTCGTCTCAAGACAAACGTGTGAGAGGCAAGTCTAGTCTCAACAATCTACAAAAAGAAATTAACACTTATAAGTTTGATTGTTCAAATGTTGTTAAACAATTAGAATTAATTATTAGAAAGAACTTCAAATTCAAAAGTAAGAACTTCAATTAAGAATTTGTTCTCTTACCTTCAACAACTCCAACCTTGAGAATTTTCTAATGATGGCCTCAGACGTGTTGATTTGTGACAAATGCCTGAATGTTATTGGCCTCTGCATAAACTTGTTCTATCCACTAGATTTTGCCAATTTATTGCAGCATCAAATTCAGGGAGTGGAGAACACAAGGTGTCCAAAATATCTGCTCATATTTGCCCTCTACAATCAACCTAGCTACTATGCAATTCTTTGCATTGTCCGTGATGACTTGGACAACATGTTGGGGGCCTACAAACTCAATAGCCTCTATTAGAATGTCTGCAATAAATTGAGCATATTTCACTGCACCCTCACAATCCACTGCCTTCAAGAACAGTGTCCCTGTAGGACATACTGCAACAACATTGATCAAGAGCCTATTTCTAGCATCTTTCCATCCCTCTGAGATAATGGACACTCCTGAATCTTTCCACGAATCTCTAATTCGCTGCAAAGAAGTGTGAATATGTTCTACTTCCTTGGCCAAGAGTGTGGTGCAAACCTTCTCATAATTAGGGCCTTTGTAGCCCTATGGAGCTTCATTGACTGCTTTCAACGTTTGTTGTGAATAAGGCGACCTCAAAACATTGAAGGACAACCCACATCCATAAATGCATTGAGCAACCAACTCATTAGCTATGTCCGTCTTTTCAACATTGAATGCTTTTTCCAATTTTGGTTTTTCCGATGAAGTGGTGGCTGCTTCAACATCCAAGGGAATTGTATGTGACTGAGTTTGAGTTTGACTTTGAATGAAATGATGACTTGCAGATGGAGGTGTTGGTGGTTTTTCTGCTCTGATTTTTTTGAAAGGTATTGTTCTAGATTGAATTTTTGAAGCAATTGCTGCATCTGCTTGTTCTTGCTCTTTCATGTGCTCAACCATTTGTGACTTGGAAAATTTGTCACACTTTTTGATCCCCACGGGTCCGTACCTGGTCAAATGAGTTTTGACTCAAGTACACGAGGACTTGTATGTGGTATGACAATCATTGCATACCAAAAAATGAGTACCACACCAACAATGTTCTCGAGTATCGTCATATGTTTCCAAAGAGAAGCAGGGTCATATTTCACTGGAATGGAGGCTTCATCTTGGTTTGCTTCATCGTGCCCTCTCCCTGGAGTTGAATTGGATGCCATAGATATCCTAATCTGCTTTTGATCACTAGGATCACCTAAATGGTACAAGGTGAGAGCATATGCAACATTAGGATATTGTCAAATTATTACCAAGCAAAAAAATAAATTATAATAATACATTTTAATTTTTTAAAATTTTACGTAAAACTTAAAAAAATAAATTAATAATGGCTAGCTTTGTTTTTGATTCTCAAGATCGCATAATGCGTGAGAGAAGAGCATACACAAAAGTTAGGGTTAGATAAAGAAACTAAAAGGATACATTTTTTTTTTTAAATTTCAATTTTAATATTTACGCAAAAATTAAAAAAATATATTTATTACGGCCAACTCTATTTTTAATTCTCAAGATCGCATAACGTGCGAGAGAAGAGCATACGTAGAAGTTAGGGTTAGAATTTAGATAAAAAACTGATCGTAGTATTTAAAAATTAAAAAAATAAATATTAAATAACTAAAATAAATAAATAAAAATAAAAATAAATTAAGTCTTTGGAATAGGGTTAGAATTTACTATTTAGGTGTTATTATACACAACTGAAAAAAAAATGTGAAATAAATGAAAAATACCTCTTCAAACAATGGTTGCCTTCACAAATCCCTCCTCCTTGCAATGTGCCAATGGCTGCCTCCACAAACGATTTGTCTTTGCAAAATGAAACAACTCCTCCCTAGCTCCTCCCTTGATAGGCAACTTCTAATTTCTACACTTCTACTTGCGAACTTGCAATAAAAAAATCCTCCCAACTGCGCTGCTGCAAGCTGAGATTTTTTTTTGGTTTAGAGCTGCCAACTCTTTTTTGTGTGTTGTGATAGTGAAGGAGGCTTTACTTATAGGATTTAGAAGCAGTTTAGGGTTTAATTTTTTTTATATTTAACTGATTTTTTAATACCTAACTGTTTTTTATTTTTTTCTGTCGCCTATGCGTTAGTTTCCACCAGAGACGTCCTGGGTACTTACCGGAGTCGTCGCAGACATTTCTGGATGCCTCCGACAGGTACCCGGGCTGTACGGGTACCTGAGGTGTACCGAGGTGGGAATCGGGGGTTGGGGGCGGGCGGCTGATTCCTGCAACGTAGTTGTAAAGTGAAAATATCAAGAGGCAATTCAAGAGGTCTTGGATGGAGTGATCAGGTCAAGCATCTCAACATGTGCCTCTACAATTTTGTGTGCGCCACAGAAAGACAGGATTTGCTGAATGTGTGTTGACTTTTGGGTTCTCAACATAATCTCTATCAATAATCAGTATTGGGGATTGATGATTTTCTAGGTCAGCTCCAAGAAGCCATATTCTTTAGTAAGTTAATTTGGATACCAGTAGGTGTGGATTAGGGAAGAAGACAGTTGGAAGACAATCTTCAAATCCAAAAAAAGGCTTGTGATGCCTTTTGCTCTAATCAGTGGCCTTGGTTGAATGAAGTTCTTCAACCATTCATTCTTTCTTGTGTTATCCGGTATCTTGAATATATTTTTGTTTATAGTAAGACATGGGAGGAACACGTCACACCTGCAGCAAGTACTTGGAATTCTTTAAAAGGATAAGTTGCAGTTGAATTTGAAGAAATTTGTCTGCCAAGTAATCACTTGTCTACTTGGGGTTTATGGTTGGAGATAATGAACATCAAATTGATCTATAGCTAAGTTCCAGACTATCTTCTGATGTCAATAGAAACAGCAAAAACATCTTGTGACCATTTACTATACCTTCACAAGTTTGTTTCACATTTTTCCAGTATGGTAACCATGTGGTCTGCCTTCATGAGAGTAAAATACAAACAGCAAAAACGTCTTGTGACCATTTACTATACCTTCACAAGTTTGTTTCACATTTTTCCAGTATAGCAACCATCTGGCTTGCCTTGACGAGAGGAGTAAAGTTCGATTGGGGACAAGCCTGAGAAATTGCTTTTCACACATTGAAGATGATGATTTGTGAATTACTAGTTCTTGGGCTTCTAAGTCTACAAAATCCCTTTGAGATTGACTTGGAGGCCTCTGTAAATGCTTTAGGTGTTGTTCTAACTTCTTGTGATAGACTGGACTTATAGCCTACCATTCTAAATATTTTTCAGGGCTGCATCAAGCAGCGAGGCATTGGAGATTGTACATTTTGGTAAAAGAGACAGTGATCCATAGAGAAAAGATCTTTACAATTTTTGCAAATGCAGGAAAAATTTGCTCTCTAAAACAACTGAAAAAAAGAACACAAATAATAACACCAACTAACGAACTAAAAAAGATCAGGCATGTGACATGAAGTTGATGCGTTGTTTGCAACAAATTAATCTAATCATCAAGTATAAGAAAGGAGTAACCAGCAAGAGAGTGGTCATGTTATCTGGGCCTACTCATTTGTTAATATTAGCCCTTCTAGTTGTTACGCTGATAGGCGTAACCTACAATGGCAGCCAGGGGGCAAGTGGGGGAGCCAGCGGGTGGAATGTTTGTGAGATTTTAACAATTAATGGATGACCTTAAATTTGAGGTCCATTTGACCGTCATAGGGCAGTTTCAACCTTCAATTTGATGTATGTTTGGCCGTCATAGGGCAGTTTCAACCTTAAATTTGACCATCATATGAAATTTTTTTATTCTTGCTTGGAGAAGTTGATAAAAAATTGTAATATCTTAGGCATATGGTGGAGTTTGGAGCCCATTGTTTTTTCTTAGAAACATTTTTTCGAGCCCAACACAGTGGTTCAGCTACATTGGGGCCATCTGTCACCAGACAGCAGGTAATTTGCAAAGAAGGCAATAGAGTCATTAATTAATATGGCATGTGACAAATCCAAGATAGTTGCCTCGAGACTGATATATGTCGGCATTTTTCAGATAGATGTTTTAAGATATCTGTACTAGTTATACATTCACAAAAAATTCCACATGGAATTTAAGGATGTGGATGAGGGAGAAGTTTTAGGTCCATTGCAACCTTCCATTGGAGATTTGGTTTCAGGGGTGCAGAATGAGGTAGAGCAAGACACTGTTCTGCAGAGGAAAGTCAGAGTGACCAGGTGGTCTCATGGAGTACTGCAATTTTTTCTTAAAGGACAATTTTCCAATAAAGCTAAATGCTACCCTGTTAGACAGGTGGGAAAATTTTGTCACCTTCCTCAAAATAGAAGATTTTGGGGACCAAGAACTCCTAAATGGAGGAGATTTATTTCCATGTAGTGATTGGCTCTCGTTTTTAAAGTTTTTTATGTATGAAAAAGGGTAGAAATTTGCAAGTAGTAGAAGTCTGCGAACTTAGGAACTCTGTTGACTGACAAGAGGTAGAAATCATTTGTCGATTGGCGCATGATCCTGTGCTGATCGATACACTAGAAACACAAGTGAAAAAGAAGCCTTGCAAGTCAGTGGAAGGAAGTTTGAGGCCCTGAGCTAGCAACAAAACGGGAAGATACATATCTTTGTACGTGTCACACAAAAAAGACTTTGATGGTTTTTTTAAGTAGGGCTTCACACCATTGGAGATAGCTAGTATCAAGCCAGCTTTTTGTTTGAGACTGTCAGTTCTTGACGATTGAAAGAATTTTGTCATGGCATCTAACCCATGATAGATAAATGGAAAAATTGGCTAAGTCCATGATACTTCGGATATCAGCCTTCGGAATCTACTCTACTGTGTTTGGACAAAGAGGTTAAAGGTATCTCAAAAATCTCAATCTCTGAAGTAGTAAGATTTGGTGTAGTCCATGCCAGTTCAGAACTTGGGCATCGGGATACACCATTTACCATGAACAGTCATTTATGGGGGTCTATTTAAAAATCATAATTTTTTATTTTTTGATTGAATAAATTTCATCAGGTACTCAAAAATAGTTCGGGTATTGTGTGTCAGAAATGCAAGTCTTGGGATAAGAGTCTACCCAATAGCGATTTAAGCTTTCAGTTTCAGAATCATCAAATAATCATTTTAGAAAGGGAAAGTAGAGTGGGTGTCAAATAGATGTGGTGATGCCAATGCTGCTCTATCAAAATGAGGACCTAATTTTATATTAGCTTTTAGAATTTTGTTATGGAAATGGAATCGATGTTTTCTTCATTTTTCTGTATGAATATGTAATACTGTACACAATTGGAGGATTTTTTTACCTGTTTTTGCTGACAGTGTAAAGCCAGTTGGGGTATTTTAATTTTTTAAATAGCTTTTGGGGTTGTACCCACCTTTAAGTGAAGCAAAATCGTGGACACTTGATAAAGTGAAATAGCCTCACAATAAAAAACAAAGAAAACAATAAAAAATGGAAAATGTAAAGAAATTAGTTGAAAACAATAGAGAAGAAAATGACACCAAGGGTACTTCTACAGGTTTTGCATTGGCAGATTGATCCGATGTTCAATTCATGATTCTATACTTAGTCTCCCCTTTGCTTGTATCAATGTACAGCCTAAGCTCTAATGTACTTTGTTATTATCTCATATATAAAGACAATTTTCTGGTAGTGTACTCTTATTTTCTTCTATGTTGTGATTTCTATGGCGATTGAAATTTTGTATCTATAAATATAATGTTTGTTCTAAATTGTTTTAATAGATATGTTTTTCATGCATTCAAACACAGTTCCCACCTCCCTTTAAATCTTGAAATTGGCGTTTCCAGAACTCATTTGTTTCAGAAATCGTTCCCATTAATTGTTTTGGGTGAAATGGCTTAGTAGTCTAAATGTATGATTGCTTAATAATGAACTTCAAAACATCTTAGATGCCTCTAGAACTCCATTGAATTTTATACATGCAATGAAAGTACGTTTGATGTTTGGGCTAATGGTTTATCACTGGATGCTGATGCTTTTCAGCTTCATGTTATATGCTCTTCATCTGATAAAGGTTACTCCAATCATTTGCTAGTAAATATATTTGATGAAATTCTGGCTTATACAACTGTAGCTAAAGATTCTGTAGAGGTTTACAAAGACATGAATAAAGGATGGTATAGAGAGTATGGAGAATCAACTTACTCTTAGAATATTGAAATCATACAATTTTTCATATGTATGTTTTCCATCCAACAAGAATAAAAAATCGAAAGAAAATTTTCATCTATTTTTTGGTCGATTTTAACGGACAAGATCATCTTTTAAATATTTCTCATGTGACTTGTCTACTGCAGCAATCAATTTTGGGAGCTTTATAAAACACACTTTCATAAACAAGTTATGCTTGGCAAGTTGCAGCTTTGTTTGTACTGAGATGCCTTTCCAACTCAAAACCGTGACCGAGTGTATGGAGAAAAAGCTTCAATGAAGCTTAGAAATGCGGTATTATAGGAGAATGCTCTTGAAAGGGCATTTGAGATTTGACCCGGATTCTTAGGAAGACTAGATTTCTCTTAGCAGAGTTGCTTTATGTGATAGTTCACATTTTCATTTCCTCTAGTCCGATTAATTTTTCAAAATTTTGGGTTCTGAATTCATTTCAGAGAGATATCTGTTGTGGTTAGTTTGTATAAATGTAGGCTGGTACTGCGATTCATTTTTGTTGTAGCAACACAGCAAGAGCACAAGTTTTGACCTTTATATATGAATGCATTCCAGAGAAGAGACTCACTGGAAGGTAAAGCTGTAGTTTCTTATTATTGCTATTTGTTTTGTTCAAAAATTGTACATATTTCACACCATTGTTTTGTTGTCCTTCTGAAGCAGCTTGTAGAATGAGTCATTCTTTAGTTGAGTACTGGCATATTTCCAACTAATGCATTTAGAACATTTTCTATCTTTTTTTATTGCTTCTGTTTGTTTTGAATCCTATATTATTGCATTAGTGTTTGACGAGCTACTCACTCTTTTATTGTATGGATTGAGATCAACGATATTAGTCATATGAAGTTGGATAGGCAAAAGTAAAAACAATTGTACTGTTTATTTGGGTTCTGAAAATCTATTCAACTATTCTGGCTATAAAGCTTCATCCCAACATAGAAGGTTTAAAAAGTTGTAATGATTACTATAGAATTTATAATTTCAATTCTAGCATTTTCATATACACAGCCAGAACATCCTAATTTGCTGAATGGGTTCTTGTTAATAATATTTGTATGCAAGACATTCTTTAAAAAGATCTTGGAAGCACTTACAGTTTAAAAAAAGAAACATTGGTAAGCCCTTTAAATCTTTGATTTGACAAAGTTGTATCTGGCTAAAATTGTAATGCGATACATGTTATTGTCGAGTGCATTTTTAATGTAATGCCACTATTTGAATTGTATAGTGTCACGCTTGTTGACCAATCAGTTCTACATAAAGATGATTTTTCATCTACTGTTCCTCAATGACGTGATGCAATGGACAAATTTTCAATTTCTCAAATATCAACTTAAATTGGTGCATCAGAACAAATGTGCAAATCCTCTAGGGGTGCAAGGTTTAATGGTTAAGGAACACCATAGGTCCATTGGGATACTTCAAATTTTGGACATGTATAGCGAGGCTATTTCACTTTATCAAGTGTCCACAATTTTAATGAAGCAAAATTTGAACCATTTCTTGCTGTGTCACTTTACGATTAGGCAACGCAACGCAACAAGATATGATTGTTTTTATTTTAATATATTAAATGAGGGTATAGGGGCCCTCACTTGAGTATTATCCATGTTATTGACAAATTACATCAGTCAATACCCTTGGGGAGAGAACAAAAAAATTACCAACTGATAAATTCCAACGATCGGGTTGCCAAGTTTAGAAAACAGTCAACCAGAATGTCCAAAAGCCAAAAACTAGTTTATATAAATGATAGTTTGAAACTAGACTATAACAAATATCTACTCAGCTATATTCCCAACTAAAACCTTGTTAAATTAGGAAACAAAAGGAACACAATGCTTAATTTTCATTTCTTCAGGGAAGGATGATTTAAACAAAACCATGAAGGATCTACTACCCGAAACCATGAAGCATTTCTGAAACTAACTTATATGTTGATAAAGGGGGCACTGGAATGAGTTGCATCTTGGGTTAGTTTAATTCTTTCTAACACTAATTTTTTAAGAATAGGGCACTTCTGCAAAGGGGTTTTGAACGACTCCAATTTTTTTGTTTTTGTTTTGTTTTGTTCTGTAGAAAACATCTCTAGGGAGATGCCACATTCGGGTAAGACCCAAGGAGGTAGGGGTATCTCTTCTATAAAAAACGTCTAGGGCTCGCATCTGACATACTCCCTTCGGCATGCTCAGAGAACAAGGCTAACCAAAAGATAAGCAGTTATAAGGTCGTGTATGTAACAACCTTAAAAACTAACAAGATAGAAACCTTTTGGCTCATGCAAAACCGAGGTCAAAAGAGAACAAACATGATTCCAATCAATCCCACAATTGGAAGCACGCTTCAGTATCATGAGGAGCCATGGAGAGGAAGCCCTTGACTAATTGAGGAAAGCCAAACCAAAAAACAGCCTTTTGAGGAAGAAATGAAAGCTTAAAAAAGACTTTAACAATTAGTTTTGTCATTGTCCAAAGTTCAAATGCACAAGAGATCATTCCTTAGCTTAGTCGGCCACCATAGAGGAGGAATGCCAAAACCTTTCACCTCCGATTGGTCAAGAGCCCAATGGGCAAGAGAATCTTTTACTTTTTGAAACCTTTAGGAGTGTGCAAATAATAGAGCCTATCAAAATTCTTTTGAATCCATTGAATTTTGTTGAGAATTCTATAAATTCTCCAATCCATGGAGATATTAGAGTTGGGATCTAAGAGCAGCGTATTCCAAAACTTAGAATTAGCAACCAATTGGGCTTTCTTCCATCCCACCGTCTAGGCGTTCTTAAGAGTTTCCATAATAGCTTGTCCTTCAGAGGAATTGTTGGTGGTAATCCCAATTTTGGTAGAAAAAAGAAGCAATAAAATTGTCCAACTCCCTACCAATACCTCCAATGCTTGCACACCCAAGATTTCCCCATGATGCACCATTCATAAAAACTCTGTTGATCCCCCGGATGAGAATCAAGGAACCACCTTTGGCTCTATAAATGAGAATCAAGGAACCACCTTTGGCTCTATAATATGTGTGGAGTTGAGAGGGAAACAAAACAATGTGAAGACCCTGAATAATAAGCATCCAATGTTGAGATGGAGCTGAAAGAAGTTTTAAAAGTGCAAAATCGATTCTTTAATATTAGCAAGAGAACGTTGCCATACCCAAACATTATTCGTGACCCTTTGCTTGAAGATTCTTGCATTTTGCTCCTTCCATGTATTTCATAAAAAGAAAGAAACCTTGGCCCAAAGAATCTGAACAAAGAAGACATCAAACTGAGAAATGTGGCTCAACCCTGAAGAGGTTGAATCAGGGAAGAAAAAGGAGTCCATGGGATGCCCAAAAGACATGTGAGTTGATGCCATTGCTTGGTAATGAAAGGACAAGAAAAGAAGAGATGCAAAAAACTTTCTTCAGTCCTTTAAAAGCACACATCTAAAGGGCTCATTAAAGCCCCTTTTCATACGTTGATCTTCCATAAGCGCCTTGCTATGTAGAAGTCATAGGGAAAATATTGATTTTAGGTTGTTAGGAATGGCCTAACGTTAGTGCTCATATTTATGTGTTTGGGTAAATATCATTTGTAATAATTTATGAGTTGTTGTGACAACTCATAATATTAAGATACTATAGTATTGTGTGAGTTGTAGTCACAACTCACCTAACTATCTTAGGTGTGTGAGAGAATAAAAGGATGTTGAGTTATCATAGGAGAGATTTGTGGGGATATAGATTAGTGTTGACTCCTATTAAGGAGATCATTTACCTATATAACGTATACTCTCATGATGAATAAGATATTCCAAATTATAGAGTATTATGAGTGTATTTGAATGAAGACTATTGTTATTGAAATGTGAAGATTTTTATCTGTTGAGTTTGTTTAAAATATAGGCAAACCATATTATCTGGTATCAGAGCGGTAACGATACAATTTGAGTCTTTATCTGAAAGGAATCTACAACGTTATGTGTTAGACTTGTCTTCATGTGACATCATATTCCTTGGACTTTGTGATTCGCTATGGTCATTAGGTCTCATCACTTAGCCAACCTATACTTTTCTGTGTCTTCTTTCATACGCTGTTCCATTGAGCATATAGTCCAGATCAATGTGATCTTTCTGAGGATGCCATTATCCTTTGAGCAAGACAAATTTGCTTGAATTATGTGTAGAGTTCATTCTCTCCTTTAGTGGCACTTACAAATTTGAATTTGTCTGACGGTGGTTTTCACTTGAATCAAAGCTTTTCAATTGGAAGTACGTTGCATAAAAAAAAATGATCAGAAGTCTTTTTTGGCAATAGAAGCCACTCGACGTTTTTCACCAGCTGGGCTTGCTTTCTTTCAAAATTGCAACTACTCACTTTGATTTCCATGTTGCAATTATCTCGATCTAATACACATACTTGTTATTCTACATTGGTTTGGCATACTTTGTATTCTGCATATTGATCGGTCTCGACATCGAGTTCATTGCTTGCATCAGAGTGCCTCAACTATGAATGACGTTGCAATTGAATGTATTGGAAATGTCTTGGAGCATTGGATTCGACATCTTCCTAATTGTAGTTTCAACATTGAATGGTGTTTTGCTAGAATGGATCGAATAAGAGTTTGTGTGCAGCATTAAGCGGTTTTAGATCTTCTCTTTATTGTGTGTCTTTCACGATCGAGCAAGCTATAGTTTTGAGTGCCATTTGTGCGTTGTGCAACGCATTAGTCCTGACATGTTCTCCATTCGACTTTCACCGGTAAGCGGTTATCTTAAGAGGTCATAGCTATGATATAAAATACAAATCCATGCATTGTGAGTCATTGTCGAAGCAATATTTTTTATTTTCATTAATAATTAGTTTATGGTCTTAAGAAAATTATTGTTTTTGGTCTAGTCTTGAGTTTTTAATGAGCCATTTTGTTTTTATATTTAAGAAGTATGTAAATTGTAGTCTACTATGGGTCAAGTCATATTTTTTAAAAGTTTGGTAGTCATTAATTTTTTAGTATTTTAGGTTCTTTAGGTTTATGTCAAAAAAGTCATAAAGCATCAAAATAAAAAGTAGTCTTTAGTATTTTGAGTTTGTTCAGTTTATAACATTTTATTGTATCACTTCCATGTAGTGTCAATAATGATGTGTCTATTTCAATAGAGTTGATTTTGTGTCATTGTGTCTAGTCAACGTCAAAGTAATTTTATTGTCAAAAGTTAAAAGTGTCAAATAGTTGGTGTTATCTGAGTTTGTGAAGTCAAAACAATTAAATGTCATCTTTTAGTACCGAGAGTCTTAAAATTTGTAAGGACACTATCGGTTTAAGCTGACGACCACCAAGTTTTTTTTGTGGGGGGTACAAAAATGAAAAAGTTTATTTTGGTATATAATTCAAATAAAGTGAAAATTAGTATTCAAGAATATCGACTTTACATAATGACTCTGAAAAAAAAGAGATTGAGCATGTACAAGATCAAGACAAATGTATCTCAAACACTAAGCAGTCAAGAAACAAACATGTTTGTTTCAAACATGTGACAAAGACTAAGCATTCAAGAAACAAACATATTTGTTTCTATTGTAATCAGTTAGAACATATCTTGATGAATTGTGTACGAAGAGCAAAGGATCTTATAAATGAAAAATTGAATAAAAAAGGCTCTATTTTCTGAAGAAGGTAGTACTGTTGATACTTTCATTCAAGTGATGAATAAATTCACTATATAATCATCAACATAAGGATGGAGGATAAATTAACATCCTCTTGTTAGCCACAAATGTCGGAGTCGCGTAGTAGAGTTGTGGCTTGTTTTTCTAGTTGTGTTTTTTACTTTTTGTAAATAAAGAATAGAAGCATTAGCCCTGTTCAACCATTGTAATAAGTGAGCTTCTTTGTATTTCTTCTTGAGGTAAAGATAGTGATAGAAAATAATGGCGTACTGTAGCATCATGATAGGTTTGTGGTTGTCTTATAAAATCATTTTTGTAGGTTGGTGGTTAGCCGAGTGTAAAACCATCCTATTTGTTTGTAGGTTGGTGGTAAGCTGAGTATAAACCATCTTGGTTATTTGTAGTTTGTGGTTATCCGAATGTAAAACCATCTTTGAGGTTGTTGGCTATTTTATAAAATCATTCAAATCAAGAGCAAGCTCCGTTGGCAGTACAAAATAATATTTTCCCCATATTCATAATAAGAGGAGAATGTTAGGAATAACCTAACGTTAGTGTTCACATTCATGTATTTAGATAAATATTATTTGTAAGAGTTTATGAGTTGTTATGACAACTCATAATATTAGGATAATATATTATTGTGTGATTGAGTTGTAGTCACAACTCATCTAGCTATTCTAGGTGTTTGAGAGAATAAAGGAATGTTGAGTTATCATGGGAGAGATTTGTGGGGATATAGATTAGTGTTGATTTCTTTTATTAAGGAGATCATACACCTATATAATGTATACTCTCATGATGAATAAGATATTCCAAATTATAGATTATTCTGAGTGTATTTGAATGAAGACTATTGTTATTGAAATATGAAGATTTCTATCTGTTGAGTTTGTTTAAATATGGGCAAACCATATTATAGGCCATAAATTGTGATGCCATAGTTGCTTAAAAATATTCTTAAGAGGTTGATTTGAAAATTGGCAAAGATAATAATACCCATTAGCTATTGTATAGTTTCCATTTCTCCGGCCTCCCTAAGTTAGCAAGTCATCCTCATCAGACAAGAAAGATCTTTGTTTTTAAAAATATGACGAAATTAGAGTTTATAATTGGAGAAAATTGGAATTAGCCAATATTTAGGAGAAATCCACTCCTTTTTAAATGCCCACTCTCTACTAGGCTTAGTAGAATACTTATCCACTATTATCCAACATTTTTGATGCATTTGTTCCATAAGAGTATGAAAGTGGGGATATTGTTCAATAATAGGGGGATGACCATTCCAAGAATCAGTTAAAAAATGGGCCTTTTTATTATTCTTGATTATCTAAAACAACTTATTTTTAATCATAAACTCACTGATTTTAAGAACTGTTAGCACTGGGGAACCTTTTGAGGGAAGGGAGAAATGAACTATTTGATCAAGGAGCTTATTTTTTGCATATTTGGCTCTCAAAGTTTGTACTCAACGTTGTGAAGGAAATTGAAGAAGATGCCAGAAAAATATAGCAACTAAAGCTTGACCGTTTAGTTGAGCTGAGTGAAAACCCAAACCCCCTGGATGCTTTGGGAGATAATGTGGTCCGTTTCATCAGAGACCATTTTTTACTACACGGAGGCCCTCTCCATAAAAACCTTTGGCAGATATGGTCAATCACTTTGAAGATAACTATGTGAACATGCAGGGTGGAAGAGAAGAAAATGGGAATAGCCTACAAAACATTATTGATCAAGGTGATTCGCCCTCCCATCGAAATCCATCTATTAGTCCATTTAGAAATCTTAGTTTTCAATCTATCCAGTAACCGTTTCCAGTTAGAAAGTTTAGATTTTCTTAAGGGAACACTCATATAGGGGATTGGTAAAAATGTTTTTCAAAAACAAAGGCTATAAAAAATCATAGCTCCCTGCCTAGGAGTCGTATGAAAGAAAAAAAATTAGACTTGTCTTCATTAATAATCTGCCCAGTTGCAACGTTGCAAAGTTGTAAATTCTTGTTAAAGTTTGACACCTCTTTGTTCGTAGCTTTGCTTATGAGGGAGGAATCATCCATAAATTGCAGATGCGTCAGTGGATTAAGACCCTTGGCAAGTGAAACACCTTCAATAATTCTGTTATTTCTATCGCAGACAATAATTCTAGATAAACTTTCCATTGGAATGATAAGCAAGGAGAAAGAGTATTTCCTTGTCGAATGCCTCTAGAAGCACCAAAGGATCTGGTAGGACTCCCATTGACAAGAACAAAAAAAATAGACAAGGAAATACAACCTTTCACCCAAATAACCCAATCCTCAGAAAAACCAAAATGCTTTAGCATGCTTATGAGGAAGGTCCAATCAACCCTATCATAGGCTTCAGAGAGGTCCAACCTTATAAACATAGCCGATATCTTCTGATGTTGCATAGAGTGGAGAGCCTCTTGAGCTAACACTATCTCATCAAGTATTTGTCTACCAACCACATAACCTCTTTGCTCAGGGGAAATAAGTTTACGAAGGAGGGGTTGCAATCTATTGGCCATAATTTTGGAGATGATTTTGTATAAAACATTATAGAGAGCAATGTGACGAAAGCTAAAAATATTCGAAACCTCTTGAGCCTTTGGAACCAAAGCAATTAAGGTATTTTTGATTTGTTTGAGAATAACTTTAATTGTTTTGGCTTCTTCCACAACCTTCAACAAGTCATCTTGAATGTTATCCCAAATTTCTTGATAGAATTCAATAGGAAATCCATTTGGTCCAGTGGATTTGCCTTTACTGATTCCAAAAGCATGTTTTAATTTTGCTACAAAAAAGCTAGCAAGAAGAGAACGATTGTCATCCACATAGCTAAGCTTGAGAATATGTTGGAGAACCTGATATTACGCTGCCATATCCAAAGGAATAACTGCAGAGAGCTAAGAAAAGAAGTTGAGCACAACACTGGAAATGCCTTGTGAGGAAAAATATGGATTGCCATTATCCGATTCAAGGGGAGAAATGTGATTATAGGATTTCCACAATAACGTAGACTTATGAAAAAACACTGAGTTTTTTTCCCCTCATCGCAACCACTTGATTCTAGATTGTTGTTTCCTCATAATTTCCTCTCGAAGATTCCCTTCCTCAAGATGATTAATTAAATCTAGTTCCTCATGCTTAAGATTCTCGTTAAAAGTGTTGAGGCAAATGGTTCAAATACCTTTTCCAATCTATCCATTAGCTCTTAATTTTTAACTTTGATGTTCCCAAATTCATCCTAATTCCACTTCATAAGTTGAGATTTAACATATTTGAGCTTCTACACAAAAAGGTACATATTAGTGTCATGATGAGGCATACCTTTTATCCACCATTGTTGCATTTTGTTTCTCAGATCAACATTTTGAAGCCACATTAGATAAAACCTAAAAGAGATTTCTAGTGCTGAGAATGCCAGACTTCAATCATAACTGGCTAGTGATCCGAACCGGCACTGTTAAGAATAGTTGATTTGGGAATGTTCCCATTATCCAAAAACCCCTCTGTCAACAAGAATCTATCCAACCTCTCTGCAATAAAGCATCCCCTGATCTTTTGTTAGTCCATGTCATTAGTCCATTACTAGGCCTAATGTCAATAAGATTAAGAGAAGAGCTGTATTTTAACATAAGATTGGAATTAGCATCAAACCTTCTATTGCCACCATTCTTTTCTTCTAAGGAAGTAATGGCATTGAAGTCACCTCCACTAAGGACCCAAGCTCTTGGAAACAAATGAATAATGTACTCAAGAACCTTCCATTATTTTTTCCCCACCCAAAGCAACAAAGAAGTAAACATTGATGAACAAAACCTGCTGATTAGAATGTCTAATTTGCGATAAGATCATTAGGATACCATGAACAGTTAGAGAATTAACTAGGACAATTTCTTTGGGGTTCCATAAGTAGGGTATGCCCCCAGAAGCTCCTTAAGAGGTGTTGGACAAAACCTTAGCTGTTGGCCAAATCTTCTGAGCCATTGAAGTCATACAACTATTAGAAACTGTGGTTCCCTGAAGAAACAAAACACGAGGGCTATTAGATTTCAACAATCTAATGATCTTGTTGCATTTAAAGAGGCAACCTTTAAGACCCCTTATGTTCCAAGATATGCACTTCATGTCGAGATAGGTTTGTACTTTTGAGATCCCTATTTGGCCCTGCTTGAAGAATCTAATTTTTGTCCTTTGGATGTAGGACTGCAAAGATTTCCTTCTTACTCTTTGATTAGTATCTATTTTTATTTTCTTTTTTGATTCTTGACTGATTCCATTTGGCTCCGGGAAAGAGGGAACATTCAAGGAAGAAGAATAGGGGATTAATGATCGGATGGGAGGACCATCCAAATCGTCTCCCAACTCTGTGTCTGTTGGCTTACTATTATCCAATTTATGTTTTCTTACTAGGTTCATGTCATTTTAAGAATCTATGGCTAACATTTGAGTCGACAAAGAACCAACATTACCATCTACTTGTTCTCTCTATTCAGTAGGAGACAATTGTGTTTTTTGGGTAAAATGTGTTTTTGGGATCTCGTCATCCATGACCAATTCATCATCATCTGGGAGATCCTCTACCTCTAATGAAACAAAGCGGTTTTTAGAGAAGGAAGGCACAAAATTGGGAGTTTTGGATTTGATCGTGTTTTTTTTTGGAACTTAAAAGTTCTCTTGGTCTCAGGCTTCCTTAGGGTTTTCAGTAGCATCGAGTTTGCAATCCTTAACTAAATGCCCATAGTCATGGCATATTCTACATCTGAAAGGGATGTTCTCATAATCAACTTCTTGTTCCAACAACCCCATCACCCAATTGTAGAGAAATCTTTTTGGGTAGAGGGTTGTCAAAGTTTATAAGAACGTAAATTCTAGCATAAATGTGTTCAAATCGCTTGGAGCTGTCCACAGTCATCATGTAAGTTCCTAGGATATTCCCTATAGCCATAAAAATAGATGGGTTCTATAATTCAGTCGGAAGCCCAAAAAACTTTACCAACAAGTTATTCCTAGTTGTTGCTTCAATAAGACAACTAACAATATTACTTTTTGAAAGAACATTACTCATGTCCAACCGTGGTCGCCAAAATGTACACCAAATTTCAAGTCTAAACAAATATTATCAAAGAGACAATAAAACCCAAAACTTGATGGCACCAATAAGAAAGGATAGAGGAGATAAATCAGAGCAAATAGAACATTCTTACCATCCTTCTTTCTCATGCCTCCATTCCAGGATTTGCATGCAAGTGATTTGATGCAAAATGCTTGATTGTTGGATTGCTTGTGATACTTTGACAATGGCTTCTAATGGATGTATGGTGGAGATAATAGCTTCAATTGGACACTAGAGGGCTGTTATGGATGCTATAAGAGTGCTAGAAGGCTTAGTACACAATTTATCATTAGTTCCAAGAGTGGAGGGAGAGCTTAGCTTTATAGGCAAATGGGGGGAAGATCAAGGGTCCAAATTCAAACTTGGGCCTTTGAGATCTAAGGTTAGGAAATTTTCATGGAATTTTTAATTCCATAGAAATCTCTAGAGTTAGAAAATTCTAGAGAAGGGGCCAATTTGGGGAAGATTTCTAGAATCCTCTAATTCTAGAAATCTCCCCATAGGGTTTAGGGTTTTAGGAAAGGCTAGTGTAGGGTGGTAGGTGGGTGGTTGGATTATTTTTGAATTTAAAATTGGCTAGTGGGATTAGGGAGTAGGTTAGTAGGTAATGGGGGTTTATTAAAGATTTAATGAGAGGATTAATTGATCTTGGGATGGGATAAATGTTATGTGGGATGTAGGAATGGGTTATAGGTGTTAGGCTAATAGTTAATATAGCTAGGAAATATAGGAATTAGGCCAAATTAGCGGGCATTAACATAAATAGGGGGGCGCACATATTTAATGCATACAATTACCTTTACTCAAATTAGATAGAAACATTATTGGGCATATCCAAATTCTCTTTCCACAACCATATGTTTCATATTCTCTAAAATAGAGGGTTTAATTCTACAAGCACTACTTAAAAACCCTGTCCACAAGCATTCTCATTGTCCAAATCAATTATAGGAATAACTCACCCTCATGATTCTCACTTGTCATCAACCCTGTAATCTTTATCCCCCCTTTTTCATTATTAGATAAGAAATATAATATTTGGATTAATTTTGATTCAAGAGCATGAATGTTTTCCAAAAAATTAACTCACTAGAATATTAAATTGAGCTTTGAGAGTATTTTTTCGCTTGTATTGCAAATCCAAAAGAATAAAATCCCGAGTTACTTTGTCAAAATCCCACTGATTGAATGCAAGCTTGAATTTTGACACCAATTCATTCGCATTCAATGTTTTGCCTCCCTACTTAAAATTTTTCTCCCCAATGACACAACACATATAGTTCAAAGAAAAATAGGAAGAGGGATTGAAAACCCTCTGAATAATATTATTTCCAAATGGCCCAAGATAGTCCCTCTTTGTTTCAGGAATTTAGAATGGTACCCTAAGTGCATAGTATATTCTCCCAGCTTAGGGTTCAAGGACCAAACCAAAACATCATCCTTTGCAGTAAGTCTAATATGACTCCATTTCAATCTCTTAACATAAGCACCCCACATAATACTAGCCTTCCTACCAAAACCCAATGAGAGAGACTTTTCCAACCCCATCACCAACGATTTGCGACATTTTGGTCTATAGCCTAAGCCAAAAAAGAGATACCCAGATCCTCCAAAGTATTAGTCAATTCCTCAAGCAGTTTGAAATTAGTATTGCATCCCACCCATAAATCAATCCCCACTTTGATTTTAGTGCCACACTCCACCTTCCAAATAATCTAATTACCGATAACCAGGAAGGCTATAACAAAGGAATTCTACATAATAGAAACATTGTGGCAATTTTTTACTGGACTTTGAATCCACTCTTCAACGGGTTCAATGTATTTTTGGATAATGATTTGATTCCATAAAACCTCCTTAGAGACAATCATACATAGATTTTTTGCAGCTAAAACCTTGCCAAAAAGGTGAATATCTTCTAAACCCGATGCCACCAAAACCTTAGGTTTAGCAAGAGTCTGTCATTTGAGTTATCTCACAATTGTGTGATAACTCTGTAAAGGAAAAAAGGAGTGAGAGACCCTATGGTTAGATATTCAAAAAGGATAGGATCACCAAAATGTTGTTACAAAAGGGTGTACAAGTGTTCAAAACACTCTATCAGTTAATGTAAACAAGGCCCTAAGGAAACTTTGGTTTAAATACAATAAATAGGGTGAATAAAGATCTACCCTAATGTGAGATGGATGGAAATGTATCTTGAATTTAATAAATTGATATTAGGAAAGAGAGATAGAGATATGCATCATTGAAATGTGATTGACTTGAGTTCTGACAGTGACTAAAATGATAGAAACAAGGTTCCAGAACAATGAAAAAAAGCCTCTATAAAGATATCAATGATTTGAGAAGATGACCAATTTCACACTATTCTAAAAAGGGCACTGACTAAAAATAGAATTCAAAATCTACGTACTCTTCCAAAAGTGGTCAAGTAGGTCCGAAAATGGCTATGTATATCCCTAGGGTCTAAAACTTTTTGAAACCGTTCACTAGCAACATAAGTTTAGAATCCTCTCTTTGATAATCAGAATGATGCATGCAATTGTCATAATCCTCTTCTTTGATGTAACCCTAATATGTACATAATATCTACCAATACATCCATTAAAGAAAATATTTAGATTTAGTGGCCTAAACCCCATGATGTGAGGGTTTTGCTACATATTAGTATTGAGAATCATGGCTCAATGTAGTTCTAGTGCATGTGAGTGACCCATCACAAGTGAGGGAAGACTTCACCTTCTCTCCCAATGATAATCAATAATGATATATTCCTTGAAATGTCTATGAGTTTTATCTAGTAGGTACATGAAGAATTTGTATGTACATGAAGAATTTTTAGGTACATGAGTGATACAATGTTTGAATTCTATTAGATAAAAGCTCAAACTCCATCCTATCATTCTATTGAATTCCCTCTCCTATTGCCACATAACTCTTATTCTAGGTGATTTGTTACCAATTTATATTCTAAAGGATTATTTTTATCTATTAAATTGAGACACCTATCTTGATAGATTTTTTTTTAATCCACATTCATACATCAAAACATGTTCCTTATAAATTGTATTGAGGGCATTACCTTTGTCCCAATAAACCTAAATTTTCTCCTATGACCTCTATTGCATGTGAAAGGGGACCTATTACTATGAATTTTATCTACAAAGGAAACATGAACGTGAAAAGTGACACATGGTAGTCTAATATGCCCCTAGCCCTATATTGACATCGATTTCTTGATTGCATGTGATAAGGGCAATGTTTAGTTTATTTCACTCTACAAAGGAAACAAAGACATAAAAATGACAAACAATGGTCTTCTTTATCCCTGTAGCCCTAGATTGTTCTATGTTTCCTCGATTTCATGTGAAAGCCCCCCTTTTTGTCAAAATACACTCTACAAAGGAAACAAAAGCACGCAAAAATGACACACGATATTTTATTTTGTCCACATAGCCCTAAATCTTCCTTTGTTTCATTTATTACACATGACCACTAGCTTGCTACTATGTAATTTATTTACAAAGAAAAACGAACACAAAAAATGATACATGGTGGTCTAATGTGTCCCCAAGCCCTACATTTACATTTTGTTTCCTCAAATACATGTGATAAGGGCCTTGTTTAGTATTTCTCTCTAAAAAATAAACATAAACATAAATAAAAAAAAGACAAATGGTGTTCTATTGTGTCCTTTATCCGTAAATTGATAGCTGTTTCCTCGATTGCATGGGACATGGGCTGAAATTTATTGAATTCACTCTATAAAGGAAACAAGAACATACAAAAATTACACATGGTGGTGTATTATGCCCCCCTAACCCTAAATCAACAACTTTCTCCTTGATGGCATGTGACATGGATGCCATTTAGTCAAATTATCTCTAAAAAGGAAACATAAATACAACACAATGTTTGAAGTGGTATGAATACAACTCAAAAAAGAATATTTGATCTGTTAGTCACAACAAAACATTTTATTAATAAATAACCTTACATATAAATAGGCTATATATAGTCCTTTAACTTCCTCAACCAACTTACTCATCTAACGTGAGTTTGTTATAACAACTCACACACCAAGAAACACACTTATAACATATGTACTAACAATACCATGACATGCACTAATGTATTAGTCACAACACCGCCTCCGCCCTCCACCCCCCTTAGTGTTGACATAGGGTGAGGAATCCAACCACATGAACTAAAAAACAAGCACATAAATATTTATGATATAAATTCTTTGTCACTTGGATAGTCAATGTCTTCATCATTGGAATGGGGAGTGTATTGGTGACTTTCTTTAGTTAACATGACCTTTTCTTGTAGCTTTCCATCTAGGAGATATTGTGCTCTTTGTTTGTAAGTTATAAGAATATGTCATGGCTTTTTGACTTAAAAATGTATATTTTCATTGTGCACTTTTATTCTTTATCACATGTTTGGATTTTTTGTAAGAAGTGTTTGACTTGTTTTATACAACTAACATTTCTTCTTCCTTTGAAACACAATTTTTGGCCTTATTTCCCTCATCAAGAAATGTGGATATGATACTCTCCAAACTTGAATTCACCTTGCTTTGGGTAAGCATCATATTATACATATTGTTGGGCATGTTGTTTAGTAATATAGATTTTGCATCATTTTATTTCACTTGTTCATTTATATTAACTAAATGGTTTATCAAAGAACAAAAAAAGATGATGTAAGATACCATATCTTTGCCTTCTTCAATTTTTAATCCATACACTTTTTGCTTCATTGTTATTTCAACACTATTGGCTTGAGATTTGAATAGTGTGTTTACTGATTCCTAAATTTCCTTAGAGGATTTCTTGAGGTCCACATGATGCAAATAGGGTTTTGATAAGTTGATACTAATGGTAGCTAAGGATTTATTATCTTTGAGCTTCCACTTATGGAGTTCGTCAACATTTGTTCGTTTGACCACATTGCCCGATGATTTTCCAAAGGTATCTTTCAATTAACAATAATTATATATGAATCTGTCATGTATGGAAGTCCTTTCTATCAAACTTATCAACTAGACTTATTTTCTCCATTTTACGCTCCCACAAATTTGACGTACTAGACATCAATTTCAACCTAAAATGCATACTTACAAAGAGAAGATTTGACTCTATCTACTAAAACATGAGACACAAGTAATTTGTCCCTATACAAACTCAAACACTACACTAAAACACTATAAATGACACCTAATAATACATCACATTATAGACATAACACACTAGATTATAAAACACCTCTTAAAATTAAATATTCAATATAAATGTATATGCTTAAATCTAGATTTATATGTTAAACTAATCTTTTACACTTGACAAATATCACTCAGGGCTCTACCCTTTAGTTCTTGACAGTTTTGGTCATTGATAGGCTCATATTCGCCACTTTATTGGGCCAAAATGCTTATCTTATAGTCCGACCTTAGTATTTTGATTATCCAAATCACATGTAGCCCATAAAACACTTAAATTTTGATACACATATTTCAATCTCAGTTACAAAGCTCCAACAACATTTTATGTTCCTGGACAATTGCATTTAGACTTCGACAACAACATTGAAATTATTGTCCATCCTCAAAATGCAAGTGTCCATGCCTTCTAAACACTCAAATTTATAAATATTTTAAAAATGTACAAGTCAGCCTATTAGTTTCATTAACCCTTTCGCGAGGAAATTTTCAAAATAAGTGGTATAAATATAAGTTAAAGTCAATTCATTATTCATCTAGCAAAGTCCAAGCAAACACCTATTCAAGCTCATCCATCAATTGTGCAATTGAGTTATATTGCCCTATTATTCTCTATTTTATACCAGTCATATTACAAGTTTGAAGCATTTAAAAAATAACCCATAAGCAATAATTTTCAAGTTACAAGCTAGATCACCACATGTGCATGCATATAACATTCTACATTATTTTTCACACACAAACCAACACATAGGGGAGAACTACATATGTTTGACACCCTCTTTAGAGTATTGGTTATATAGGCAACACTCAATGATAGAAAGGCCCCTAAGGTCAGATCGACTTCGTGATCTCACTAATCCATTTTTGGTAAGGTGATGAGACCTAGGAAAATGATCTAGTGTTTGATCTATATTATGATATTGAAAGCCTATGCACACGATTTGAACACATAATCTGAAAGCTGACAAAAATATAAAAATATCTAAGTATAAGTTTCAGTCAATAGTCAATATTTCGTGCATGATAAATGTGTTGAAGCATACACAATAGCATCAACACAAGTGTCCACATGGGGACACAAGTGCCCATACTAAAAGAAAATTAGTTTTGAGAATCTGATGATTGGATCAAAATCATCATACAATTTAATTTTACATGTGCATCACTCATATTTTATTTCACATTAGTGTATAAGCTAAGTATAATTTCCCTTTCGTATTACTATTATCATACTTTTAAATGGTGTACTTTCTCTATTTGACATACACTTAGATTCAATATTTTTTATTAGTATATCATTAGAATATAAATTCATTAAATAACCCATTTTTAAGAGTACCCTACTCCTTGTTCAATTTGATTAATCTCTTTTTTATTAATCTTTATTTCCAAAAAGGGTTAAACATTTAGTGAACCCGACCTTTGAGTCTTTTCATGCAACTACTAGCTTGCTCTAGGATTTTTAGCCTTCTAAGGTTTGTGCTTACTTTATTTATTCAATTTTTTTCGGCTAATGAAATTTGCATGAGCTATTTTTTTCCTCAAAAAATGTGTTTTGCATATGTTTGGATCTAGGTTGTTTAGAACTCATTTGAAGAAGAAAATTATTGATATTACGGAGGTGAGTAGAAACAACAAAAATACGAAAGGAATAGATAGTTTCCAAGGTAGTAGTAGTGCAATGAAAGTGATATAGGATAGTTACAACTTATGCCATAAAAAATATTATCTTTGTCAAGCCTGAATAAATAATCTATAAAGCCATATCCAAGTGAGTGTGAAACATATGAGCAATATCTGAATTTTCAAAAGCTCACTGTAAACTAGAAATCCAAAGAATGTATTGATTGGCCTTTAGAGCTATTGTTAAAATCAACCTTACAATCATTAGAGATGACATTCAAATTGATTTCATTAGTCCTATGTGACACTATGCAATAATCCTATTCTTGGATGTGATAAGATCTGCAAAGCAAACTCTCTGTATTTCTTCAATAAATATACATAATTTCATAATGTAAATGATATCACTCATAACCCTCCCTCCTCATTTTCTCTTCCCATCCATGTCATCACACTTGGTAAAAAAATGGATTTTTGTCATTAATTCAAAGAGTTTTAAGAACAATATTTTGCATGCAACCTAGGCGCATTTCTAGATTAGGTGGTGTTCGTATTGAATATATTGAGTTACCCCTTGAACCACTTAAAATGTCTCAAACTAATATTATGTCAAAATTTTCTAATAATGAGAGTGCCAATAATAGAAATGAGAAAAATAATGAAAAAAAATATTATAAAAGATAAATATGACCACGAGGATAATGAAACACATGAAAATAATGAAGATGAACAAGTAGATCAAGTTAAATGTATTGCATTATTTCAAGAGTGCATTTATGTAAATCCTAAAGATCTCCACAAGATCCTTAATACTATGTTAGAAACTAAAATAAAATAAAAGGTGTTACTGAAAAAACATTACTTTCTATTGAGACAAATATTGGGGATACTAGATATGCTTATCATACATCCATTCCAATCTCCCTTCCCTCAAGCAAAACTTTACATATTAAAATTAGTGGGGGCACGAGATATGTTTTCAAACCTTTGCTCCTTGAAGATACAACTATTATTACATCTTCCATGAGAACAATTCATACTTCAACTCAATTACCGATCTCAATGCCTACATCAACACAAGTGGTGTTTTCATCCCCTTTGGTGACTTTTCGAAATTTAACTCAAAATACCATTGGGTCTACGATGCACACTCTTTTACAAGTTATGCAATATTTGGAATCTAAGGTTACCAACATGGAACAAAATACTATGAAATCAATTCATGTTGTTGATTTAAAAGGTGTATTGCATAATCCTCTATCACTTGAGATATATTTGCACCATTTTTCAACTGGTTTTGTTGCACCTAAATTCACTTTTTATGATGTCAAGGGTAATCATGCACAACATCTTTGATCTTTCTATGCAACATGTCTTGATTATGATTCAAATGATAAACTTTTGATCAAATTATTTCCAATAAGTCTAAATAGTTATGCTTTGAGTTGGTTCTATGATTTACCAACATAATCCATTAGAGCATTCAAGCCTTTGGAAGATTAGTTTTTAGCACATTTTTAAATCAACATCACATAAAAGTTGTCATATGCAGAAATTACCAACATCAAACAAGGAACAAATGAGCCTATTAATGAATATGTCTTGAGGTATCAGACCATGTTTCCAAAATGACAAATCCAATGGAAGTTAAAGAGCTTCAAGATATCTTTAATCAAAGTTTTCTTTCTCTCTTACATGAGTCTATTATTTTAAATAATTTCAAATCTTTTGATGACTTCTGTCGTATTGTTCAAGATAGATAAATAAATCTTATTTCATTGTACAAACTTAAGTATGTAGAAAACACGCCAACTATATCTAATAAAAAGTTTCATATCAAAGCGAGTTATAAGGTCAAACCTACTGAGAATAAAAAAGATAAAAACCACAAAAGTTAATAGAGTGTCGCAACAACTTAATTGGCTTATCTTATCCAATGAACTTAAAAGATAATTTAGATGATTACCTGAGTCTCTAGCTTCGCTACTTCCAAAGCTTGTTGAGTGTCATCTCATATCTCTCCCTCTTCCTTTAGTGGTTGAAATGAGTCGACCTGTACCAAAATGATATGATGTCAATTCTTATTATGACTATCACCAATGTGTAGGGCATTTTAAGAACAAATGTTTTAAATTGAAGCACAATATACAATATATTATTCATAAAGACCAACTCACCTTTGAGGATTTTCCAACAGATTCAGACAAACCAATGATCAGCAAAATAAAAATATATTTAACAATACATTATACTATCATTCTAAGAAAACAACATAAGTGCAAATGGCATATCATGCACATTCTCCTACATCACTTAATGGGAACCCATTATAAGGGATTATTGGTACACTTATATGTGAGATATAGGTTCAAAGGCCTTCTATTTCATGTGATGAAAGAGAGATTATGGATGATGATTCAAATATTCATTCTTTATTTATCATGGCATATATTGATCATCAACCTATACACAATGTTATGGTTGATAACAATTTTAGTGAGAATGTATGTACCATGACATTACTCACACATTTGATATATACACATGATTTATTTTCTTTGATTAAAATAGTAAAATCATTTGATGGGAAGACATTAATTTTTTGGTGAGATTGATTTACCTTTATAAATTGGTCCATCACATGTGACCACAATATTTTCAATTATACCACATACGTGAGTCTTTGATATGTTATTGTAATGACTTTGGATTCATAATCTCCATACATCACCTTCCATAGTGCATGGGTGTCTAAAATATATTCATATCAATAGGGTAATTATAGTTTAATAGATTCAACATGAATATCCTTTGCAACAAGTAAAATTTGTTTCATAACAGATAAATATACAACCTACTAAGGTTAATCATGCACAAAAGGGAAAGTAATAGGTAATACCATTTCTTAGATGACCAATACTTGAGAGGCCATTGCATCAAATATCTATAGTGAACTCTTCGATATCCTCATTTATGCCTCCATGACCTAGCCAATTATTGATAATAGAGCACCCTGTTATAGAATGGGCACAAAGATCCAATATTACACCAAGGAAATCACAAAGTATTGAACACTAGGTTACACGAACCACTACACCTTCTACTACTACCTCACAACCACAGATTCATATGAGGCATACATAGAGTATTTTAAATTCTCTAGTTTTATATTTGACACATATATATGATCCTTGGAAGCATGACCAATTCACTATACCATATGTAAATAATAAAACTCTCTATGAGCGTCCCTTAGATGGAATCATCGGCTAACACTCTCTTTTCAAACATTTATAAATATTTAAAACTAAAAAAAATAAAAATCAAGTAAATATAAAAACATTCAATTAAAGTTAAAATACAAAAATATTTAGAATTTCACTTGTTTACTAGCTTTTGTATATGTTGTGTACTTTATATTAGTAGGCAACATATCATTTCTATACACACATATGTTTTATGGGTACTTGAGTGTAATATAGTCATACATGAGATCCATGATAATTGAGTGTAAAAATGTTGGACCTTTCCTTTTCATTTGTGACACTCTATGTTGGGGCCATCTTGCTTCTATATGATCATGATTGACACATGTTCTATTTTTTATGATCATTTCCATTATCACATTGAGCTTGTATACTGATATTTACACATGCCTATATTCATATTACTATCTTATACAATGTATTTGATATGATATTCTACATAACATTTTGCTAACATATGTATGTAGGGACTAGTATGACATACTTGTGCTAGTTTCTTCTATTTTGGATAAAGTTTTTTAGATTTGTGATACATATTATACCTATTCCATAGAGCAGGGGTTTCATTTTGATAAATACTTCAATTTGATACACATTTGAGGTGCATATACTATGAAAATGCACCAAAATTACATATATATTATTCATATTATATCAATATTCATATACCAACTCTACCAAAATACATTGTTTGAGCTTTACCTACTACAACATTTGGCTTATTTGATTACTATGATTGAGATTTTGCACTCTCGATGGAATTGACACTATTTTCTATTATTTTGAGTTGATATGGTTATACCATTTGACTTAAGCAAGATTGGATAAATTATGACACACTAGATTTATGCGATTGAGATTTTGAGCTCTCACTGGACTTGACACAATCATGCTTATATCGGATTTGGGGCATGAACACCTTCCAACTTCCCTATTAACATCTCTAAATTTTAGTTATGAACCTCTCTCCAATGCTTTAGATATAGTGCATCATTACTAAAACAAACTATCAATGGGAAACATGGTTTCATCAACACACATGTTTACTCCTTACTTCTCTTTTCTTTCAAGTAAATTTATCTTATTCAGTTTTAGGTTATATGCACTAATTACATTTGTAAAATTCTCTTGGTTTCAGGGCATACACATAACAAATTCAAAACATGTATCAAGAAAAGCAAGGTGTGTTTTACACACCACTATATGCATTGATTTCTTTTAATCTAGTAATTTCATTATACATTATAAGATAAATGGGAAAATAGAGGGGGAAGGTGGAGGCGGGGAAAATGTAGATGCTTAAATATAGATTTATATGTTAAACTAGTCTTGTGCACTTGACAAATATCACTCAAGGCTTTACCTTTCAATTTTTTACCTTTATGGCAGTCGATAGGTTCACATTTGCCACCTTACTAGGCCAAAATGCTTATCTTATAGTCTGCCCCTATTATTATGATTATCTAGATCACTTGTAGCCTAGAATACACTTAAATTGTGATATATATCCTTTATTTTTAATTACAAATATCCAACAACCTTCTATGTTCTTTGGCAGTTGTGTTTGGACTTGAAAAGTAGCATTGATGCTACTATCCATCCTTTAACGTAAGTGTCCATGCCTTCTAGACAATCAAATTTGAAAATATTTTGAAATGTATGAGTTGGCCTGGTATGTTTCATTAACTCTTCCATGAGGAACTTTTCAAAACAGTTATAAATACAAGTTAAATTCAATTCATTATTCATCTAATAAATACCATACAAGCAACTATTAAAGATCATTTAATCATTTACAAAATTGAGTCATACTTTTTTATTATTCCCTTTTTATATATTAGTGATAGGAGTAGTCATATTACAGGTTTGAAGCATTGAAAGAACAACCCATGAGCAATATTTTTCAAGTTACAAGTTAGATCAATACATGCACATACATATAACCTTCCACACCATTGTTCATACACAAGCCAACACATAGCGGATAACTACGTATGTCTAAGGCCCTCTTCAGAGTATTGGTTATGTAGACATGCTCGTTGACAGATAATGCCTTGAATTTAACTCGACTTTGTGATCCCACTAACCCCTTTTTGACAAGGTGAAAAGATCTAGAATGATAATATAGGGTTTAACACCTCATCGCAATGTTGGTTAGGGATATATAAAGGTTGCAAAAGCCCTGGGGTTTTGATGGTTTCTCCTTTATTTTGTTGATAGATCATACATTCAAGCACATATTTTTGGACATCCCCTTTGAGTCCTTCCAAAAAAATTTTCCTGCTTGATTCTATGATGGGTTTTCAAAAATTCTGAATGACCCCCAATTGGAGTTGCATGAAGTTCTTGAAGAATTTTTTGTTTAAAAAGAGAATTCTTACATAGGTATAATCTGTCTTTATACCATAAAGCATCACCCTTCCATGTGAATTTTTCAAATCCACCCAAACCTTGCTGAAGATTTTGAATCATATCATGTGTAGCATTATCCTTGTCCCATTGTGATCGTGCTTCCTCTAGCCAATCTGCCTGCAGAATGGTCATAGCATACATCAATGCCTCAACATATTCATTCTTCCTAGATAGTGCATCTGCCACTACATTGTCCTTGCCTTTCTTGTAAACTATTTCAAAATCATAGTCTACCATCTTAGTTACCTATTTTTGTTGTTCTTCAGATGATAACCATTGCTCAAAAAAATATTTGAGACTATCATGATCAGTGTTTATTTGAGAGTGATGAGCCATCAAATAAGGCCTCCATTGTTTGATTGCATGTAAAATGACTATCATTTCCTTCTCATAAATGGGCTTGTGCTGATTTTTATCCTTTAGTTGATGACTTTAAAATGCAAGTGGCTACCTTCTTGCATGAGTACAACACCCATACCATACTCAGATGCATCAAATTCGACCATAAAAGTTTTAGAAAAATCAAGAGTAGCCAACACTGGAGTGGTGCACATAGCCAATTTTAATTGTTCAAATGTCCTAATAACTATATCAGTCCACTAAAAAGAGTCTTTCTTCAACAAAGATGTGAGTGGGGCTGCAATGCTACCATAATTTTTGACAAACCTATGATAGTAACCAGTTAGCCTTAAAAATTCCCTTTGTAGCTTGAGTGTCGTAGGAATTAACTAGTCCACCATTGCTTAGATTTTTTACGATCCAATTTTGCTCTTATATGTGAAACGAGATGACCCAAATACTCAACCTCATAAGCTCTAAAAGTACATTTGGAAGTTTTGACATAAAACTGATGCTGTTACAAAATTGAGAGTACCTATTTTATATGGTGAAAATGGTCTTCCCAATTTTTATTGTAAATGAGGATATCATCATAAAATATTAGAATAAATTTCTTCACAAATGGTCTAAAAATATTGTTCATCAAACTCTAAAAGGTGGATGGTGAATTTGTTAGCCCAAAAGGCATAACCAAAAACTCATAATGGCCCTCATGAGTCCTGAAAGTAGTTTTAGTTGTCTTCATCATGGATCTAGATTTGATGATACCCATAATGCAGATCTAACTTGGTAAAATAAAGAGAAGCATTTAATTCATCTAAAAAATCATCAATGATAAGATTAGGAAACTTATTTTTGATAGTGTACTTGTTGAGTTCCCTATAGTTAATGCACATCCTCAAAGTGTCATCTTTCTTGCACACCATGACAACTGATAAATAATATTCATTTTGGCTATGGAAAATGATACCTGCATCCAACATCTCTTATACCATCTTTTCAATTTCACTTTTCTAGGCATATGGATACTTGTATGCCCCGATGTTGGGTGGTGTACTACCAAGAATAAGTTTGATAGCATGATCATGCGTATGACTAGGTGGAAGTCCTTTTGACATGTCACCAAAAACATCAAATGGGCATCAATCACTTGTTGCAAATCAGGAGGTGTAGATGGCTGAGTTGGATGAACTTCCATGGAGAACAAGTGAGCTACAAATCCTTTCGCACCCTTTCAGAGAATATTTGTAATTTGATGGGAGCTAACAAGTTGTGGAGATTTGGCCCTTAATCCCATTAGCTCAAATGTCCTTCCATGAGAATGAAAATGCATGAATAATTCCTATGAATTCATCTCAATAGTGCTCAAAGTGGTGAGCCATTGTACTCCCAAAAAAATGTCAACTCCCCCCATGGGAATAACAAACATAGGAGAATCCAACAAGTAGTCTCCCATGGCCATCATAATACTATGGCATTTTTCTGAGCAATTGACGATACCGCCATTTATAATCATGACCTAAAATTTTGAAGTGGATAAATGAAACCGTTCAAAAGAGAAACCAACTTATTATTGATGAAGTTCTATGTGCTCCCAGAATCAATCAAAATAGTAACCTTCTATTTTTTTAGAAAACCCACCACCTTAAGAGTTTAGGGATTACTAATACCTGAAAGAGCATGATAGAAAATATTAGGCTAAAAGTCTTCAGATTCCTCCTCAAGACCTTCTTCATCCTTGCCAAGTGCCTCCTCATCATCGTCATCCTCATTGGTACCTTCGATGTAAAATAACTTCTTTTCAGCATAACGATGGTCTTTGATCCATTCGTTATCGCAACCATAACACAACCCTTTGGCTCACTTCTCCTCAATTTATCGAGGTGTTATTTTGGTGGGTTGAGGATATGATAGTGCTGAAAGGTGCGATCACGACCAATAGTGAAGGTTTTCCATTTGACCATCTCTTTTTTCTCTACCATGTGTGCCCATGTGATAACTTCTGATATAGATGCTAGGTTAAACATTGAAACCTCCAATTGGATGTTATCTTTGAGACCACATAAAAATAGATTAGTTAAATTTTTCTTAGTGATGTCTTCCACCCATAAGGATAGATTCTGAAACTGATGAATATAATCTTTCACAGTTCTCATTTGCCTCAGTTTGGATAACTAGCTGAAGTAGTTCTTAGAGACATTATTTTGATGATGAGACAATAACTCATTAATGAAAATAGACCATGTAACAAAAGCACCATTTTTTTATTTTGAGCACATAACCAGTGATACCAAATGAATTGCTCAGGTTTTAGATAAAGAGATGCCACTATCACCTTTGAGAACTAGGAGTTTGATGCAGATCAATTGAATTCTCAAGTTGGGTAATCCAATTGAGAGGATCCTTACCATTAAACTTATTCATGTCCACTTTGGGCAACATCAGTTTCACACCAGAATTGGAGTTGGTGGTGTTGAGAGGAAGACCCAGATGATGAAGTGCATGCTTGTTTGACTGTAATTGAGATGAAAGAGTAGCCAATAAAGTAGTGATCTGATTCAATTAATTGTGAACTGCATTAATCTCTTTGTGCATCCCTGAAACATCAATTTGAACTAAAACAAAGTCATCATGCCATACCAAGCCCTTTATGTTAGTCTGAAATTGAGAAATCAACAGATCTGAAGTTCTAGATTCCATGTCATCGACAAAAAGAGTCTTGGGAGTTTCTTTCCCCCCTTTTCATCCTTGTGTAGGACCAACCATATACAAATCTTAGGAGGGTTTTTGCCTCAAAAAAGTGTACTAGGGGATGGTACCATTGTGATCACCTCGCCAAGATGAATCTAACGATTACCTTTTCGTACTAGGGTAAAAAATTTTAGTACAAAAAGTGTACCGATGGAATATATTGTTGCAATTGTCTCATCGAGACAAATCCAACGACTGTAATTGTGCAAGGCAAATTTTTTTTTCAGACTTTTTTTAATATTTTTTGTCAAAAAAAATGTTTTGAACAATATTGCGTTGATAGAAAAAAATAATTCTTCCCAGAATGAAATTTATGTTTTGTTGCTCCTTCCCCTCACAAAAGTCATGCCTCACCAGATCTGAAAAAACAACGCTGCAAGAAACTTGCCCAAATCAAAGCTCTGATACCAATTGTAATGAAATTATTAGATGTTTGCATAGAATGATTTTATATCACACAGAATAATCAACTATGAGATATCACACAACTATAATTGATAACAAAGCAAAATACTGGATAATATAGTAAAGCTACTTCGAGGGGGCAACCTCCATAATAATGCACTAAAAGCAAAATACTTAACATGATGATCAAAGACTAACCACTACCTCATATATATAGTCTACTTAGCCATGGTTATTCTATAGGCCGACTTAACTAAGAACATAGAAAAATGTAGTAAGAATATAAAAGAGATATGTAATCCACAATCGGCCACACATATCCCAAGACATGCCAAAAGTTAAGGGCATAACACTGAAACTAACCTTTATGTTGAAAAATGGGGCACTGGAATGAGTTGCATCTTAGGTTAGTTTAATACTTTATAACTCTAACTTTTAAGAACAATGAACTTCTGTAAATGGGTTTTGAACAATTCCATATTCAACAAGTCATTCCTAGTTGTTGAATCAATAAAACAACTAGTAATATTTCCTTTACTTAAATTAGACATAGACATTATTGGGCATATCCAAATTCTCTTTCCACATAACCACATGCTTAGTATTCTCTAAAATAGAGGGTTTAATTCAATAAAAATAAATTAAAAACCTTATCCACACATATTCCTATTGTCCAAATTAATTATAAGAATAACTCACCCTTAAGGTTCTCACTTGTCATCAAACCCTTAATATTTATCCCCCTTTTTCATTATTGGAGAATAAATATAATATTTGGTTCAATTTTGAATCAAGAGCATGAATGTTTGCCAAAAATTCACTCACTAAAATATTAAATTGAGATTTGAGAGTTTTCTTTCACTTATATTGCAGAGCCAAAAGAATGAAATCCCAAGTTACTTTGTCAAAACTCCTCTGATCAACTACAAGCTTGAATGTTGACACCAATTCATTCACATTCAATGTTTTTCCCCATACTTCAACTTTTTCTCCCCATTGATACAACATAGTTCAAAGCAAAATAGGAAGAGGGATTGAAAATCCTTTGAAGAATATTATTCCCAAATGGCACTATTGATATTTTTACCCCAAAAATGTCAAAATATTTAGTACCCTAAGGGAGACCCATTCATTTTTTGGAAAAAGGTCTTAAAATGATCCAAATACTCTTTACTCATACTCGACAGAAACTAAAGACTCAGATGCAATTGACAACTTGCAAACTTGCAAATTGCATCCCAACCTCTACTTCCTACACAACCACGACCATTGAAAACTGGAACCCCACTCATAATTTTCAACTTGCAAACTTACAAATTAAAAACAGAGCTCTACCTTTCGCCAAACACCTTCCCCATGAAAACTAGAGATTCAGATGTAATTTTCAACTTTACAAGTTATAAATTACAATTGAACTTCTGCTTCTCACACATCACTCCCACTGGAAACCAAAACTCCAGTTGTAATTTGCAACTTACAAAGTTGTAAATTGTAACTTGAGTCCCTCTTCCCACTGACTATCCTTCCTACAAAAATTGGAACCCCAGTTGCAATTTGCAACTTGTAAAGTTGCAAATTGCACCTCAAATTCCACTTTACCATTTCAAAAGTACTAAGCCATCCAACGAAAAGTGGAAGTCAGTGTGCAAAATTCAATTTTTCAAAGTTTTTAAATTCCTCCAAAACTCTAAAGTTCTGAATTTCCCACCAACCACCAACATAGGGTGCATTAATTACAGGATTAAGGTTGTATAAATCAAAATGGGTTAATGAAAAATCATTGTTTAAAGTTGAAAATCAAGAAATTGGATCTCCACATGAAGAAATCCTTGCAAAATCCATGACGCCATGCCTCAGCCACATAGCCTCGAACCATGACCGCCATTGCTACCCTCTCCTGGTATTCCTCTGTTTCTTCTTGCGTTCTTTTGGTCTATTTTTTTCACTATCAAAACTAGCCTACCTTGTTTTTCATGCTATATTTTCCTATCTAGTATCAAATTTAGGGTTCTTCTTTGATTGGCATCAATAGAGGTTTTAGTTTGTTTACTTGTGTTCTCAAAATTGTCTGCATATTTCCCAAGTTATTATTAGAGTCATTTCAAACCTTTTCTACCTTGAAGAAACCTAGGGTTCATAAAAAACCAATAACATATTCCATAGAGATTCCATACATAGTCCCTGCAGACATTTCACTTGACATAGCAACTTCAAAACCCATAGAGTTCTCACCTACATTTGCTACCCTATGAATCCACAGAGAATCCCATTGCATTCACAACTCCAAATCCACATCGAGGATTTTACTTGCAATAACAACTTCAAAACCTATTAGATTTTTCATCAGACATTGCAAGTGTGTTTTGAAAATCCAATCCCCGTCAGATATTTTTATTGTAAAAGTAACTCCAATCCACACCGTACATTTAACCTGCTTTAAGCAACTCTAAAGCCCGCCAACTCTATAGTTGGTTTTCCCATATCAAATTTCCCAGAATCTATGTCTATAAAATAAATGAAGTTCAAATCCAAGGGACTTGGTGTCCCACTCATCTTGGAATCTAACACCAATGAAATCATGGACACAAACCTAGGTCACATAGACCTTGGTCACACAGACCTAGGTGATTTATGGACAAGGGTAAATGCTGAATTAAAAAATGACTAGATTTAGAGTATTTATGACTATGGACTAGCCTAGGCAAGACATTTTCCCTTATCAGTGCAAAGCTCTAAGCTTGTGCTCACATTGGCAAAACACTATGATGCAGAAAAGAGAGAAGTGTTGAATGACAAGGGAGAAAGGATTATGAACCTGGACCCTGACTTCATAGACTTAGTATTCTTGATTCTTGAATATGAGAGTTATCTTGATATAACCCCTGACTCATCCAAGAAATTTTAGTAGGATAATAACACTGGATGTCTAAGGTTACTTAATAAACAATAGCTTAAAGTTCCTAAGCCTACATCTACAAGACTACCCAAAACCTTGGCAAGAATAGACTTTAAGGAAAAAGTGGGTGACTTAATCATACTCTTGCATAGAGTCACTAGGAACCCAGATGCCAAGAACTTTCAAGGTCAGATGTACCAATACATATGGGTAATCCACCAAAATAAGTAGTACATCCATTGGGTCCAATTGATAAGTGACTCCATCCACAAAGAATTGGTGGAAGTCTAAAATATAGGGAAGTTCTACATGACTTTATATCTAGTCTACATATTAGCAAAGGGAAGAGCCTTCCTAGGGTTGAACATAGTGTTTGATCAAGTCAACAAGGTCTTCAATTATTACCTTGACCTCACCCTTGAGGCAAGTAGGCAACATTTTAGAAGGGTAAATGATGCATTCATATACTGCATCATAGCCATGTTTGATAAAGAGCTTGAAAATAAGAGATTATTTGATGCTGCTACATCGTAGATCACAAATCAAGGATCTTATTTCATTCAATTCCACACATACTCATACATCAGAGTAGGATGATTCAATGGTTGTCCTTACACTTTCCCAAGGTACATAAACGACAAATAGACTTTAATGGAACTTGTGAGGTAGCTTGTAGAGACTCACAAATTGTTATAGAGCAAACATAAGGCATGAATCCATTTCCCCATTAACACAGGGAGGTATACATGCCCTTCCTTATCCAAAGCCAAGTGTGCAGATGTCGAGATAACTTAGATGACCTTGAAAGCTCTTGAGGCAAGGCCATTTTATGATGTAAATGGAAGCATTACCAGTATATTGGGGATCACAACATATTCCTGTGTTCCCTAATATGAAGACTAATGAGAAGACTTGAAAGATGAAGAAGTGAGACTAAAAGATTATTCTAGGATGACCTTGGAGAAGATAAAAAATTATAACTTGGCACCAGTCCTCAAGGACTTGATAGACAATGAATCTCCAGTAGACAGGGTTTACTGTGATAACAAGATCTTTGCTCAAACTCATCCATTGGTTAAGTGGTCCATCCCTAAGTCCTTCTCATTAATGGATAGAACCACCAATGTAATAACTGGGACAATCAACTGGTTCAGAAGTAAAGGGGTCAAGGTGACCAAGGAAACTGTGAGCATGAACGATAAGTTAAGAGAAGTCAAGGAGAAGGGTGTGCTACCAACAGTAGAACCCAAATAGAATATTGAAAAAGTCTAGTGGTATCGCACAAGATAAAATAGAAGCAAAAAGATAAAGTCAATTTAGTGGCTAAGGAGTAGCAATAGATCAGCCAATAATAATTTCAAATGAAGACATAGCTATTGCTGAAGAACAAACCATTTCCCCTATCTCTATCATTCCACCAACTTCAATACCACCTCCTCCTATCTCCACTCCACCATTACCTCAAACAATTGACCCCTCCATTTCCACCAGCTCACCTATGCCAGTGACTCCATTGCCAATAGTTCAATCAACATAATTAGACGCTCATGCTTCAATTTCACTCCCCTCTTCCATAATTCCTTTCATACCATCCCTAATATCCACCATAACCTTGACAATCACTAAAACTACATAATAGGACATGGTTGCAGATTCAATCATCTTGATTACGATCCCTACAGCCATCCCCACCACTAGGGTAGCTACTACTCCATTTCCATATCCCATCACTTTCCCCATTACATCAACCCTGAATGTCCCCACAACTTTGATTGATTGATTCATGGCTCTAGATTCCACACTCCCACATGTTCCCCTTTTTCAACTCCCTATGCCTACCCCTCCACTAGTGTCACTTCCATCTCCCACACCCCCGATGGGCATATCCATTTCCACTGCACCCATTTATTCCATTTCCATAATAACTCGAACCCCCACAAAGGAGGTAGAGATAGAGGAAATCATTGATACAACTATTGCTACTCAACCCATAGATGGGGTAGAGATTGCCAAAACATCATATGAGGATTCAGTGGTCATAGCAGTGATAGATACAACACTCATCATAATAACTACCTATGCAACAGATTCAACTACAAATTCATAGTTGATAGTGTTAGGAAAACAAGATGTCACTCCAAGCTAGCTAGTGCAATAGTGGGGAAGAAATGGAAACAAATGGTGTCTCCTAGTGTATCAAAATAACTACCTATGCAACAAACTCAGCTACAAATTCATAGTTGACAGTGTTAGGACAACAAGATGTCACTCCAAGCTGGCTAGTGCAATAGTGGGGAAGAAATGGAAACAAATGGTGTCTCTTAGCTCACTAGACTTTGGTCTTACAGAGACATCAAAGAGATCGAGGGCAGCTCCCAAAACTATATCAAGAATACTATATGATTCAATAGGGGAAATATGTAAAAATTACAGTCCCCCACTAGACAAACAAAAAGAAGATCTAGTGGTAAGGGATTACCAAATATCAAAATTTTACCTAAGTCATCCTACAAAAGAGAGATTGAAACATGATGTTCAATAAAGCATTAACTCTCTTTTTGAGAAAATGGATAGTGACAAGGTCACAAAGGACAAATTGAAGAATAAGGTTGAATAATTGACAACTACATTAAATAAGTTCATTGAGCCCAGTACCCAACCAACACAATCTATTACTCATATCTTTGATAGAGAAACACTTGATATAGTAACTGAGATTGGTGGCATGGGAAGGGCATAAAAGGACTCGACAGAGGATCTCATCACAAAGGGAAATAGAGTCATTGAGTTAGCAATGGACTACTACAAAACTCTGAAGGAGGAACGAGCAACTTTGAAGACATTAATTAGTAAATATGAGGAAGAGATAGAAAGGTTGAACCTATTGTACCCAAAATTGCAAGATATGGACATGATTGAAAATGACACCCTCATTGCAGAAAAGATATTGAAAAATGATGAACAACATGAGGAATTGGATAGAGCAGCTAATTTCAGAATAAGAATACTCATGGAGAGTATTAATAAAGCTAAGGATACATATGATAAGGTCACAAATATGATCTATGACATTGAAGATTTACTTAATAAATTGTCATGTGAAGCAACAGATCGCCAGGACCAAATTCTTTCATTACAAGAAGTTTAAGACAAGTTCAAAGGAGTGATTGAGAGAGAGAGAGAGTTAGCATGGGACACAACATTTAACTTGAGTTTCATCCACCGATTTATCAGGTATCATAATACACTAGATCAGATGGGGAAAGATGCTCAAGTATACAGGGTTGCACAAAGGAAACTCTCCAACATATTGTAGAATGCGAAATAAACAACCTATATTTGCTTGATCCTGATGCAGATCGTATCCTAGAGATCTTCAAAAGCTTTGATGCTTTTATTGATAAGACATAGGCAAAGAAGGACAAAGAGTCTTCAAAGGTTATGGCTATAGATTAATTATTTCAATCAAATATATTATGTATATTACAGTTATTTATTGTAAAAAATATTGTAAAGTTGTAGATTGCAAATTGAAACTATCATTTTGACAACTCTTTTTGAGAAATAACCACTTGTAATTTCTAAGGACCTTTTTGATAGGTTGAAATGTTGTAAAAATCAAACTTGTAAATTACAATTTTCTTTTTGACAAAGTCTAAGTTGCTTGTCAAAATTCAAGTCGTAAATTGCATTTCCAGTTTTGTCAAAATTAGATGACTTAAAAATTTGTAAACGTCCCAATTGAAAAATACAAGTTAGGTTTTGAAAAAAATAACTTAAGATATCTCAAAGCTTTCTATTGTTCTAAGTATGAGTTCATTTTTGGTGCTTCATTCCATGAAGAAGATAACAACAACTCAATTGAAGATCATGAGGATGTTGAATGAAGATTCAACAAGTTTCCTTCACACCTCCAACACTTGTTCAAATGCCCAACAGTTGCATGTTCCTTTTTCCAACCATTTATCTTATTAAAGGTGCCATTCCAGCTGAAGATCACACCGTTTACATGAGGTTTTATGATTTTTTCTTGCTCTTTAACTAGGCGTAGAGTTTTGATAACTATCTCTCTTTCATGAGGATATTTTGTATAAATATGGGTACCATGGCATAACCCATTTATCTTTTTGTTGTTGGAGAAATTATTTTGCATTTTGAACAATTGATCTACATGCTTTAACTTGGAGAATGATAATAGATTAAAGATTTGCCTTGTCTTTGTTATCTTTGTGTATGCATGACTATTTGTCAAATTTGTGAATGCTTTCATTATTATACTAGTCACACAATTTTATCTATGGTATTATTTTTTCTTTTTGAGAAATTGTTTGATTAAAAATAAATAATCTTGTTCCTTATATGATAAAGGCTCAATATTACCTTTGGTTTCATATTTTCATGAGTTTGTGCTTCAATAAATTTTAATATATTTATTATTTTGTTGTGTTCATACAAAGCAAACATTAAAATCTACTATAAATATTTCGTGCAATCACCATTTATAGTTTTGCAAATTCATTTTTAAAACTCTTTTCCTCATAGTTAAACCCTAGTTTATAAGCAAGATTACTAATTAGTGAAATTTCCACATGAACTGGTAATTTATTAGTTGTACTGAACTTAGTGAAATGAAGCTGACTTTCTCGAGAGGTTCACCTCAATTTTCCAAAGTCCTACAACTTGGAGATGATCCCGTTATATTATTAGATTTATGCACAACATGTTACAACACAAGGACATGTAAAAAATCTATGTGATAATAGGCCCAAGATAATCATTCTTTGTTTTAAGAATTTAGATTGATACCCTAAGTGAGTAATAAATTCTCCTAGCCTAGGGTTTAAGGACAAAACCAAAACATCATCCTTTCTAGTGAGTCTAATATGACTCCATTTTAATCTCTTAACATAAGAGTCCCACCTAATACTAGCATCCCCACCAAAACCCAATGAGAGAGCACTTATCCAACCCTACGATCAAGGGTTTATGAAATTTTGGAGCCAAAAAAGAGATACCCAAATCCTCAAAAGTATCAATCAATTCCTCAAGCAATTTGTAATTAGTACCTTATCCCACCCATGAATTAGTTCCCACTTTGATTTTAGTGCTACACCCACCTTCCAAATATTCCAATTATTGATAATCGAGAAATATAAAACAAAGAGATTCTACATAATAGAAACATTATGGCAAATTTTTATTAGACTTCAAATCCACTCTTCAACACTAAGTGGTTCAATGTATTTTTGAATAATGATTTGATTCCATAAACCCTCATTAGAGATAAGCCTCAAGAGAATTTTTGCAGTTAAAGCCTCCCCAAAAAGGTGAATACCTTTTAAACCTCATCCCCCAAAAACCTTAAGTTTAGAAAGAGTTTGTAGTTTGAGTTATCTCAAAATTACATGATAACTCTGTAAAGGAAAAAAGAGTATGAAACCTGAAGGTTCAATATTAAAAAGGATGGATTCACCAAAGTGTTCCCACAAAAGGGTGCACATCTGTTCAAAACACTCTACCAGTTAATTCAAACAAGGATCTAAGGATATTTTTGTCTAAATATAATAAATAGGGTGTATAAAAATTTACCCTAATGTGAGATGGATGGAAATGTATCTTGAATTTAATAAATTGAAATTAGGAAAGATATATAAAGAGATGCATACCTGAAATGTGATTTAATTGAGTTCTAAGAGTGACTAAGATGATAGAAACAAGGTTCTTGAACAATGAAGAAAGACTCCATAAAGGTATCAATGATCTGAGATGATGACCAATTTCACACTTCAAAAAAGGTAGTGACTAAAAATTGAATTCAAAATCCACATACTCTTCCAAAAGTGGTCAAGTAGGTCTAGAAATGGCTATGTAGATATCTAGGGTCTGAAACTTTTTGAAACTCTTTGCTAGCAGTAAAAGTCTAGAAACCTCTCTCAGATAAGTAGAATGATGCGTGCAACTGTCATAATCCTCTTTTTTAGTGTAACCCTAATATGTCCATAATATCTACCAATACATCCAATACTAAAGGAAATATTTAGAGTTAGTGGCTTGGATCCCATGATGTGATGGTTTTATTACATATAAATATTGAGAATTAGGGCTCAATGTAGTTCTAGTGCTTGTGAGTGACCCATCACAAGTGAGGGAAGACTTCAACCCCTCTCCCAATGATAATCAAAAATGATAGATAACTTAACATGTCCGATAGTTTTATCTAGTAGGTAAATGAATTATTTGTAAGTACATGAGGGTTACAATGCTTGAATTCTATTAGATAAAAGCTCAAAATCCATCCTATCATTCTTTTGGATTTCCTCTCCTATTGTCACATAACTCTTATTCTGGGCGATTTGTTACCAATGTATATTTTAAGGGATTATTTTCATCTTATTATATTGAGACACCTATCTTGATGGAAATTATTTTTTTAATCTACATTTGTACATCACAACATGTTCCTTATAAATCTTATTTAGGGCATTGCTTTTGTCCCAATAAGCATAATTTTTCTCCCATTGCCTCTATTGCATGTGAAACAGGACCAATTATTATGAATTTGCTCTATAAAAGAAACATGAACATGCAAAGTGACACATGGTAGTCTAATATGCCTCTATCCCTATATTGAAATCGAATGCTTGATTGCATGTGATAGGGGGATTGTTTAGTTTGTTTATCTCTACAAAGGAAACAAAGACATAAAAAAAGACAAACAATGGTCTTCTTTACCCCCCTATCCCTAAATTATCCTATATTTCCTCGATTTCATGTGAAAGCCTCCCCATTTTCTCAAAATTCACTCTACAAAGGAAACAAGAACACACAAAAATGACACACGATATTTTATTTTGTCCCCATAGCCTTAAACCTTCCTTTGTTTCCTAAATTGCACACGATAACTAGCCTACTACTATATAATTTATTTACAAAGAAAACATGAACACAAAAAATGGCACATGGTGGTCTAATGTGTCCCCGAGCCCTAAATTTACATTTTGTTTCCTCAAATACATGTGATGAGGGTCTTGTTTAGTATTTCAATCTAAAAAATAAACAGAATCTAAAAAAGACAAATGGTGGTCTACTATGTTCCCTAGCCACAAATCGATAGTTGTTTCCTTGATTGCATGGGATAGGGGCTACAATTTTTTGAATTCACTCTATAAAGGATATAAGAACATACAAAAACTATACATGGTGGTGTACTATTCCCCCTATCCCTAAATGGATGTCTTTCTCGCCAATTGCATATGATATGGGTGCTATTTAGTCAAATTATCTCTAAAAAGGAAACACAAATACAACACAATGTTTGAAGTGGTCTGAGTACAACTCAAAAAATTATATTTGATCGATCAGTCACAACAAAACATTTTATTAATAAATCACCTTACATATGAATAGGCTATATATAGACCTATAGCTTCCTCAACCAACTTACTCAAGTAACATGAGTTCACTCACACATCAGTAAAACACATGTATAACATATGTACTAATAATACTATGAAATGCGCTGATGTATTATTTATAACACCCCTTCCCTATCCAACCCCCTTAGTGTGGACAGAGGGTGAGGAATCCAACCACTTGAACTAAAAAACAAACATATAAATGTTTACAATATAAATTCTTTGTCACTTGGATAGTCAATGTATTCATCATTGGAATGGGAACTATATTGGTGACTTTATTTAGTTAACACAACCTTATCTTATAGCTTTCCATCTAGGAGATCTTTTGCTCTATGCTTGTAATTTATAGGAATATGTTAGTTTTTTTATAATAAAAACATGTGTATTTTCCTTGTGTACTTTTATTATTTATCAAATGTTTGGATTTTTTGTAAGAAGTATTGGGCTAGTTTTGTACAACTAACATTTCTTCTTCCTTTGAAACATAATTTTTGGCCTTACTTCCCTCATCATCAAATGTGGATATGATGCTCCCCAAACTTGAATTCAATTTTCTTTGAGTAAACATCATATTGGACATATTGTTGGGCATGTTGTTTAGTAATATAGCTTTTGCATCATTTTATTTCACTTGTTTATTTATACCATCTAACTGGTTTATCAAAGAACAAAAAATGATCTTGTAAGATACCAGATCTCCACCTTCCATTTTTAATCCATACACTTTTTGCTTCATTGTTATTTCAACATTATCAGCTTGAGATCCGAATAATGTGTTTAATGATTCCTAAATTTCTTTATAGGATTTATTGAGGTCCACATGATGCAAATAGAGTTTTGATAATCTGATAATAATGGTGGCTAAGGATTTATTATATTTGACCTTCCACTTGTGGAATTAAATTAGTATCTGTTAGTTTGAACACATTTCCATTGATGATTTCCCAAAGGCCTCTTTCAATTAGCAACAATTGTATCTAAATCTAAAATGTATGGAATTCCTTTATATCAAACTTGTAAAATAAACTTATTTTCTCCATTTTAGTCTCCCACAAATTTGACTTACCAAATGTCGATTTCAACCTAAAATGCATCATTATAAGGAGAAGCTTTGACTCTCTTTACGAAAACATGACACACAATTACTTTGTCTCGATATAAACTCAGACACTACACTAAAACACTATAAATGACACCTAGTAATAAAACACATTATAGACATAACACACTAGATTATAAAACACCTCTCTTTAAATTTAATATTCAATGTAAATGTATATGCTTAAATTTGGATTTATATGTTAAACTAGTCTTGTACACTTGAAAAATATCACTCAAGGATCTACTCTTTAGTTATTGACATTCCTGATATCTGATAGGTTCACATTTGCCACTTCATTGGGCCAAAATACTTATCTTATAGTCTAACACTATTATTTAGATTATCTATATCACTTGTAATCCATAATATGCTTAAATTTTGATATATATCCTTCACTATTAGTTACAGAGCTCAAACAACATTCTATGTTCCTAGACAATTACATTTAAACTTGGACAATATCGTTGACATTATCATCCATCCTCCAATGCAAGTGTCCATGCCTTGAAAAAATTTAAAATTTAAAATATTTTGAAATGTACGGGTTGACTTATTATGTTTCATTAACCCTTTTATGAGGAAATTTTCAAAATAACTGGTATAAATACAAGCTAAATCCAATTCATTATTCATCTAAAAAATGCCAAGAAAACACCTATTCAAGTTCATTCAATCAATTGCACAACTGAGTCATACTACCTACATAATTGAGTTATATTGCCCTATTCTTCCTTATTTTTATATTAGTCATATTATAGGTTTGAAGCATTCAAAAAATAGCCCATGAGTAGTATTTGTCAAGTTACAAGTTATATCACTACATGCACATGCATATAATATTTTACACCATTGTTCACACACAAACCAACACATATGGGAGAATTACATATGTCTGAAGCCCTCTTTAGAGTATTGGTTATGTATGAAACACTCATTGATAGATGAACTATTGAGGTTAGCTTAAATTCGTGAGCCCACAACCTATGTTTTGGAAAGGTGACAAGACCTAAGAGGAAGATCTACGGTTTAAGCTATATTATGTATCAAAAACCTATGCATGCAATCTGAACACATAATCTAAAAGGTGAAAAAAAACCCAAAAATATCTAAATAGAAGTTTCAGTTAATATTTAATATTTCATGCATAATAAATATGTTGAAGCACATACAATAACATCAATGTAAGTGTCTACAGGTTGACACAAGTGTCCGTGCTAACAAAAAGTTAATTTTTAAAATCTGATGACTGGATCAAAATCATCATACAATCTATTTTTACACCTGCATCACTTTGATTTTTATGCACATTAGTGTATAATCTAAGTACGATTTCTCTTTCATATTACTATTATCATAATATTGAATGTTGGACTTTCTATATTTGACATATGCTTAGATTCAATATTTCTTATTAGAATATCAATAAAATCTAAAATCAATAATTATACTTTTTTTAAGTAGCTTACTCCTTGTTTGATTAGGTTCCTACCTATTAATCTTTATTTCTAAAAATAGTTAAACATTTGGTGAACCCGACCTCTGAGTTTTCTCAATCAACTATAGCTTGCACTAAGATTTTTGGCCTTCTAAGGTTTGCGTTTGCTTTATTTATTAAGTTTTGTTTTATTTTTTTCATGTAACCTAGGCATACTCCTAGATTAGGTGGTGTTCCTATTGAATATCTTGAGTTACCCTTTGAACCACTTAAATATCTCAAGTTAATACTATGTCAAAATTTGCTAATAATGAGAGTGCCAATAATTACAATGAGAAAAATAAAATAAAAATTTAATATAAGATGAATCTATTCATGAGAATAATGAAACACATGAAAATAATAAGAATGAATAAGTAGATCAAGAGAAATTTAAATCTATTGCATTATTTCAAGAGTGCATTTGTGTAAATCCTAAATATTTCCACAAGATCCTTAATACTTTTGGAAGTTAAGAAACAAAAGGTGTTCGTGAACCACCATTACTTTCTATTGATACAAATATCGGGGCTACTGGATATGTGATAATACATACATTCCAATCTCCCTCTTCTTAATCACAATTTTTCATACTATAACTAGTGGGGGTACATGATAGGTTTCAAACCATTATTCTCCAAAGATCAAACAACTATTGCTACATCCTCCATGGGAACAATTGATACATCAACTCAATTACCAGTCTCAATGCCTACATCAACATAAGTGGTGTTTTTATCCCATTTATTGATTTCTCAAGTTTGAATTCAAAATCCCAATGTACTATGCACACATATTTACAAGTTATGCGAGCTTTGGAAGCCTATTATACTAATATTGAGCAAAATGCTATGAAATCAATGCATGCTATTGATTCAAAATATGTAGTGCATAATTCTTTAGAATCTGAGATATCTTTTATCTCTTTTTCAACTGGTTTTGTTACACCCAAGTTCACATTTTATGATAGAAAGGGTGATCACACACATATTTGATCTTTATATGCAACACACCTTGATTATGCTTCAAATGATAAAATTTTGTTTAAATTATTTTCAAGAAGTCTAAATGGCTATGCTTTGAGATGGTTCTATGATTTACCAATATAATTTGTTAGAGCATTCAAGCCTTTGTAGGATCAATTTTTAGCATATTTTTAAATTAACATCACATAAAAGTTTTCGTATGCACAAATTGCCAAGATCAAACAATGAATCGATGAGCCTATTAGTTAATATGTCTTGAGGTATAAGAAAAAATTAAGTATGTAGAAAACACACCAACTACATCCAATGCAAAGTTTCATATCAAACCAAGCTATAAGGTAAAACCTACTGAGACTAAAAAAGAATCAACCACTATAGTTAATATAATGTCACAACAATTTAATCAACTTATTTTATCCAACTCACCTAAGAGACAATTTACACAATTACCTGAGTCTCTAGCTTTGTTACTCTCAATGTTTGTTGAGTGTTATCTCATATCTTTTCCTCCTCGTTTGGTTGTTGAGATGAGTCGACCTAGAAGGATATGATTTGTCCATGCTTATTATGACTATCACCAATGTGCAGGTCATTCTAAGAATATATATTTTAAATTGAAGCACAAGATATTAGATCTTATTGATAGCTACCTACTTAAATATTTATTATCTCCAAAGGATTCGGGATCACAACCCAATGATCATCAAAATAAAAATATATTCAACAATCCATTACAATATCATTATAAGAAAACACTAGAAGTGAAAATGGAATATCATGCACATCTTCCTCCACCACTTAATGGGCACCCATTATATGGGATTATTGGTACACTTATATGCAAGAAACCTCCTATGGTTCAAAGGCCTTCTATTTCATGCAATGCAAGCAAGATTGTAGACGATGACTCAAATATTCATTCTTTATCAGATAATATATTGATCATCAACCTAACCTATACACAATGTTATTGTTGATAATGGTTCAAATGAGAATTCATGGACATCACACATTTGAGATACACATAGGATTATTTATTTTCTTTGATTAAAATGGTAAAATCATTTGATGGTAAGACAACAATTTTTTGATGAGATTGATTTGCCTTTACAAGTTGGTCCATCACATGTGACCACAAAACTTTTAGTTATACCACATACATGAGTCTTTGATATGTTATTGGGACAACTTTGGATTCGTAAGCTCTATGTAGTACCTTCCATAGTGCATGGGTGTCTTAAATATATTCATTCTAATAAAATAATTACAATTTTAGGGATTCAATATGAATATCCTTTGTAATAGGTAAAATATATTCCACAACATATAAATATACACCCTGCTAAAGTTAATCATGCACAAAAGGGTAAATAACATGCAATCCCCTTTCCTATGTGACCAATACTTGAGAGGCCATTGCATCATAAATCTACATTGAAGTCTTTGAGATTCTCATTTACACCTCCACAACCTAGCTAGTTATTGATAATAGAGCACCATATTTCAAAATGAATATAAAGATGTAATATTATACCAAGGAAATCAAAAGGTATTGAACAATGGGTTTCATGAACCAATACACCTTCTATTACTACCTCACAACCATAGAGTCCTCTGAGACATACATAGAGTATTTCAGATTCTTCAATTCTATATTTGACATATATACATGATCCCTGGTAGCATGACCAATTAACTATACCATATATAAATTATAGAACAACCTATGGACATCTCGTAGATGGGATCATTGGTTAGCACTCTCTTTTAAAATATTTTTAAAAATTCAAAAATTCAAAATAAAAAAATTCTAGAAAATACAAAAACATTCAAATAAAGCCAAAATACTAAAATATTTAACATTTCACATGTTTACTAGATTTTTCACATATTGTGTACATTATGTTAGTAGGTAAATATAATTTATATACACACATGTTTTACAGGTACTTGAGTGTGATACAGTTAGACATGAGATTCATGATACATGAGTGTACAAATGTTGGACCTTTCCTTTTCACATGTGACATACTATGTTGGGGCTATCTTGCTTTCATATGATCATGATTGACAGGTTATATTATTTTATAATCATTTCCATTATCACATTGAGTTTATATACTGGTATTTACACATGCCTATACTCATGTTACTATCTTACACAATGTCTTTGATATGCTATTCTACATGACATTTTGCTAACATATGTATTCAGGGATTAATATGACATACTTGTCCTAGTTGTTTCTATTTAATTTACTTCATTTCTTCATGTGGCTTATGTTTAAGTACTTTTTGATTCTTTGTCTTGCTTGTGTAACATTTGAATATGTTCCTTACTTTTTTGGCCATAATGCCCTGAATCGTGCTTGTTTTTTTTGGTGTGTGAAATTTTTTATGTCTTCCCCTTGAGTGTGCGACATTTGAACATGGACCTTGTTTTTAGTCTCCTTAGACTCCTCTTTGCAAGACATTTGAGTACTTGTGTGTGCACTTGATTATTTTATGAGCTTGTTATCTTCTAGATGTTCCATGATACACAACATACATCTTAGGTTTTATTATGTATGCACATTGCGAACTTTATTTCGACATGATACTACTATATGCTTCTTTACTACATGATTCACATAGATACAACATCATTGTCTTATGATTTTGAGATACGATGACTCAATTTTTCATTCCCATCACCTCAAAAAAGGGGGCATATCAGTGGGGGCATGTCATATAGACATGATTCCACATACATACCATAGACATAATAGGTAGAATTTGATTCACTTTACATGATTCATATATGCACATGAAAAAAAATTCTATACATTTGACGCAAATTTTGGGAAGAATTTTTTAGATTTATGATACATATTATACATATTCCATATTCCATAGATCAAAGATCACATTTTAATAGATACTTCAGTTTGAGACACATTTGAGGTGCATTTACCATGTAAATGCACCAAAATTATAGATACATTATTCACATTATATCAATATTCATGCACAAACTCTACCAAGATGCATTGTTTGAGCTTTATATATTACAACAATTGGCTTATTTGATTAGTGCAATCAAGATTCTATGGACTCAATGGAATTGACACTATTTTATATTATTTTGAGTTGATATGGTTATACCATTTGATGTAGGTGAGATTGGCTAGATTATGACACACTAGAGTTATGCAGTTGAGATTTTGAGTTCTCGATCAAATTGACACAATCATGCTCATACTAGATTTGGGGAATGACCACCCTCTAATTCCCCTATTCACATATCCAAGGTTCAATTTTGAAACTCTCTCTAATGCTTCAATTATAGAGCATCATTACCAATGCAAACTATCAACATGAAACATGGTTACATCGACATATAGGTGTACTTGTTTTCTTTTCTTTCAAGTAAATTTATCTTATTCATTTTAAAATTATATTCACTAATTACATCTGTGAAATGATCTTATTTGCAGGTCATACACATAAAAAATTCAAAATGGGGCTCAAGAAAATCAAGGTGTGTTTTACACACCACTATATGCATTTCTTTCCTTTAAACTAAAAATTTCATCTTTATGCATTACTAGATAAAAGAGGGAAGGGAGGGGGATGGAGGAGGCACGATGAATGTAGATGCTTAAATCTAAATTTATATGTTAAACTAGTCTTTTACACTTGAAAAATATCATTCAGGGTTATATTCTTTAGTTCTTGACCTTTATGGCAGTGGATAGTCTCACATTTTTTGCCTCACTAAGTTAAATGCTTATCTTATAGTCCAACCCCATTATTATGATTATCCATATCACCTGTAACCCACAATACACTTAAATTATGATATATATCCTTTAGTATCAATTACAAAGATTCAACAACCTTCAATGTTTCTTGAAGGTTGTATTTGGACTTGGACAATAGCATTGATGCCACTGCCCATCCTTTAACAAAAGTGTCCATGCCTTCTAGACACTCAAATTTGAAAATATTTCAAAATGTATGGGTTGACCTAGTATGTTTCATTAACCCTTCCGTGATGAACTTTTCAAAACGTATAAATACAAGTTAAATCCAATTTATTATTCATCTAAGCAATACCAAGTGCCTATTCAATCTCATTTAATTAGTTACAAAATTGAGTTATACTGTCCTATTTTTCTCTATTTCTATCAGTGATAGAAATAGTCATATTATAGGTTTGAAGCATTGAAAGAAAAACTCATGAAAAATATTTGTCAAGTTACAAACTAAATCACTACATGCACATGCATATAGAATTCTACACCATTGTTTATATACAAGCCAACATATAAGGGAGAACTACATGTATATAAGGCCCTCTCGAAGTATTGGTTATGTAGACAACACTCATTGATAGAGGGGGCCTTAACATCAACTCAACTTCGTGAGCCCAATAACCTATTTTTGGCAGGGTGACAAGACCTAAGAAGAGGACATTGTGTTTGAACTATATTTTAATATTGAAAGCTTGTGAACATAATCTGAACACATAATTCGAAAGGTGGAAAAAAATATAGAAAGATCCATGTATAATTTTCAATCAATAGTCAATATTATGTACATGATAAATACATTGAAGCACATACAATAACATCAACACAAGTGTCCATAGAGGGATCGAAGTGTTTGTGATGATAGAAAGCTAATTTCTTAGAATCTAAAGACTAGATTTGAATCATCATACCATCTGTTTTTACTACTACATAACTCACATTTGCCTATGCATCAGTGTATAAGATAAGTACAATTTATATTTCATGTTGCTATTATTAGAATATTAAATTTTATACTTTACATATTTGTCATTTGTTTAGATTCAATATTTATTATCATAATATTAGTAGAATCTGATTTCATTAATTAGCCTACTTTTTAGAGTAGTTTACTCTTATTCAATTAGGCTACTCTCTTTCCTATTAATCATTATTTTCAAAAAGGGTTAAACAATAGAATATGTCTAGGACAGATATTGAATTATCAAACTTTTTGTTTTAATCAAAACCAATGCATAATCCTTTTGATCATAAATAAAACATGAAACACTTAAAAAAATAGTCAAACACTAATATAACATTTAATACCTATATACTTAAATACCACGTAAATATTGGAGAAAACCACATGACGTGTCACTTTTGGTGAGTTGTGTTAGAGCCCCTTATGTTTTTCCCTGATTGTTCATCAAATTAAATATGGGAGTGCTGAGGTGAGGCTGAAGGAGAGAGAGCTCATTGAGATGTTGGTAGCCAAGCACATCTATTAGGAATGTGTGTTTAGTGGTCCACATTAGTTAATTATGTGTGAGAAATTATTAAGTGGAGCGAATAAACTATTGATTTAATTGATTGTTATGTTATCAAAAATCACATCAAAATAGGAATAAGATATCTTAGGAGGAGATTTTATGATTGTGTGAGTTAGTGAGTTGTTAGAACAACTCACCTATTTTGAGGAGAGTGGTTATAGGGGATGAAACTACAACTCCTATATATGTATAGTCTCATATTGAATAATTTCATGTATTGATGATCAACTAATTTGACATGCTATTGTTTGAGCCTTTGACTCTACTTCAATATGGAGGTCAAACTTCATTTTTTATCATAACAGGTTCTTTGAAGGATCTCCTTGAAATAAGGAAGTAAAAAATGATATGTAGTGAGGACCATGTGAAAATTTCATTATTATTCAATCCTCCATTTTTGTATATGTGTTTGTCAATGGGTTAACATTGCATACCATGTGTAACCCCATTGTTAGTCATTTTCTCATTTTCTTGTAGATTATGTTTTTGTGTTTAGCCTAGTCTAGTTTGTATGTGCAGGCATTTATTCAAGGCATCTTTCTCATGTAACATTTTTTGGAGTAAATTGGGTCTTTTTTGGTGTTATTATGGAACATTCTATACCATCATGAAGTCATACCATATACTAAGGTTTGGGAGCATTGTAATTTTACAATGCATTAGGATTGAGATTGAGCCTTGTTTGGAACTGAACCCTAGAATTTGGCTTGTGGATTGTATTGGTGTTTTGCATCAAGTTACATTATGATTGATTCTTACCTCAACAAGTTCCCTTGGCACTTTGGTGATCCTCGTCCAAACTCGACTTTGCTCTCCTACTCTATTGGGGCCTCAATTTTGAAGATATTTTGGCTAAGTACTTTTTGATGACCAACAAAATAGGAGAGACATGGTGTGGAAGACCATGTCATGGAATACCATGGATCTAAAGACCATGAAACATAAGAGGCCAGTCACATGGAATAAAAAATCATGATACATGGAAAACCCAAGAACATAGGACTCAAATATTAGTGGAAGACTTGGGGAAAGTGCAGAAAGTGAAGATAGTTATGGAGCAATTCGTAGGAATGTTGGAAAATAATAAGTCAAGCCCAAATACAACATCAACCCACAAGAGGATAAGTGATTGACGACAAGGATCTAACATGGAGAGAATATGGGGGATGTTAGGCCCAAGTCCTTAGGAATTCATTGTAAGTGGCTTGCCATGACTCAATTCTATTTAATGATCATTGGAAAGTCATTTTATTTATATTTACTTACGTAACTGAATGGTCAGGGTATACCATGTATAAATATCCCCTTGTTCTACTTAGTGTTGTTATTAATGAGTTGTTTATCACTGTAATTCAAGAATCATTGTAACCATGACATAAATTATCAATTTAATGAAAGGAAGCATGTGTTGATGAATTACTTGTGTGCATCTATCTATGGTTATAATGGAGTTGATATTATTTGTTATATGTTTATGCCAACTTATTTTTCTTTTGTTAGTTAAGTGATGAATTAATAGTTTAGAGTTAGATACAGAACTAAGGGTAATTTTAGGACTGAGTGCTTGTTCGAGTGCCCTTACTTGGGAATGTATATGAATACACCTTCGACTAATAAAACCAACAAGAATACATCTTAAGTTGTGGGATTAGGGTAAGCACATGAGAACCTTTTCTTGCGTGATATGACGACACACTAGCTCGTTGGAACTCTTATTTTCTTAGGCACACAATTGGGAAAAATATATGTCAGATTAAAGGAAACGATCCCAACATTTTGGTTCCATTATTGGGACCCGTATTGCTTATTTGCATGATGGTGGGTAGATGCTTGAATGACTATCTTTAGACAATTTTTAATGATGGGTTACTAGAGTAGAAGACAATTTCTCATTATTGAATCTTGAACCAGGAGTTTTCATGTGTGCATGGGTAGAATAACACCTGTACGACTCATAATATGAATATTTATTTGTATAAGTGACCATTTACCTTCATGATTAGCTTTTGGTATACATTTAAGACCAGTGAAGGAACTATGGGTGGAAGATCCCTTGGTCAATAAAGCATCAATCAACCTTAGCAAGATTGGGAATGCCTTAGATACATGTAGTGGATGTTTGGTGGTAAAGAACATTTAACAGTTATATTTTGGATAGTCTCAACATACTCTTATCTATAGGAATAATAATTCCACTTGCTTTGAGAGCCATGTAGAAGGTATCGTGGGCACTTTTTGTTTGAGATTAAGAAGTTTATAGTTGATTCTAGACTTGAAAACTTCTTCATAGATGGCTAAAATCTCTCTTGCATGAGCAACTAAGTCAGTGGGGAAATGAAAGGGCACACTTTTATATAAGACTATTGGTTCAATATGATACCCAGTCAATAGGAGTTGTGAAAGTGCAAGTATGATGAGGCTAGGTGAAGGGCTATGATTGGAAGTGATCCAAAGAGGGACTGGGAGGACTCAAGAAGTGTCGTAAGGATCCATAAGGAGGTATAAAGGCATAATAAGGACTCCCCAATGATGTAGAGGTATTAGGGAGAGGTCTTCATAATCCTCATAATCTGTTACTCAAGCCAACTGGTTACAATGCACTTGTTAGTTTCATCACATAATAACATCTCTGACATAATATTATTTTCTTTTGTACTATGGCTTTAAAATACTTTATTGAAACCTTATTCCTTGAACCTTTAATGGATCCTATTTGATGTTATTTTTCCATTGTCCACACATTTACATCTCACTTTCTATCCCATCTTTCATATCTTCTCTTTTGGAAACTTGCCTTTATGTTTCCACTAGGCACCTTTTTGCTTTTGAAGGTCAAATCTGCTTTTCTTGGTTAAGAACTCAATATATTATCCAATGTTGTCTTATATATTCTAAACCAATATATTCATACCCTTTCCAACTGATATCTTTCCCTTCATTTGATTCTATCATCACAATCTGCTCTCATTGGCTTGGTTAGGCTAGTAGCCCTTTTTTGAGTCTTTTCTCTTAAGACAGTTTGGTCAAAGTACTTTTCCCAAGACAAATTCACTTTACTAGACTTATCTCATCACCTTTCAGCTATGTGTCAAGTTCCAGGACTTAACTCCCCTTTTAGATGACCTTTCCCTTGTAAATCCATCCTTTTTTAAACCTAATTAGGCCTATTTGAAGCCCTTGATGATCAAATCCATACCTATACGATTACTAAAACCCTAAAACCACTTCCAACAATGAGATCAGATGTATTTAGGTTATATTACAAGATTTAATGAGGAATGGATTGTAGAAACTCATTTTAGAAGCAAAACCCTAAATCTAGGGTTTCATGCACCAGTACAAGGCTGAAGCCATTCAAAATTAGATATTTTGAGTTTCCTGATGATTCAAAAGGTCATACCACTACCAAAATTTATATTTTGAGCTTATGCAACTTTTCATATAAGATAGACTCCTCTTTGACCTTGGTTACCCACTTATGCAAGGAAATACAGGTCTCTTTGTCCCCTTTCAAGACTGTGACAATAGGATTTGGGTGTCTATGGATTTATTTGACACTTATTAATGGAATTTACACCTTTCTTTCACCTATCATAACTCATACCACTATTTAACTCATTATCACCAACTTTTATGTAAGGACTCTCCCCTCCTTTGGCTTGACTGTGCATGTTTAGGCAGTCTATAGGTCTGATAGCAGTAACCTTATGAAACAAGTGATATTCAAGTTTCATGCATCTACTTAAGGGTTTCAAAACTTCATTTTATAACAATTTCACCTTCCTATATTCATGGATGTTAGGGGTACTTTATAATAATATCAAGGGCTAGGCTTTATTTCCCTTACATATTGACTATATATCCTACAAGAAACTAAGTTTGTGAACAAATATCAATAATCTTATGGAGTTCAGGATGACATTTTCACTTATCTCTTTGAGGAACAATGTACCAAGAAATTTCACATTCTCCCAAACAATGATTCTCATTTCATTCACTTCTCTAGACCATATTTAATAGGTTCTCTTTGACTGAGAACAGGGTATTTAGGGTACCTGCAGGGTTCACAAGTTTGAAACTCTCTTACTTAACTTAGGTTGTGAATTTTCTCTTCATAATTATTACTCTTTCAATTTACTCATGTTCTTCCTATCTAATAATCTACCTCTTGATTCATACAAAACTCTCTTTCTTTCCTCACCTTTTCTAAAATCAAGAGATCCTCTTCTCAATGAGACTATTAACTTCTTTTCAAAGTTCTGCCCTGTAATGTCTACTAGAAAGTTTGTACCTATAAATACAAGGAATCATTCAATCCAAATCAAATACAAGAATACATTATTACCTCAGGGGATTCAACCAACAATAAAAAAAGCTTCTCTTTTATTCATATTATCAATCTTCATTACAAAATTCAGTCCATGAGAGGACTTGGAAAACCTCCTTGAGAGGTATGTATTCAACTCTTCATGCTCCCCTATTTTTTTTCTTGGAGCTTGTCCTCACTTGCTCACACCATCTCCAAATACAATGATTTCTCCTTCTTTCAACATAGGTTCTCCAAGTTAGTTACACTAACTTCTTGTTCTCATAACTACCTCAACATGAGGTTTTGGATCTTATGAATAAAGTTTACTTTTTCCCCTTAAAACCATGGACACATATAGGTCCTATAACACGTATTACAAGATTTTATGATCTTTTACAATAATATTTCCTCTTGACCTCCCTTGCATCAAGCTTGGACCATTCTTGTCTTAGTGACAACATTTGAATTTTTAAATTGTTGATGTATGAAGGGAAACTCCATACACTCACCTATACTTATTGCTATGACTTCTAAGAACCCTTATGACCTCATCTACATGAAATGGACCTATAAAGGTCTCTAAACACACATTATACTCCAAACGTGACATACTTTTTCCTATTAATGACCAAAACATGAAATTTGACAACTTTAGTTTGATTCTCCTACATCACCCAACCATAGGACCGCACCTTATGCCAACACAGGTACTCGTGGGAGAAACAAGTCAAATATTAGTGACTGAAGAACCTAATATGGATAGGCCCAATTCCCCACCCATAACACATGCTCATGCTCTTGAGTTAGGTGATGTTCTTGTATGTAATTGGGATACAAATAGTGTAGAATAAGAGACTTAACCTGTTGAAGATACTTTTGAAGAATGAAACTAAGATAGTAGTTTGCTATTCATTTATTTTCCATTATAAGATAATTGTATGAATCAGTTTAGAATACCTGGTGGACCAAGCATATACAGTGTAGAGAGTATTGACCTGTCCATAGTTAATCAACCTACTTCTACTCCCAACGTATTAGCTGCTTCTATTGCTGTAGGAGGTGGTATTGATAGTGGTTTGATTAGAGGATCTGGAAGTGGCATAGGAGGCATTAGTGCACCTCCCCCATAAGGTCCAAGAATAACTATAAGTACATCACAAAAAGCTCCATTGCAAGTACCTAATATGCTCACTGTTTATTACAAGATGATGCTCCATTTACCTAAGTATCATGGTGTGGAAAATGCAGTAGAACATGTTCACAAGTGTGAAATTATCTGGCAAGCGTGTGTCATTAATTCTATTGAATGAAAGGAAACTCAATTTTCTCTTACTCTTCTAGACTGCACACACAAGTGGTATCAAAATTTTGATCTGTAACAAGTTGTGGTGAATTATGAACAACTAAAAGTAGATTTTCTCTAAGAATTTGATATCCTAGATTTTGAATAATAGAGCATTGCTGCCCTGAAAGACATTAATCAAAAACTAACTTAGAGTGTGCATGAGTATAATGTGCATTTTAAGACACTTATTTCTAAGCTTTATTTTGAGATTAACGTAACTAAACATGCCCAGTGGTTCATAGGAGGCTTGTTGCTTCCCATCCAACACATATTATCCCCAAAGTCCTTCATTGACCCACATGAGTCTTTGGAAGTTGCACTTCATGTCGAAGCCATTGAAATCATAAACATAGGGATTAGTCCCTCTATGAAATCTCATATTGATACTATGTCATCTCAGTTGGAAGATCTAACTATAGATATTACTCATGATACTCACAATGGTTTATGATGTGTTGACTATAAATCTTAAAGGTATCTTGGTATTATAAAATATGTGATGCATATACTCATAATACCAATGATTACCACTTTATTAGTGAGATTCATGAGGTGCGTACATGGTACTCATTAGATTTATGTTTTCAATAATCATAACAATGGTGCAGGTCAGTATTATAGAGGTCGTGGTCATGGACATGGAGGTGGTTATTTTATGCCTAGAACCTACTACAAGTGTAGATCCCTAGAATATTACCAATGTGACTGCCTAGTTTATCCCACACATGCTTTTTGTAATAATGAGCATCATCTGGAGGAGTGCATATACTTATATACTACTGTTATAAAGGAGAGAAATGAAAAGGGTGTCAGAATGATATGGAATGAAAAGACTCCAACTACTTAATGGAGACTGTGCCTTACTACTACGACTAGTCCAAGGTCAACATTACTACACAAAGTGGTGTTCCTTCTTAGTCCAAGTCAAACCAACCCATCGATAAGATTCTATGGGAGGAGCCTCACATGACTTGTTATATGGATGCTCAAAAATAAAAGGTAGTGTTACATGACACAATGACTTTGGTGTGGGAGCTACAAGGAGAGATTTAGTTCCTTAAAGATAGAGATGCTACTACATGTGCTGAAATGCAAAAAGCTTCATATCTTCAAGACTCGATGCATGATGAGTTCCATGAGTTATGTAAACTAGTTCTTGATGAAGATACTGTGCCTCTTTTACAAAATTGGCTAAGTCATTAAGCACCTAGGCCTACAAAGGATCGTCATTTGAACCATGCACAATAACAGAGGCTCATATCAAACCTAGTACGGAGGGTCATAAAGAGATATTGGTAAACACAAATATTGATGGATGGATCATTTAGGATATCCTACTTGATACTAACACTGAGGTAAATGTACTCACTAAGGATGCTTGGAGAAATGTGGCAAGTTTTGCTTTGCATCCCTCTCCTTATGTGTTATTCATGGCTAATAATTCTCATTAATTACCCATTGGAGTCCTTAAGGATGACACCATAGATATTTTAGGTGTCACTTTCAAGGTTGACTTTGAAGTAATTGAGTTGGTTGAAGCTAATGATTTTATAGACCTTTTGGGTTGCCCTTGATGTTATACGAATAATGCTAACTTGAGCTTCAAAAAACACTACATCAGTTTTTAAAATGATGATTAACATGTTATAATCCATTTGGAATATGCTCAAGGACCTCCTTTTACTAAACTATTTAATGCTGATGAGGGGATTAATCATATCTATAATGTCACCGCTCAGGGAATTGAATGCTTGATCCTTATCCAGATGGTATATTGCATTAGGCTGATGTATAGTCTATCTCTATCACTACTAGTAATACTTGTGACTATTGGGCTCATGGAGAGTATGATCTCATTGGCTGAATTTATGGAATTATTTGTAGTCGAGAGGATGCTCCATGAAAGTAACTTAAATTCCATAAGTTTGTTTGCCTTCTTCATGGATGTATTATGGCTACACCACCCATGTGGTTAGATGAAGCTCCTAAATTTCATGGTCAAATGGAATTATGAGAGTATGTGCAATGGTTGGAGGATTTCTATGTGTTTGATGACGAACAAATGCACATGATTATACATATTTTTGATGGAACAACTGCTTAGTGGTGGGTAACTCATCATCATAATTTGATGACTTGAGACTGAGTTCATACACTATCATTCTCATCACAATAATTGTGTTCATGTCACCTTAATTTATGATGCCATTAGTGCTACAAAAACTCATGTCGAGGCCTATACAACCATGTGGAATGTCAATGAGACATTTTTGCTTGAATATCTATGTGTTCATGTATTCTATGGTACTCTACACACCTAGGATAGAGTATGGTATGCACATAAAGAATGACACATGGAGATAGATTCTTGGCATGTCCTTCAAGGTAATATTATTTTAGCACTAACTTACTCATCTCCTCGGATGGATTTACACCTCACCCTGTAATCTATGTGTCAGGCTATTTAGGTGATCTGATCGCAGTTGAAGATCGCATAAGACATATACATGGCATGCGAGAGGAGAGCTTGAAAATTTTCCAAGAACCTGATATGGAATCATCATCTCCACCACTTGAATCTCAATTGGACCATGAATTAAGAGAACTAATTTGAAAATACAAACATAAGGTTATGGACCAGGTTGATGCAGGTATTGGTTCTAACATGCCAGATCCATCCATTGATCACTTGTCTTTACATACTGAGTATGGAGTGCACGATGTCTGAGACACCATATAAAATGACCAAAATCTATATTTAGAGCCACTTTAGATGATCCAACATAATATTATCACATAGGTTATGCCCAACATGGTCATTATGAGGAATTATTGGTCTAATACTAAGATCTTCAAGTTTTTTTTAACTATTAAAAGAGTATCAAGATGTTTTTCCATAGAATTACAACAAGATGAAAAGAGTGCAATCTTCATTGGGTAAGACACACATCAAGTTGGTAGAGGGTGCTTGACCTATCAAAAAGAGACCTTATTGTATGAATCCTAACTTGTGCATTCAGGTCAAGGAAGAGATTAATAGTATGTTATACGCTAGAGTTATCACTCCTATTAATGAGTATGAATGGGTGATCCCCATGGTAATTAGTATCAAGAAGGATGATCACATTTGTGTTTGTGTAGATAATCGGGTACTCAATGTTGCTTATATAACTGACCCTTTTTCGATTCCCTTCACTGAGGAGATATTAGAAAGAGTTTTTGGTTGTGAGATTTATACCTTCATGGATGGTTTTTTTTGATATCATCAAGTCCATATCATAGAATAAGATAAACTAAAGACCACATTTATAACTAAATGGGGTTCATTTTATTACAACATGATGCCCTTCAGGTTGAAAAATGTTCATGTCGTGTTCTCATAAATTATGCTCAAGGATTTCAAAGATTTTATTATTAAATTACTTCAAGTATATACTTGGATGATTGGACTGTCTACAGTCTAGTGTGATACCATTGTGTTAATATTCACCTTATGCTTGAGCACTGCTGACATCTTCATATTTATTTAAATCTGAAGAAGTGTGTTTTTACTACCCCATTTGGAATTTTATTAGGTCATGCTATTTGCCATGATGGACTCTTGGTGGATTTGGCCAAGATTGCAATCATTTTTTTCCTCCTAGTGTTGACCACTCAATGAGAGATTTGTGCCTTCCTAGGACACACATGATACTATTAGAAGTTCATTCAGAGTTATGCTAATATCATTGTGCTACTAGAGGAACTGCTTGAACGTAATGGTTAGTTTGTCTGGACTGATGGTCACTAGCATGCATTCATCACACTCAAGGGAAAGCTAATTACTTCCCCTATTATCTAATTTATGGGCTGGACAAAGCTCATTCATGTGCATGTTGATGCTTCAGGCATTGTAGTAGGCACTATCCTTGCTCAACCCAGTGAGATAAATCTTGATCATCCTATCTAATTTACAAGTCAGAAGCTCAATCCAATTGAATGAAATTATTTAATTAAAGAATGTGAAGCCTTGTATATGGTATACATGCTTCAAAAGTTCTATCAATATTTTTTGGCCATCTCGTTCATTTTATTTATAGACCATGAAGAACTAAAATACTTAGTGACTAAGCCAGTGTTGCATGGACATATTTGCTAGTGGATTGTGCTTTTTTAAAACTTAATTATGGACCTAATCACTTATTGTGCATTGATCTAGTAAACCAATGCACACCATTAAAGATGACATATCTGATATGCAATTTTTTCAAGTCACACACGTGCTTAAAGAATTAGAGGATATTGTACCTTTTCTTAATACAGGTTCAACACCATCCCACCTCAACACTCAAGAGAAGAAGTAGTTTGCTATTCATGCTAATCCCTTCCATCTCATTGGGGGTGACCTTTATAAGCTTGGATGGGATGAAGTATTATAGCGTGCATCATATAACATGAGCACGTTGAAGTTATTCAAGAGGTTCATGAAAGTGTCACTAGAGGACATTATGCTAGTGATGCCACAATGCGTAAGGTTCTATTAACTAGGTTATGGTGGCCTACTCTATTTAAATATTCTAAAGCTTATGCATGCCAATGTGATATCTATCAACACATTGGTAAAATAAATTGAAGGGATGTTGTGCCCCTTCATTTGATTGTAGCTCATGAACCCTTTGAGAAATGGGATGTTGATTTTGTTGGCCCCATTAATCCAATGGGAAGGTGTACTAGAGTGTGCAATGTCATTATCACCACTTATTTCCTCACTCATTGGGTTGAAGCAATGCCAATTGTGATTGTACTGCCATTAGATTTATTTAGGAGAATACTATTACAAGGTATGGATGTCTATTAAGTTAACTAGTGATTAAGGAACTTACTTCCTTAACAAGACCCTTTATATCCTTTTGACTGAGTTCATAATTGTGCACCACAAGATTACACCTTACAACCTTAGGCCAATGGTATAATTGAAGCGTTCAATAAGATCTTGGGTCATACATTGACAAAGATTTGTAATATTGGTTGCACTGATTAGGATGATCATGTTTCTATGGTATCATGGACAGATTACACCACATATAAATGATTGAACAAGATTGCCCCCTTTAATGTTGTATTTGGTGTCAAAGCCATTCTCTTAGTTGAGTTCCTTGTACCCTCTCTACATATTGCACATGTTGGTTAGTTGGATGATGAGAAATATTTTAAAGTGTGCCTAGATGCTTTGATTTAGTTGGATGAACCTAGTTTCTAGTGCATTGGAGTCAAGGAGTGGAGAAGTATAAATAGAAGGCATGACATGATCGACATCTTAAGAATAACACTTTTTCTCTAAGATGTAGGTATTGGTTTAGGGCTCCAAGTTCACACACCATTCAAGAAAACTTCACATCTATTAGGATGATCTATTTATTATTCATAGTATTTATCCCATAGGTATGTGTAAGTTGAAGCAGTTGGATGGCCAGTTCCTTCCATGCCATTTCAATGGTATTCGGCTTTGCCCCTACTATTTTGAGTGATTTTTTCCTCTTTTGTAATAAGAAGTATACCATTAGTTTAGTTTAGGATTTTGGTTTGTTTTTCAATAAGGCATGGCATTGTTTATGTGTTCTTTCTTAGGTTTAGATCAACACTTGGTTATTTATTAATTTATTTGTGATATCACAAAGGACCACATACATCTTTTAGTGTGGGGTAAGCATGAAAGAAGTAAAACTATAGAGCGCCAAGGAAACGATGAAAGGGAATGTGCATGGGGAAAATAGGCATGTAAGTGTAAGTACATGAGGACAAGTGGATAATGCAATATGTGATGTATAGCTGCTATGAAGAGTCAAAATAAAGAAATGAGGTTCCCACCTTGGAAATAGAAAAATTTGAAAATATTTATAGCTGCCATGCAATTTGGGAAAGCGCGGGATGGGACAAATGTGTTAAATGTGAGAAAAGCAATTATAATGGAAATTGTGCCAAATGTAAATCATAGAAATATTGTTAGAGGTATTAAATGCGTGAAGTGGTAGATGAGGTAATGGGGAAGTAAATGTAGATTACCTCTCAAAGATATAAAAGGTTAATCACTCATCATTTTTAGACTTTATTATTGTTAATTCACAAATATACAGAGCTTGAAGAGCGATTTTAAGCTGCTAAAAGAGCGTTTATCAACTTTCAATGAATAACTTATGTATTTTAGAGTGAGGAAATCATGGTGAATAAAAAAAAATGAAATAGTTGTTGGGTGAATATTTTATCACTAGCTAACTGATGGGAAAAATAGGTGTTTCAACCATAGCATAAAGAGATTTACTGGCCAAAACATGCGGGTCTACCACATCAGGATGGGACAAATCTCTCCTCTCATCAAGGGGAGGTTCCCTATAACTATAGAATACTATATACTATATATATAAGCTAAAAATAACACTCAGGGGTAGGACAAAACCATCTATCTCTCTTTTTTCAGAGATGATGTTCACAGATCAAAGGAGAAATTTTAGGTGATTGGTGAAGGTACTTTTTTTCTTTCAGAAGTAATATTCAGTCAACAGCTAGATTCCTTCTTGGGTAGTAAATGTAACATGGCATAGTAGCCAGCATGATGAAGTGTAGCACAAAGTCTCCACCTCAACTGCCAAAGAGTGAAATATACGAAGGACAATGGGGGTACAAAGTCATCCCAAGATCCTTTACACAGAAATAAAAAAACAAACACACTAAAGACAATTATGGCAACACAAAGTCTCTACACAGTCGGCTTCAAGACACCTTCCTGATTACTTCCACTAGTTCTGCTTATTTAATTAAATGAACATGACTGCATATAGGAAACATATATAAGAACAATCTCCTAAATAACACAAGTTATTACAACACAAAGTCTGAAAGTAACCTACTTTCTCATTCATATAACAAAATATGATTAACGATCTGAGCTCAAAGTCTCAGTAATGCCTTTCAATATAGGTAGAGTTTTGCTTTTACAATAGAGAGATCTCTCTAAAACAATAAGAGAGATTACAATATATAGTGCTCCAAGAAAGACTTGGGTGCTTTGTTTCATGGAAATGGCCCATGCTGTATTCAATGCCTTGAATGCATTTCTAGTTCTGTGAAGGGGGCCATGCTAGAATAGGGCATCAACCTTAACTGTGGCGTGTTAATTTATCTCAAATGTCTTCTCCAAAATCTATGCTGCATGGTCCTCTTTCTGATGTTTGCACAGCTGTCCACTTCACCTTTTTTCAAAAGGAGAAAAAAAATTCACACCTTTGAATGCCTACGCTTTCTGATGTCCACTTGGCAGACTGTTCCACATACTAAAAATAACTCTCCTGCATGGATATTTCTAGTCTTTCCCTCTTGTTCTCTCTTTCTTTAACGCATTTTGTTTTTTCCTCATGATCTGAGCTCTCGGGTTATCTTCTCCCTTTCTGCTGGCTCTTTCAGCTTCTCCTTCAACTGGTCATTGAATTTGCCTTCAAGTTCTATGCAATATTTAAAAATCAATGATTATTTCATTATTCTAAATTTGACATCTGCGGGACGTCATTGGTCTCTAGGTGCTTGAACCACTTTGAACCATGAACCTTTGAACCTTTGAAGTGCATCGGTTCAATGGTTCAACAGTTCAATCAGCTCTTTGGTTCAGTTGGCTCTTTGGTTCAATCAGCTCTTTGAACTTGTTTCTGGAATCTTTCGCTTCCTTCCTTCGCTCGAAACTTCTTTTCAAACTTTGAACTTCTTGAACTGGTTGAACTCTTCAAAGCCTTTGGTCTTTGGTTGAACCTTTGAACCACTTTGAATCATTTCAGTTCAAGGTTCAATAGTTCAATTAGTTCAATCTTTCATTCCAATTCTCTGAAGCTTGCTGATGAGTCTTTTGGTTGAACCTTAGCATTGAACCAGCCTTGAAAATGCCCAAGTGTTGGAACTTCTTTCTTTGAGAGACCCTGCCTATTGAACCTGTTGAACCTGCGAGTTCTTTAGCTGGAAAGACTTGAATAATGGAAGAATATGAATACTCAAAACATTTTTGAGAAAGGAAGAGATTATTTTGGTCCTGCAAGGCCAAAATAGTTGATATGTTCTCCCCAAAAACAAGTGACAGATTTTGGGAACAACAACTAAAAACTGTTGGATGAATATTTTGTCACCAGCTACCTGATGGGCATAATAGGTGTTTTAACTATATCATAAGGAGATTTATCAGTGAAAATGTGTGTGTCTATCACATCAAGATGGGACAAATCTCTCCTCTCATCAAGGGGAGGTTCCCTATAACTATAGAATAATATATACTATATATATAAGTTGAAAATAACACTCATGGGTAGGACAACACCATCCATCTCTCTTTTTTCAGAGATGATGTTCACAAATCAAAGGAGAAATCTTAGGTGATTGGTGAAGGTACTTCTCTTCTTTCAAAAGTAATATTCAGTTAACAACTAGATTCCTTGCTGGGTAGTAAATGTAATAAGGCAGAGTAGCCAACATGATGAAGTGTAGCACAAAGTCTCCACCTCAACTGTCAAAGAGTAAAAAATATGAAAGATAATGGGGGCACAAAGTCGTCCCAAGATCCTTTCCACAGAAATATAAAAACAAACACACTAAAGACAATTGTGGCAGCACAAAGTCTCTCTAGAGTTAGCTTCAGGACACCTTCTTGATTACTTCTACTAGTTCTACTTATTTAATTAAATAAACAAGACTGTATCTAAAAAATAGACATAAGAACAATCTCCTAAATAACACAAGTTATTACAACACAAAGTCTGAAAGTAACTTACTTTCTCATTCATATAACAAAATATGATTAACGATCTGAGCTCAAAGTCTCAGTAATGCCTTTCAATTTGGGCAGAGTTTCGCTTCTACAACAGAGATATATCTCTAAAAAAATAAGAGAGATTACAATATATAGCGCTCCAAAAAAGACTTGGGTGCTTTGTTTCATAAAAATGGCCCATGCTGCATTCAATGCCTTGAATGTATTTCTAGTTCTGTGAAGTGGGCCATGCTGAAATAGGGCATCAACCTTAACTGTGGTGTGTCAATTCATCTCAAATATCTCCTCCAAAATCTATGTTGCCTGTTCCTTTTTTTGATGTTTGCACAGCTATCCACTTCACCTTTTTTCAAAGGGAGAAAAATAGGCTGCGCCTTTGAATGTCTGTACTTTCTGATGTCCACTTGGCAGACTATTCCACCTACTAGAAATAACTCTCGTGCACATATATTTTTGGTCTTTCCCTCTTGTTCCCTCTTTTCTTAACGCATTTTATTTCTTCCTCATGATCTGAGCTCTCGGTCTATCTTCTCCTTTTTCACTGGCTCTTTTGGCTTCTCTTTCAGCTGGTCACTGAGTTTGTCTTCAGGTTCCGTGCCATATTTGAAAATCAATGGTTATTTCATTATTCTGAATTTGACGTCGGTGGGGGCGTCACTAGTCTTTGGGCGCTTGAACCAATTTGAACCATGAACCTTTGAACCTTTGAAGTGCATCGGTTCAATGGTTCAATAGTTTGAGTGGTTCAATCGACTCTTTGGTTCAATCAGCTCTTTGGTTCAATTGGCTTTTTGGTTCAATCAGCTCTTTGGTTCAATCGGCTCTTTCAACTTGTTTCTAGAATCTTCCACTTCCTTCTTTCACTTGAAACTTCCTTTCAAACTTTGAACTTCTTGAACTGGTTGAACTCTTCGAAGCCTTTGGTCTTTGGTTGAACCTTTGAACCACTTTAAACTATTTCGGTTCGAGGTTCAATGGTTCAATCAGTTCAATCTTTCATTCTAATTCTCTGAAGTTTGCCGATGAGTCTTTTGGTTGAACCTTGGCATTGAACCAGCCTTAAAAATGCCTAAGTGTTAGAACTTCTTTCTTTGAGAGAGCCCGCCTATTGAACCTGTTGAACCTATTGAACCTGTGAGTTCTTTAGCTGGAAAGACTTGAATAATGGAAGAATTTGAATACTCAAAATATTTTTGAGAAAGGAAGAGATTATTTTAGTCCTGTAGGACCAAAGTAGTTGATATGTTGTCCCCAAAAATAAGTGATAGATTTTGGGAACAACAGCTGGCTCCAATTAGATTTTTTTTTTTTGATTACAAAAATAATTGAAGGGAGTAGAAATCAGAATCTTAGTGCCTTCATGTATGCCATTGGGCTACAGAGTCATGCTACCAAAAAAAAAGGTGCCAAAAAATAAAAATGAACAACACAAAATAAAACTAAAGACTATACAAATATGTACAACTAATCTCATATGATACTTTAAGGATTGAAGTGCTTCAGATGCTGCCCATTGTGAGACAGTAAAAAGGGTGTGCCATCTTGATACTTCAACATGAAACTATTTTTACCATTGAGCTGATGAATAGCAAATGGGCCTCTCCATAAGAAATCAAACTTCCCATGCATTCCCTTTGGTTCTCTTCTCTTGTTCCATAACAGAACTTGATCTCTAATCTAAAAATTATGGGTTTTTGCTTTCTAGTCAAAGAGCTTCTTCACCAAACTTTGATGCGCAACAATTCGGTCCACCACCATAGTTCACTACTCATCAAGTTTAGTCAAGCACATGATTCTCTTGTCGATGGCATTTTCAAAAGTTGAATCTTCTACTGCCTTTGCCAACTTTAATGTTGGTAATTCTAAGGTGATTGGTATCTCTGCATTGAGACCATACAGAAGTTGGAAATGTGACATACCAATCACCCTCTTATGCATAATTCTGTCTGCCCATAAAGCATCCAACAATGCTTTATGCCAAGTTCTTTGATTGTCATCTACCAGCTTCTTGGTGATGGTCACTAGATTCTTATTACTCGATTCTGCTTGACCGTTTCCTTGTAAAAAATAGTTAGAAGAGTGAGAGAGGGTAATCTCATAATAGAAGCATAACTGAGTAATCTCATGGAAAGAGAAACATGCTACATTATCGGTCACAATCTTGGTTGGAACCTCAAACTTGGAAATAATATTTTTCTTGAGGAAATTGCATACTACTTTTGAAATAGCATGCTTGACTGGAACAAATTCCACCCATTTGGTGATATAATTTGTGGCTGTGAGGACATAATCATGTCCAACGCTTGAAGATGGGTTTATAACACCAATGAAATCAATTCCCCATTATTGAAATGACTTTTCTGTTACTACTGGCTTGAGAGGCAACGTAGCCAATTTGGGTCTTCCAACAAACTGTTGACACAGTTCACATTTATGCACCCATTTGTATGTGTCTTGAAATAGGATGGGCCAATAATACCCGGCTCACAAAATTTTATGGGTAGTTACAAGCACAAAAAAATGTCCTGCACGAGTTAAATTATGGAAGGACTCTAGAAGTTTGTTTTACTGCTCTTTATCTATGCAGCGAAGGAATACTCCATCAAAGTTCCTCTTATACAACCCGTTGCCCTACATGACAAAGTTGGTAGCTTTTAACTTAACAACCCTCTTTTTTTTACGAGACATGTGAGCACGACACTCACCATAAGTAAGGAAATGAGCAATATTTGAGTACCACTCATTCGTAGTGGTGACAAAGAGAACTGTTGGTGTGTTTTCAACTTTTATTTTTTCATGTCTCGTTCCTTCTAGTATTTTGTCAACAATTAATTTGCAGAGACCCCTTCTCTGCACCAGCTTGGTTGGTTTGATAACTAGATCAAACTCCTAGATTTTAGCAATCTAATTTTCCCTTTTTGTTTCAAACTCCTACTGAGTTAATATGGACTTGACTGTTGCATCAGAAACCAGGGCAACAATGTGTGAATTCATAATGTAAAAGTGGAAATGCTTTACTACCTTTACCACTGCATAAGCATGCTTCTCCAAGTTTGAATATTTTAGTTTATGTGCTTTGAGAGAACAACTCATGAATGATATAGGAGATTTCACATCTTCTTAGTTTTGCTAAACTAGAATTGCTGAAAGTGTGTGTTCGGAAGCATAACTGTACATTATGAAGTCTTTAATATAATTTAGACAAACTAGAATTGAGGCATGGGCGATAGCTATCTTGATGTCTTGAAATATTGATTTGCCTTCTTCAGTCTAGCTGAAAATGGTCTTTCCCTTCATCATGTCCACGATGCGGCGAGTCTTCTCTACAAACTTAGGGATGAACCTTCATAGAAAATTCACCTTTATGAAGAAAGAGTGAACTGCAGTCTTATTAGTGGGCAGAGCAAGCTCTTAGATGGATTTGACTATTTCAGAGTCACTCTTTATGCCTTCTCAGGATATAGTGTGTCTGAGAAGTTTCCCTTCTGTAACCCCAAAAACTAACTTCTTGGGATTTAGAGAAATGCCATTCTATCGATATCGTTCTAGCATTTGTCGCAGATGATGCACATGATCAGGATGATGCTTAAAAAATACTGTTAAATCATCAAAGTATACCATAATAAACTTACTAGTCTCATCTCTGAAAGCAAAGTTCATTGCTCTTTGGAAGGTAGCGCTAACATTTATCAAGCCAAAATGCATTCTTCGATATACAAAGGTGCCCTAAGGTGTAGTGAAGGTAGTCTTATTTTGGCCTGCTTCACCGACTTTTACTCGATTGTACCCTGAGAAACTGTCTAATATTGATAACATATCTGAACTAGTCATCATCTAAAGGACTTGATCCATGATGGGTAGAGGGTAGTTATCCTTTAGAGAGGATTGATGCAAGTTTTTAAAATCTATGCAGAGGTGAATTTTGCCATTCTTTTTTTTCACAGGGACTATGCTCACAATCCATGTGGAATGATGGATTGAAAAAATTATCCTGGCTTTTAACATTTTTTGAATCTTAGACAGAATAGTACATGATATTTTAGAGTTATACTACCTAAATTTTTGCTTGTGAGGCAACGCATCACTCTTGAGAGGAATTTCATGGTAAATTTATTTAGGCCTGAGTGACTTTAGATCATCATAGGAGTATGCCAGAATATTTATGTACTAGTAGAGCAAATCAATGAATTTGAGCTTCTCATTAGGGTTGCAACACTTCTCAATGTTGATGATCTTAAATTTTTTTCAGTATTCAAATTTATTTGATCAAACTCTTGGGAGGAGCTTGAATCTATTTGTTTCTGTTTGATGAACCTGTCGTGCTTATCAAATAGTTTCTCAAAGAAAACTAATCCTTTAAAAATTTTATTTCCTTTTAAGCTGTAAGAATTCTTCACCTGCATCTGAGTTTGTTTCAGGGGCTGATTCCTATGATAGAGGCTTGCTACCTTCGAAATGAAGCTAGTCAAAGCTATCTTTTTGTTTTAGAAAGATAATGATTTGATTGTCACCATTGAACACTTGCCAATGATTGGCATTATCAAGAACACTTAGTCGAAAGACCAGTTCGATAGTGTACCTATCTCCTTTAAAATATAAGTGAGGAACCATGAGGGTCACGGAAATAGCCAATGCATCAACGTGGTCATTGAACTCTTTGGGCACTACAGAGATACTGAAAGTATCAAAGCTTTCAATTTGATTTCAAACTAGATTGTGATAATGACACAATCTCTTATTTTTGGTTTGATATAGGTTCCTCACCTGGAAAACCACTAATTCAATGTCTTTTTTGGTGTGAAGAAGCTTAACACCTCTGTCATGAGCAGCCTTTAATTTGAGTAGCAGTGATTCATATTCGACAATGTTGTTGGTGTTGCTGAACTACAACTTATATGAACAAAGAAAAATATCTCTTTTAAGAGATATCAACATAATCCTGACACTAGAATCAATAGAATAACAACTGCCATCAAATTCTAGTATTCATATGTCATTAAAACTACTCTTTTTTTAGATTTTTCTTCGTTTGAAGGGGAGGATTCTTCTACACTTGCACTGTGCTATATTAATTCTTCTGCTATTTTGTCTGAATCGATTGTTAGACTATCACATTCAAAAATTTCATCAGACACCACATGAACCTCCCCTGTGGATAAGAAGTAATTACCCATTCTTGAAGACTCAAATAGAATTTGAGCTTTAGGGGCTGATGTTTGGATAACAATGTACTTCGATTCCTTCTAAGGGAGCAGCCTCTGTATGATGCCTTTGACAGGGATCCTCACCTTAGACAGATCCATGCTTAACTCGCCACCAACATCTTTGTAAAAATTTTGATCAAGAAAGATGTCATATGAGGCTGGGACGTTAGCCACTAGGACTGTCATTTTAATTTTCTTATCTGAAAATGACGCTAATGCAAACTAGGCATCTTTAATTTGTCCCAACAAAGGCACTTGTTAATTTTCTATGGAGAAGCATCTCCTAAAGGTTTTAGTCAGTGTGAAACCAAGAGATTATGCCACCTTGGTAGGCATGACATTGTTCGATGCACTTGAGTCAATTATGTAGTTGTTCAGCTAATGATCATTTATCAACAAGAAAACATAAAATAGTTCTATTTTCCCAGGGACAATTGGAGGAGTAATCACAAGGTTATTCTAGGTGGATGTGTTCTTGGGGGGACCAGGAGTTACCTTCAAAATTTCTTGTTCTGTACGGACGATTTTACTCTTCACGCATTGAATCAACTTATCAAACTGTTCAGGGTTGGATTGCAAGAATTTAAACTCAGACATTTAAATTTTGGACTTCTTAACATGGTCGATTATATCAAATGTCTGAAAAAAATTGAGAACAGAGGAAAGAAGTCTATCCTTCTGGTTTTTAGGGGGGTACTGGTATGTGAATTTGAAGCAGAAAATGAAGGAATACTTGAGGTACTTACCTTTTTTGTGATCACTGGGTCCTTTGATTGAAAATGTAGAGTGGTTTCCTGCTTAGAAATTAAAATTTTTGGTTGAGATTGCTCCTCTATTTTTTTTATTAGCTTGTTGAGCTAACTGGTTCTGGTACTGGTTGAATACAGCGTATGATCTATCAAATGCTTCACTTTTACTTCTGGGTTCATCTTAGTAATTAGGAAAATCAATGTTGGAGTCACCAGCTGATTCATTTTGGTCTTCTATAAAGAGATTAGTGCCATCTTCCAGGTTTAACTCAGGTTGGAAAGAAAGATTTGATTTAGTTTCAAGGTATCCAACTGCTGAGTTGGTTGGAGCTGCCTCAATGGCAAGTTTTCCCTGTGGGGGAGGAAGATGATTTGGTTACCCTTGATTTTGGCAGCATTGCCTTGATATGACTAATTGGAAAAAGTCCTTGGTATATCTCGATATGAAGGAGCAGACATCCCTTGCACCATTTACTTTCTGAGAGCTAGCAACTCATTTACTAGCTTCTAGACCATAAGATCAGTGGTGTCTATAGATAAATACTCAACAAATGAGGAAAGTTTACTTCTGTTAGGATCTCTTCTTATTTTCTCTGCCAAGATGAGATCATCTTCTACCTCAATGGACAAATCCTGGGCTGCAGCAAGGTTTATGTGGCCAGCACGTCTCAATATAAAAGTCACTTCAAGTAGCTGAGAGTTGATGAAGAAGCATTTAAGATTCTCAGCTATTGGCTGAGTAATTGTAGGAATCCTGTTCCTCAGCTTGTCAAACTTGGTAATGAAATCCCTCATGGGTTCATGAGGTTCTTTTTTTATTTGTGTGATCTGGGCTTGAAGGGCATGCACATCTTCTGCAAGCTTGAACCTAGCTTCAAATTTAGCTTTAAAAGTGTTTTAGTCAGTCACAGATTGAGCCTGTAGATGATAGAACCAGTCTACAGTAGCACCTTATAATGTCTTTACGAACAACCTTGACTACTACGTCTTCATACTCTACACCTATCACGCCATAAGCTATGCTAAAGGCTACAATATGTTCATTAGGATGAACTCTCCCATCACCAAAAAAATTGATTTTTTTTTCCATTGAACTGCGTGGTAGTTCATGTAGAGGTGGAGTTAAATTGAGTGGGCCAAAAGAGTTATCCCAGGGGCCTTGAGCTGCCATTATATAACTATGAAAAGGGGGGATAACAAATATTGGTGGGGTATGCATGGGCAAAGCTCTGCTAGCAGAGGAAAAAGAAGCTCTGCCTTGTATTGGTGACTTGGAGTTGGTAGGAGGAAGACTCCTAGTTCGTTGGAGGTGAGCTTGTGGAGGAAACAAGCTCAAATACGGGGTCAACAACACTTTGAGCTTTCTGGCTTCTGGTATAGCGTGGCGCTGTCAGATTGTAAAGTAAAAATGGAAAGGAACTGGGCCTACCTCAGCTTGAAGCTTGAAGCTTCAAACTGCGCGTTCTTCCCTAGCAGAGTTGCCAAAAATTGTTGGATGAATATTTTGTCACCAGCTAATTGATGGGCAAAATAGGTGTTTCAATCACAACATAAGGAGATTTATCAGCCAAAACATGTGGGTCTACCACATTAGGATGGGACAAATCTCTCCTCTCATCAAGGGGAGGTTCCCTATAACTATAGAATACTATATACTATATATATAAGCTAAAAATAACACTCAGGGGTAAGACAACACCATCCATCTCTCTTTTTTTAGAGATGATGTTCAAAGATCAAAGAAAAAATCTTGGGTGATTGGTGAAGGTACTTCTCTTCTTTCAGAAGTATTATTCAGTCAACAGCCAGATTCTGACTTGGGTAGTAAATGTAACAAGGCACAGTAGCTAACATGATGAAGTGTAGCGCAAAGTCTCCACCTGAACTGCCAAAGAGTGAAATATACGAAGGACAATGGGGGCACAAAGTCATCCCAAGATCCTTTACACAGAAACAAAAAAACAAACACACTAAAGATAATTGTGGCAGCACAAAGTCTCTTCACAGTCAGCTTCATGACATTTTTTTGATTACTTCCACTAGTTTTGCTTATTTAATTAAATGAACAATACTACATCTAGGAAACAGACAAAAAAAATTTCCTAAATAACATAAGATATTACAGCACAAAGTTTGAAAGTAACCTACTTTCTCATTCATATAACAAAATATGATTAACGATCTGAGCTCAAAGTCTCAGTAATACCTTTCAATTTGGGCAGAGTTTTGCTTCTACAATAGAGAGATCTCTCTAAAACAATAAGAGAGATTACAATATATAGTGCTCCAAGAAAGACTTGGGTGCTTTGTTTCATGGAAATGACCCATGCTGCATTCAATTCCTTAAATGTATTTTCAGTTCTGTGAAGGGGGCCATACTGGAATAGAGCATCGACCTTAACTGTGGCATGTCAATTCATCTCAAATGTCTCCTCTAAAATTTGGGCTGCTTGGTCCTCTTTTTGATGTTTGCATAGCTATCCACTTCACCTTTTCTCAAAGGGAGAAAAACAAGTCACACCTTTGAATGCCTACGCTTTCTGATGTCCACTTGGCAGACTATTCCACCTACTAGAAATAACTCTCCTGCACAGATATTTTTGGTCTTTCCCTCTTGTTCCCTCTTTCCTTAACACATTTTGTCTCTTCCTCATGATCTGATCTCTCGAGCTATCTTCTCCCTTTTTGTTGGCTCTTTCAGCTTCTCCTTCAGCTGGTCGCTAAGTTTGTCTTCAAGTTTCGCACCATATTTGAAAATCAATGGTTATTTCATTATTCTAAATTTGACGCTTGTGGGGATGTCATTGGTCTCTGGGCGCTTGAACCACTTTGAACCATGAACCTTTGAACCTTTGAAGTGCATCGGCTCTTTGGACTTGTTTCTAGAATCTTCTGCTTCCTTCTTTTGCTCGAAACTTTCTTTCAAAATTTGAACTTCTTTAACTGGTTGAACTCTTCGAAGCCTCTGGTCTTTGGTTGAACCTTTGAACCACTTTGAACCATTTTGGTTCAAGGTTCAATGGTTCAGTCAGTTCAATCTTTCATTCCAATTCTCTGAAGCTTGCTGATGAGTCTTTTGGTTGAACCTTGGCGTTGAACCAACCTTGAAAATGCCTAAGTGTTGGAACTTCTTTCTTTGAGAGAGCCCACCTATTGAACCTATTGAACCCATTGAACCTACGAGTTCTTTAGCTGGAAAGACTTGAATAGTGGAAGAATTTGAATACTTAGAACATTTTTGAGAAAGGAAGAGATTATTTTGGTCTTACAGGACCATAATAATTGATATGTTGTCCCCAGAAACAAGTGACAGATTTTGGGAACAACAATAGTGATTGGGAAAGCGCACTATGAATGATTATAGGTTATAGGTGTCAACATCCATTATTAGAGGACATTAAATTAGGAGAATTGAGGAAGTTAAATCAATAATAATGTATTCATTCAAAAGGGTTAGATGGTCATGCCTCAAAATTTAGGCTCCTCAAAGGGTGATGCGTCTAAATAAAAAGGCCTAGCAGAGTAAGTCCTTGTTTGTAATTTACAAGGAAAAATAATTTGAGAGCCTAGGAGTATAACCAATTTTAATAAGAGAAGAAGTCCCTCATGAGTCCAATGCACATGAAGAAAGCTTAATACAACAAGCTAAGAGAACAAACAAGATATAATCTATGATAGCATGCTAGGTAAAGAAGAAATTTATAGTACCACACCCACCCCCATATTTATTGAGGAGATGTAGTATCTTGAATTAGTGTTGCACACAAAGAAGTGGGATTTGAATGTGTCAAATTGGCATATTTTTGACTATAATCACCACCAATTGGGGAATGAGGTGGAGTTACAGTGTGACTACCATGTTGAGCAGTAAAATACCCATAATGAACTTATTTATGACATGACTATTTTCAATAGACTCATTAATAATGGAATTTTTTAGCAATTTAATATACCATACTTCAAAAAACCTGTGAAGGTTGTGAAGTTTCTTATTTCACGTGTACATGAGGATTAATTCTATTTTATAGGGTATAAGATGAGGATCACATCCCAAAGATTTAGAAAAGTTTTATGCTTACAATACTTGGATGTTGACGTTAGTGGAGACTTAGAAGATTAGGAGGAAATTGAGAAGACTATGGTGGCACTTGAATAAAGGAAGTAATGCCACACAATGCATATACCTAGTCTTCAGGATCCTGCCCTTAGAATGGATGCGTGTTTGGTTATGATCAAGGCTGGAGGTGTCGATAGGTGAAAGGAATTGGACATGGCACATTTGTATGTTGTCCATCAAGTTACCCTTGGAGTCAAGTAAAATTGGTCATAATATTTTGCTGAGAAGATTGTTGCAAATGCAAAAAAGTTCCACCACCTCCCTAAATATAAATTTTCTTGGGGCACTATTCTTTTATTGTTAGTATTTGATGAAATTGGTGTACTAAAGTACACAAGTGATGATTTGAAGTGGTCTTAAACCCCAAAGAATAAGTATCTCGTAAAAAAGTTTAAAGCGTTCACATGCCCTAGAACTATAATCCCTTCCCATAAAGCTAAGATGAAGGGCTGGTATAATGGAATGAAGGAAGCCTTTAGAAACAAGTGGTGCATTCCCAAAGACTTACCTACTTAGCTAGGAGACCAACCCAGTTTGTGGTAAAGTAACATTTCTCTCTAGCATACATCTGAATGAGCTCCTCAGGTGACTTGTTTGGATGGCTCAAGTTTCCATATGCTTTCACTACAAGATATTTTATGAATGTCATCAATAGGATATATGACACATGCTCCATAAGGATTGATGCTAAAAAAATTGACGTTGAGACTCATACTCTTTGGTAAATGTATGTTTATCTATGGAAAAATACATATAGAGAGAAACTATAATTGGATAATAATGACATCAAGGTTCAACAAATTTTGGTCGATAATTCTATTCATTCATTATTTTATATGTTAAAGCCATAGAAGAAGATATCGGGGAAAGGCCAAGGATAAGAAAGAGACTATTCCATTTCTACCAAATATTGGGAAGCATCAGAAGTAGAAGAGGTTAGGGCATGATGTCAGCACTAACACTCAACCTATAAAATCTAAGCAACAAAGGACTACCCCTTCACCAACAAAAGATAACGTGCCTATAGGTCAAACAAAAGGCCCTAATATTATGATGCAGACATCTATTCCTCTTGAACAAGATACTTTAACACACGAGGATGGTGACCTTGAATAGAAGGAAACAACTCCAAAAATGACACCAGAAAGGGAGCCTTCCCCTGAAGAATAGGAGGAACAAGAATTCACCCTAGCACTGGAGAAGATGCCCTTGCTAGTGTGATACAATGAAATCATTCTTGATGAAAGACAAGTGGATATTGAGAGTCCCACTGGGAAAGAGGTGGATGGTTTAAATGTAACTTTGGGCATGCGTGGTATCGATATTGGTCCAAGTCACTAGGAAGAGAACCCAAATGTCAAAATACTTGAGTGAGATCCATTTAAAGGGAAGTAACTAGTTGATGAATCTACATAACAAAGGCCATTGAATACCAATGCAACCATGACCCTTCATGCTCATTATAAACAGGATGTGCCAGACAAACACTTATTTATCTGGGAGTATTTATCTAAGGAGGACTCGACCAAGCAGATTAAACAAGAATTGTCTTTTTATAATTATATAAATAATGAAGAGTACCATTTTGAAATACCCTCAGAAAGTATTATTTTTACACTGAGAGAGGTGGAACTACTTGACACAATTTTGGTGGATCCTTAGATGTGCACCACGTCATAGAAAAATGTGGCACTATTGAAGTCTGATCATGAGGTGACAAGGGAGAATGCTTTGTAAAAATCTGGTGTAAAGAGGTTCCAAAAGAAAAATCAAGAGGTAGTTACTCTCTATTGCAATGAGTACACAATAAGGATAAAACTTGAAGAAGAGTTAGGAGAGCTCAAGTGCCAACTAGAAATAATAGTGAAATCTAGAGTAAAGAACCTAACACTCTATAAGTCTATTTTGGACCCTGATCTAGCCCTTGTAGATGGAGTACCTCTTACTAGAGAGGCAATTGATAAGTTGGGAACTATAGAGTAGTTTCTTACTCTACATCGTATTTAATTTATTTTTGGTTCGAACACTGGAATTTTGGTTCCTGCGCACCTTGGACATAGCGACAGAGTTTTGGAGCAGAGGACGGGTTCATTTTTGCTAAAGTGTCAAAGTGCAGCGGATGCTGTCAAGTGTCACCCTCTGAGCACGGGTCTTTTCCCCTTCTTGTTTCCTTCATCTCATTTTTTCCCAAGTATCAAGTTCAAGCGGAAGCTGCCAGGTGTCACTTTCCAAAGCACAAAGCTAGCCAGTTGGCATCTGTTGAGCCCCCTTTTGTGACTTTCAGGAAGACCGTGAAATGTGCTATGTACCTAGTAACAGCTAAGCGGAGTGCACCACGTGTCAAAATCCGTGTCTCATAGAGGCACCCGCGTTCATTCTACCTTTTGACAAAGACTTTCAACAAGCTAAGTATCGAGAAAGCGAAGGGCGCCAGGTGGCAGTTGCGGAGGCCCTGAACTACCTTTTTGAAGAAGCAGTGGAAGTCATCACATGTCGACATCCGGGAGATGTGGGTTCAAGGCTTTTGTTCAATTCATAATGGCATCATTTCATTTTGCTTAAGTGTTGAAGTACAATGGAGGCTGCCAAGTGTCACTCTCTGAGTTCCTTTCTACTCTATCCACAAGAGGCAACGAAAGATGCCATATACCCCAGAAGGAGAAGCGGAAGATGCCACATATCTTCCCAAGAGCAGCGAAGATCGCCATGTGTCAATTTATGAGAGACCATCTTTGAGTCTAATTGCCGAATGGAGATTATGGTGGGTCCTAAATGTTATTTCAAAGGACTATGGAAGCGCCGAGTGTCAACATGCAAAGACTGCCATGTGCATCCATCTCTTCCTAAAAAGTTGCCCAAGCAAGAAACACAATAAATTTTGTTTTGTTAAAACTGCAAAGTATCAAGGAAGCGGATTGTGATAGGTGTCGAAGGAGGAGCATTCCTGAACAGAATATGGAGCAGAATATGGAGAAAGCGGAAGCAACCAAGTGTCATTCTCTGGTGCCCTCTAAAAAGAGAATTTTCATAGATTGACTAAGTGTCCTCTTCCGTTTCCACAAAATAGAGTGCCCGTCTACCCGTTACAACAAAGATGGAAGGAAACTCGACAGGAGTTAAATCTGGTAGATAGAACAGTGCACCAGGTAGATTTTTTGGGGCTTGTAAGAATTGAAGATGCCACCTATGTGTCCCCTAAAAGCAGAGGCAGAGTAGACAGTTGAGCGGCCAAGAAGGTGATGGAACGAAGAATTTTAGGCGCAAAGAGAGGTACTAGACATGGATTGCCATGCCGCAGTCAGGGCAATTCTTGATAAGACCAGGATGCATCCAAGGTATTGAATGTGCCGTCTGTTTTGTCCCCTACGAGTGAAGGATGGCGTGAAATTGCATGGGAAAGAAAGCAAGGCAAGGAGACATCCGAGGCTATATAAGAAGAATTGTAAAATCTAGAGAAGGGGGGATTTTCTCATAGTTTTAGACTTTCTAAAGTTTGTGACCAGTAACATCATTTGCTCTTGTCTCAATTTTCTTGAGTTGTAAGGTTGATATAACCGTGCATGTTTATGTGCCCTTTATGTGGCTAAATGAATTAAGGAAATTTGAACTCCATGCCTTGGTTGGTGTTATCTGTGTCATTTGCAAAGTAGTCTATACTGGAGATTTTTCTGTAGTTGTGATTAAGAATGTCATTTGCTTTTGTCTCATTTTTTTGAATTGGAAGGTTTACATAACTGTACATGACTTCTGCACCTCTTATTGTGATTGGAAGATTCTGTTAGGAAGATTGAACACTATGCCTTTGTTGACATTCCCTGTATCTCAACGAAAGACTTCCCTGTTGTGAGCCTCTGTTTCTGTTATTTTGACCTTTTACATTGATCATGCACTTGTCTACTCTTAAATGTAATTGAATCTTATAATAGTCTCACTGTGCTTAGGTTAGGATTAGGATTATACTCAGGTGCATCGCCATAGTTAGGTTTCAATTCCTGCATTTTGCGTTTTTGTTTAGTCTCTTGTCCCTTTTTCCAAACACCCAATACAAAAGAAGAGACCAGCTTCTCTAAAATCTAGAGGTCGTTTCAAGCCGCATTGTCCCATAGCTTGAAACTTCCCATTGTTGATTGGTTAAGATCAAACACAATTTTTGCCATCAATAGGAACCCTGGTAGAACTATTATTGAATAAATGTAAAGACCAACCCAATCCCCAACACAAGTAAACTTAGGTGATTGAACAATTTATTGAAGCCATCGAGATCTATAAGAGATTTTTGAATAGGGTTGGTGATATGATTTTCATCATTTATGGGTTTTTTTCTAAACTAACACAACCCATATTGTTTTTGGAAGCAAAACTTCAAGTAGAAGAGCTTTAATGCCAATAGTTGGCTGAAAATACATTGATAATAAAATATCAAACCGAGTGTGCCAAAGCATTCAAATATGTGGAGGCCCTAGAGAACAAAATAAGCACTCACCATTAGGAGTTAAATTTCAATTTTATGATGCTTCAAGGATATATTTCAATAAAGGTTGCCTTGCTAGAAGATGTTCATAAGGATGCTTTTGCATTACTTGAGCATTTAATCATTCAAGTAGGTGACTATCTAGAGCCATATGAGGAGACATAAAAGCTTAAAGAGGTGGTTGAGGAAATCATTTCCAAGCTCCAAAATGCATTGAACCATTGGGAGGGAGTGAAGAGACATATTAAACAGTCGAGACCTGAGTTTTTGGTAGAGGGACTTGAACAAGATGCACAATCCAGGACAAACTATTGACTTAGTGTGGGGTGATGTTTTAGATTAAAGTAAAAGCAGGTTTTGAAGGGGCCCCGAAACCCTATACAGATAAAGAAAGATAAATCATTACAAACCACCAGGAAAGACAAACCCACTGAAAAATAGTAACAAAATCAGGTTTTACAGGGACTTGAAACCAACAATATAAACCAGTAAAAGCTCGCCAGGTTTTACAAAGACCTAAAACCTAAACAAAACTAGGAAAACCAATCTAAAAACTAGGTTTTACAAGGACCTAAAACCTCATAAATAGAAACACCAATGCCCTACTCCAAAAAGAATAGAACGGGCTCCCAGGTTCAAACCAACAACCCCAAAAACATAATGTCAAGGGAATTGCTCAGAAACGGCAGCCGTCAAAATTTTCCTTTGCATGGCATGCCTTCCTCCCTAAGCACCAACACGGTGTAGGAAGATCCGCCATACCCATCATTTTTAATGAGCAGGGCTCCTCCACGGCTTAGGGTATCTCCATTTTTCCCTGAACAGGGCGCCGTGGCTCATTCACTAACCACAGAGGAAACAAAGTTTCCCCCATTTGTTCACTATTTTCTTCGCTAACCAAATCAGGATGGTAGTCCAACTCGGGCTAGAGATCCAACCTAGGTTCCATCTGCAATACGGCAAACTGAATCAAAATAAAATATCATGCAAAAAGAAAGATCTCAGCATTTTAGCGTCGCGTACCAATGCACTGCCCAAACTAGATAGCACCACCAACAAAGAAACAACCCCCAAATCCTTCGCCACCACTGCCTATTCCATCCACCCAAACGTCTGCTAGATCACCCCCTCTACTCAGAGGAATCGCCACCATGGCATTCAAAATATCTCCGCTAAAATCACCGATCCGCTCAGAACAGGGTAATGGTTAGCATGGCGGCCACAAAACAAAAATCCGAGGTAAAAAAATAGTTCTGCACAATAATAGATTAAGCTTTCTACGCCGCGCACTAGCACCATGGATCCCACCATCCTCAGACTGAGATCTGGTCTCCATAGAACGAGGAAGCAACTGCGGAGGTTAGGGTTTCAGCACGGCCGCATCCACGACCGCACTCCCTCCGCGCTCCCTCGATATATCTTAGTAGTGTGGGGTGATGTTGGGCCCTTAATTTTGAATACATTTTGGCTAAGTAATTTTTTATGATAAGTGAGAGGGGAGAGACATGACACATAATACCATGGCACAAAAGAGGCAAGTCACGTGGAACAAAGAAGCATCATACAAAGAAAACCCAAGAATGTAGGACTCAGATATTAGTGAAAGACTTGGGGAAAGTGCAGATGGTTATGGAGTAGTTCATAAGAATGTTGGAAAAGAATAAGTCAAGCATGAATCTATCACCAACCCACGAGAAGATAGGTTCTTGGAAATGAGGATGTAACATAGAGAGAATATAGGGTCAATTAGGCTCTAGTCCTTAGGAAGTCATTGTAAACAGCTTGACATGACTCAATTCTATTTAATAATAATTGGTGAGTCATTTTATTTGTATTTACTTTTGTAATTAAATGGTTGGGGTAGACCATGTTTAAATACCCTCTTGTTCTGCTTAGTGTTGTTGTTGATGAGTTATTTATCATTGTAATTTTGGAATCATTATAATCACGACATAACTTATGAATGTAATGAAAGGAAGCTTGTGTTAATGAAATTATTGTGTGCATTTGTTTACAGTTATAATGGAGTTGATATTATTTGTTATCAATTTATGCCAACTTCTCTTTCTTTTGTTAGTTAAGCGATGAATGAATATTTCAGAGTTAGATATGGAACTAAGGATGAGTGTGAGACTAAGTGTTTGTTCGAGCACCCTAGCTTAGTAAAGTAGATGAATACACTTTTTCATGACAAAACCAACAAGAACTAGTCTTAAACTGCATGTTTTGGGTGAGCGCATGAGAACCTTTTCTTGCATGATATGATGACGTGCTAGCTCATTGGATCACCATTGAAATAAATCAATAAGTAATCGCTATGGGGTTGATCTTGGATTAGACTCAAACACTCCAAATAACCCTATGAACTTAGTCTCCCCAGCTCACCTCATATGAACTTCATTCATATTATAAAGTTTACCTCACAACGTCACATATTATGACTTAGCTTCACTTAACTTGATGAACTCTTTTGATCTTCTCAATGCATAGATCCAACCTCAACACCAACTTGAAAATGTATGAGCTCCCTGTTCAATTGCAAACCACCTATGATCTTCTCTCTTCCTTTCAACTCAGATAATCTTGATGATCTGTTCTCTTATGTAACATTAACTACGGCTTGCTATGATATATCAAAAATTGATTGTAAAGCTTCCCACATACCCCTCAACTCAACATCAAAGGTTGCATCTTTATCGGTTGGACTACTCTTGCGAGCTAGACCTCATTCTGACTTGGCATGCATGTGATCTCCATCAGCTCTCCAAACCCTATTGCCCACAACTCATTGATCTACACAACACAACCCTCATGAATGTGTCTAAGGCATCGAAATCACCCCAAAATCATGGATCTCTTTTGACAAGTTATTTCATGTTTTTTTCTATGCAACTTGAAATAACTGCAAATTAAATATAATGGTCTTATAGGCAAGGTAACCCTAATCAGGTTACCCATTTCTTCTATTTTAAAATGAAATTTGTGAGCACTCTAAGTTAAAAGTTAATTTTCACATATATATAGTTAAAAGGCTTGATAGCATGACTGGATATTGGGTTTCGTGAAGGAACTTTGGTATAGTAGAGGTTGAGAGGTTGATCCCCAAACATCCCACAAATATACATTTTTACTCAAAAATTCTTTTAAAATAATTTTTAAATAGGGATTTAAAGGGTTAATTTTTAAAATGTGGGTAAATATTTTCTAGGGGGGAGTTTTTATCAAAGTATTGAAAATTTGTAAAAAGGGAGTATATTTTTGCTTGAAGTAGAAAAACATTTTTTTGAAAATTTGCAAATAGCGAAGGAGGGAGAGGTATTTTTTACAAAAGGATGAATTATGGATAGAAAAAAACATCCAAAATATTTTACATTATGAGGTGGGGGGGGGGGGGGAATTTAACACAAATCAAAAATTGTGCTACAACATCAAACTTGTTGAGTGACACTTAGAAAAACTAGAGGAAGTAGGAAAAAAATATTAAAGCTAAACATCATGCTGAATTTGTAGAATGATGTTCTCTCCCATGTTCGTACTAAGAGGAGTGTTAGGAATTAGTCCTCACATGTGTGTTTAGTGTTCCACATTAGTTAATTAAGTGTGTGTGAGAAACTAATAATTGGAGTGAATAAAATATTTATGTAAGTGATTGTTACGTGACTAACAATCACATTACAATAGGATTAAGATATCTTAGGATAAATTACAAGTTTGTATGAATTAGTGAGTTGTTAGAACAACTCACATATATTGAGGAGAGTGGTTATAGGGGATGAAACTAGAGCTACTATATATTTTTAATCCCATATCGAATGATTTCATGTATTGAGTATTGATTAATTTTATATGCATGTGTTTGAGCCTTTGGCTCTTCTCCAATATGGAGGTTAGACTTTAGCATCCACTTGAGCTAGAGCCATAGTTTGTGCATTGGTATATCTCACCAAGTGATGGAAATCAAGGTGGGATTGATGCGAGCCAAACAGGGAGGATCAAAGTTGAGCGGTCACCGAGCTATACAGGGGTTGATGAGAGATGATGTTGCCTTTTATGTGGAGAAGAGTTTGGAAAATTTAATATGGTGGTCTATGCAACTCAATCTTATGTCAAGCCAATATCTGAACATAGAAAGCAAGCCATTATTCCATATGACCACCAGATATCAGTTGTATATCTTGGTGAACAACTTATCAGATGTATGACCTGGAAAAACATTCAAACCCTCATATAAAATTAGAGCTTAGTCTATGAACAAACAAATGATAGTAGGATTACACGTGCTTTGTAACTGATCTTTTATTTCCATTAAGAATGAAAGACATATAAAATGAAAAGGCTTTCTCATGTGGTCTACACTGATTATCCACATTATGATCAAGGTCTGATTTTCAGAGTCTCATTGAACTTGCTCTGATACCACTATTTGAAGTGGTCTGAGTACAACTCTAAAAACAATATTCGATTGGTTAGTCACGACATATTTGATTGATAAATCACCTTGCATATAAATAGGCCATAAATAGACTTCTAACTTCCTCAACCAACTTTCTCAACTAATTTGAGTTCATTATAATAACTCACATACTAACAAAACATACTTATAATATATGTGCTAACAATACTATGACATGCACTAATGTATTATTTCTTATAAACATGACATATGGTGGTCTAATGTGTCTCTTTAATCGTGAATCATGTTATAATATATTTTATATATTTTTATTATCGTAAATATATATTTTTATATTATATATCATTTTTATAATGTATATACTATTATTATATGTGTTTTAAGTAATGTGTATAACACATACACATTATAACATATATGCATTATAATACATGTTATAAAAATATGAATTTAAAAAAAAACCATGTCTTAAGCTTAAAATTGGCATGGATTTCCGAGTCTAAGCTTTGGGCTTACAAAAAAGAAATAATTTAATTTGTGTTTTCCAGTCATTATATTAAAATAGACCTTTGCCATGGAAACTATCATAGATTTCATCAGGTCATTTTATGAAAATATTATGAATATTTATATGTAAGCTTCTACTTTATTTTTTATTTTCTACTTTAAGATTCAAATTTGACTTATCATTCCCACCGTCATTATCCATCTCTAGATGTTATGCAGACATTGGGAATGGGATTTGGCATTTCTAATTTTAATTTGGATTTACAGGTGGCGTTTCTAATGTTAATTTTAATTTTGCATCGTTGGTATTGTATTGGGTAAATGCTTGAATGAATGAATGAATGAAAGTTTTTAATAAAGTCCACGAGGCCAGTCGACCTATGGGACCTAGAAGCAAAACTAGCTAACATGATTCCAACAAGCTGCCCCACACTGCTACTTCTACCTTTCCTCAATTTCCTTATTAAGCTTGGATCTTCTATTATGAATTATAGTCAAGTAGTCTCCTTTTTTAACTATCTTTTCTTCTTCAAACAAAGTTGTAAGTGCTTCACCTTGTAGGATATCAACATAACTAATTTGAATGTCCTCATATGCTATACATTTCATGATGTAATTCCATTCCATTTCCACCGATCCGGATTTGCAAAATTAACAAACCCTCTCTGACCATTCCTCCTTGGGTGTTTTCCATCTTCCAGTTTCACATCTAAGATGGTGTGAACTGGTTCTCAGCTGGGCAATTAGCATTTTAGCTTTCCATTTTATCTCCACTCATATATAGTGTTTTTCTCATGGTCACATGTGTGAATAAAGTTCTTGACATAGTATTCTCTTTTACATCCTAGCTGTTTTGTCCACATGATTGTTTTGACTTTTTCTTGCACATATCTTTTGATTTATGCATTGGTATTAGGACAGTCCTACATGTTAATGTCCCATTTATCCATCCATTTATCATTTTGCTTCATCCATGTGCTCTTCCTCCTATTCATATTTTCCTCCACTGCTATTTTTAGCCAACAACATCCTTCCATTTTTACACTTTCTTTAGGTAACCTAATAGCTAGATCAATGCCGCTGCTTCCATCAAAAATTCCTCACCTTAGCTAGCATGATCTCATACATTATAGTGGATTTTACTTTGAAACTACTTGTAATTAAATGCTTTTGTAACATTTCTATTTGTCTCCATTTCACCGTTGATGTGTTGTTGCCCCAAACTTCACAACCATATAACACTACCAAAATAACAAGCAACCCAAAAAGAGTCATCTTGGTTTTCTAATCTCATAATTCAACCGATCTTCATCTATTTTGGAGCATGTATAAGGCTTTCTATCCCCCTTGTATTCTTTTAGCTATACAAACCTCCCAACTGAGATTACTGTGGAAGTCAAGGCCCATGTACTAGTATTCATTTACCACTTACAAGGGGCCGACTTCGAACCCAAAGTTTAATTGTCTCTTTTTTATTCTTAAACAAAAAATCATGACTTTGGTCTTACACTTAACCCTGTTACCCTTTCTGATTTCCTCTCTTGTTGCCACATAACTCTTCTTTCAGTTGATATTATTTTTCACATCTTAGTTTGTTTTATCCACATTTTTACATCGCAACACATTTCTTATCTCCGTTATAAATTTTGTATGTCAATGTAATGTCATCATTTGATCAATCCAAGTTTTTATCTTTGTTTTTAAGAGTATAGTCCATATTCGAGACCAAATAGAGCTACCACATTAATTTTCAATTAAAAATGTGTCATAGGCATAAGCTTTTAAGATATGCAATTTTATATTTTGGTAAAATAGGGTCTTGTAAAGTGAAAGGTTATAAATTAATAAGTATATTTTTTAATTTTAAAAGAGGGTAAAAACTTTATTAATCCAAGAGAGAAGTACAAAACATAAAAGTAACAAAATGCCCAAATGAGGAAAGAAACCACAAACTAGAAATCAAGTAGTGGTCATGCAACATCTCACATCCTCTATAACCAAATCCCCCAAATCCTGAGAAAGATCCCCAGGTAAAATGTCCCAATCATCCACCAGCCAAGTCCCATTCTTCTCAGAAGCCCATTTAGCCAACGCATCAGCCACCTTATTCCATTCCTGAGGGATATGAGAGAAGGTGATAGAAACAAATAAATATCCAAGACTGGTGATTTGCTTAGCCACCACCGCAAGCTGCCAACTAACATCATCAAATTGCCTTCTATTTATCAAGTCTATCACCACCTGAGAATCTGACTCACAGATAATCTTATTCTAGCCAAGGGCATATGCCTTTTTCAAAGCTGAAAGAATAGCCAAGGCCTCCATAAGATTATTAGAGTGCAGCCCCTTATACTCTAAGAAGAAAAACACAACCACCCCAGAACTGTCTCTACCCACCCCACCAATACCAACGTGCCCAGGGTTGCCCCTTGCAGACCCATCCGTATTGATTTTTAAGACTCCAGTGCGAGGGGGTAACCAGTGCCCTTCCCTAGAAACCTTCCTTCTAGAACACCTGCTCTGTCCATTCATGGGCCTTTCGGGACCCCCAACCAGAATCCCCAAATTATGAGTTATTCGAATATCCCCAGGATCCACCAGAGCTGACAAATCACATTTAGCATACAAGGTCTCCTGTAAAGCCCCAAGAATGTGAGACCACACTTGACCCACTAGCAACTTGTTATCTAAAAAGACCCTGCAGTTGCACTCTAACAAGATATGCCATATAATCAGACTAGGGCCAATTGGCCAAGCTATGTGCAAAAATGAAGTCCTCACTGGAATAGGCCCAAAATTCTACCAAAACTCCTCCAGAGAAGGGTGCCTGCACTGCAATTCCAGGCTCCCCACCAAAAATGCCAAATAGTCCGAGCAAAAGGGCACTGAAATAAAAGATGTGAAACCATCTCAACATCTTTTTGACATAATAAGCATAAAGAAGGGCCTTGGAAGCCATGCTTACAGAAGTTATCCAAAGTCAAACACCTACCATAAACCACTAGCCAAGAAAAGAAATTGCATTTTGGCCAAGAGAATTTAGTCCAAATATTTTTCCACCAAGGAACCTCAACACTACCCCAAGCCTGTCTGTCCAAAACTTGATACCTTGAGGCAACAATGAACTTCCCTTTTGGATCTGGACCCCAAGCTAGCACATCCCGCTCAGGGAGAGAATAACAGAATCTATCAGCCAAAATGGAGGCCAACTCCCTCCTATCCTCTAAAGATCCACCCATGGGCCAATCCTGCATATCCTTCCACTGATAGACAATAGTCTATCCCAAAGCCTAAGGGGCTTTGAAATCCATCACTCTGCTCCAACCAGCCTGAACAAAAATCTTACATTGGTCTCCCAAGTGAGGGTGCGAGGAGAGGATAGGCGGGAAGCCATCCCAGGAGTCATGCCAAAAAAGAGCATCAGAGCCTCTATTGTAGATCCAAAATAGGCCTTGTTTAACCAATGCCGCCCCCCTCTTGAGAGTATCCCAGATCATAGAACCTTTCCCTAAAAGGCTCAAATGAGGCACCTCAGTGTCCTCCACCTCACCAAGGTATTTGAAGGTAAGGACCCTGGCCCAATACTGATGCTGATATGAACACCATCTCCAATATAGCTTAGCAGCCAAAGCTTGACCATTCCAATCAATCCTACGCAAACCCAGACCACCATCTTTCTTTGGCTGATAAACAACTTTCCACTTAATTAAGCTCCACTTCTTTGAAAGGAAATTCCCGAACCAAAGAAACTGCCGACAGTGGCCCTCAAAATCTTTGATAAAAATTGAGGGAGCTATCAACACAAAGCACTTGTATATAGGAAGGGCCTGAACCATAGACTTCAATAGAGTAACTCTTCTAGCCGCAGATAACCATCTGTAGGTCCAGTGACAAACTAGCCTACGAAATTTATCCATCACATCTTGCCAAAAACACCGGGGAAGTGGGCACACATCCAGAGGGATGCCAAGGTATATAAAGGGAATTTTCCCTATTTGAAACCTTAAGATCCTAGCAATACGCTACTGAATAAGCCTGGGGGTATTAAAGAAATAAATACAAGACTTACTTTCATTAATGCTTTGACCTGAGGTGGCTAGGTAACAGTCTAAAATCTGACGCAAAGCAACTGCTTCAACCACCTTAGCGACACCCATCATAACTGTATCATCCAAAAACTGTAGATGTGTTTGAGGAGGAAGAGAATTACTCCATTTCCAACCCTAAAAGAGCCCATCCCTAACATGAGACTTAATGAATCTCCCTAAGCCTTCAGCCATCAAGATGAACAAATATGGGGATAAGGGGTCCCCTTGTCGAAGGCCTCTAGAGGCACCAAAAAGATCCGAAGACTCCCCATTTATGAGGACAAAAAATGAAGAAGTCCTCACACAACTCATGACCCAATAAATCCACTCACAACTGAACCTGAAGGCACTGAGAATTTTGATCAAAAAGTCCCAGTTAACTCTGTCATAATCTTTAGCCATATCCAAATTTATAAACATAGCCTTTTCTTTAGAAGAGGCCATAGAGTGAATAGTCTCAGTTGCAATAACTACTCCATCCAAAATCTATCTACCCAAAACAAAGTCCCCTTGTTCCTCTGAAATCAACTTATCCAGACATGGCTTCAAACATTCAATAATTAGCTTTGTAGTGATTTTATACACCACATTGCACAGAGCAATCAGTTGAAAAAGATCCAACGAATTAGGACCCTCGCATTTTAGTATAAGAGCAAGAAACATGGCATTCATGGCTCACAACATTTGCTTATTCCTAAAAGACTCCTGCACCACCTCCAAAAGATCAAGGTTGATGACTTCCTAAAATTCTTGAAAGAACTCAGCCTCAAAGCCATCAGGGCCAGGAGCCTTTCCTTTTTTCAACTGAAACACCACATCCTCCAACTCCCTCAAAGAAATAGGTTTAAGAAGAGAAACATTCATATCCGTAGTCACTAGAGAGGGAATACAAGCCACGATAGAGGCTTCCTCCTCAAGAGCAGGTGGGGTATCTTCAAAAAAGAGAGTAGAGAAAAAATGAACCGCTTCACTAGAGATCCATGAAGAGGAAGAAAGAACAGAGCCCTCAGGAAAGCAGAAAGAAGAGATAAAATTACCTTGTCTACACGCCTTCATTGATTTATGGAAGAAAGAGGCATTCCTGTCCCCTTCTTGAAGCCAATCAACATGAGCCTTCTGTTTCCAAAAAATTTCCTCATGGAGCTTCCATTCCTTGAGATCTTTCACTGCACTGACCTCAAGTCTGCTTAGATTCACATCAAGACCTTGGTCCCAAATCTGCTTAGTAATAGTGGGCAACCCTTTTCTACTGAAACACATTGCCGAACTGAGATTTATTCCAATGTTTCAATTTATACTTCACATATTGAAGCCTCTTCACAAAAGAGTACATCATTGTACCAAAAGCAGGTCATCCTGCAGTCCACCAGCTAGAAACCAAGTCAAGAAGACTCTCCTCCCAGAGCCACATAAGCTGAAATCTAAAAGTTTGTTTCTTAGGACGATCAGCCAAGTGGGCCGAGAATTTAATCAGCCAATGGTCTGATCCTTTCCAATCTAAAATTTCAGAATGTGACAACCACTTATCACCCACCCAAAAACATGACACAAGAAACCTGTTTAGCTGTTCAGAGATGGCATCATCTCCAAGCCTCTTATTATTCCAAGTAAACATGCCATTTGAAGGTTTAATATCCACCAGTCAGAGCCGAGCCAAATTCTCCCTTAGAATATCCGAAGAGGGATCCAAACGAGGCATGCCCCCCTTTTCTCCTCGAGGGAGGTAATTGCATGGAAGTCACCTACCATAATCCAGGGGAGGAAAGGATCCAACGATCTCAAAAAATTGACATGTGACCATAGGAGAGTCTTTCCAGGGACATCCGTCGGAGCATAAATGTTAGAAAGAAGAATTCTTTTCTTCCTTTCCAAACTAATTGCAAGTAGAGAGATGGAAGATCTACTAGAGATCCACCAAACAATGGAAATTCACTAAGGATCCTAGAGGCAAGCAAGACCCCCTGAGCTGCCTTGCGCACCCACACATTGGCAACACCCTCTATTCCAAATTGTAGAAACACACTGCATCATAATGTCCACAGATAACTTTATCTCCTATAGGAAAAACACATCCAGAGAATGAGCACTAACCAAATCTCGAATAGCCTTTTGTCTAGGGATGCTATTCATACCCCTTACATTCCAAGATAACACTATCATCACGAAGGGTGAGAGAAGTGAGTATCCAATGTCTTCATCGACCCAGATTCCACCAATGTCTCCCCTACTAGCTTAACTTTCTCTTGATCCTTCTTCCTCCCCACCTTCTGGGGCTTATCAGGGGTACCCTTTTTCAAAGATTTTTGCTGTAGACCCAGAATAGATGAAGAAGATATGGATTTTTTCTTACCAAGGTCTTCCAAACCTGGTCCACTAGCTAAACTCATCCTTTCATCCAAAGAAGCCATGGGGGTTTCTACCAAACCACAAGAATCCCTAAACCCAGCATCAAGGAGAGAAGCAACTGAATCTATCACCGCCCCAGAATCCACCACAGGATCAAGGGCCGAGGTAGTGACAGGCAAAGACCCAGAGTTAAGATCAACTAAAGGAGAGGCTTCAACATGCATGTTAGAAGAAACCCCCTCCTCATGGGCTAACTCATTCAAAGCCTCAAACTTGTTAAAAGTCTCCTCCTCTTGACGATCTCGAAGAGTCCTCTTCTGACCTCGATTCCTGTTTCGTGCCTTAACTAGCACAAAACCATCTTTATCCGGTACCACCCCCTGCATGGGTGCTTTACCCTTTTCTACCCTTGGAATAGATAGAGCCTTCACATTATCTAAACCATGAGCACCTGAGGCACGAGGGCATCTCCTTAGAAGATGGCCATACTCATGGCATAGTCGGCACCTGAAAGGTAAAGTCTCATAGTCTACCTGTTGAGTCCAAGAGCTAGACCCAATAGTGAGATCAATAGAATCTAGGAGAGGTTGGCTTAAGTCAATCTCCACATAGACCCAGACATAGGAAAAAATTTGCTTCTCTAGAGTTTGCTGAGATGGGCCAATAGGCTTCCCCAGTAGCAATGCAATTGATTGTAGAATATCCTGTTTCCAACATTCCAACGGCAATCAAGGAAAACGTACCCACACTGGTACCTTCGAGGGTAGCTCCTCTGCCGAATTAAATCCTGCATGCCAAGGCTTCATGAAGAGGCCAACCTAATTATAAAAGTAAGGCCCTCCCTCAAAAATCTTGTTACAATCAGAGATACATGAAAAGACCACCAGAAAGAAGTTATTCGTAGCTAGCAAGATTTTAAAATCACCGTCTGGATTCCATGACTTGTGAATCTAGGGTTCCAAAAAAGGCATCGAAACCCTCAATCCCATAAATTTGCAGATTAAAGAATGTTTTCTATAATACTCTAGGTCCTCGGCTACTACCTTTGTTTGAATCACCAGCTTCGAACGAACTTGAGCTCTTTCCAAGCATCCATTTATCTTGTGCAATTTCAAAGCACCAGTGCTAAAAAATTCAACATCAGCTGGGGATAGATGAGGAAACCCATCACCAACCCCAACCATAACATCCCCAAATGTCTCACCCAAAAGTATAGACCCTGCCATAAGAGAAAGCCTGAAACCTTCGCGCCCCACACCAGCGCTGAAACAACGTACATGCAGGAAAAAACCCCACCCCCAAAAGCTGAAGACCCCACCCCTTTTTTGGAAATGGCCCCACAGGGCCCGATCTGCAGATAAAATCCGTGGGCCGTAAAACTTAAAAACCTACAAATTACGACCTGCTACAGGTCGCGAGACTGCTCAGAAATCCCGCGCGCTCGCTCACTCCATCCGCCTCCCACCGCTCCACCAATTAATAAGTATATTTTACTCAAAATTTGATGAATATTATTTTTTTCTACTAAACATTAAATAATAATAATATATTTTTTTATGTGGAGGTGATGATGGAAAATAAGGTGAGGCAGTTTTTCATACGATATGGAAATGAGTTTTGCGAGGAGATATTTTGATCTTTAATTAGATTGAGTAGTGGTGAAGTGGTAGGGAAGGGAAAGGCCATACAAAACATGAAAGTAATGAAATATTTAAAGATGAGCTAGGCGGCGATGGTGATGGGCAATGATAAAATATTTCAAGGAATGGACTTGAAGAAGCTCTGGTAGATACATGGATACATTTTAGTGACATGTCACATCTATCAATGTAATATGTAGCTTCTATCAAATTCTTTAGTTACCCAATACATGACTGAAACATGTGTTATCTCAATGAAAATTGGTGTCAAATATCCAACAAAATCTATTAAAAAATAGAAAATGCACCATGTGCTAATTAGAAGAAATAATGGTATGATTGACCAAAACCAACATCAAAAAATGAAGATCTAAAACATACACACACAATCCCTAATTAAACACCCCTTTCAAGCCATAGGGAAGCATTTGAATATCATATTCCTATTCCTTTGTTGCATAAACACCTTTCCCTCCATTGACGTCACACTCCTTTACATTTGCACACTGGAACTGTCAAAGGGCTTCTCAATAAGTTATGAGAGAAAAATAATTTAAGATCCTTCTCAAACAATTAAGGAACACACAAACATATCCAATAAACACAGAGTCTTGACTTGAAAAGTGACATAGAGGCCATGGGAATTCATCCATCCCCAGAGGAAAATAAAATAGACACATTAAAAAAATTAAAGAAGTAATACTCCTAAACTCAAATGGAAAGGCTATAAAAGATCGTATTGCATTAAAATATCTTTAATTTGAAGGAAAGAAACTAATTTTATACACATCTCATGACGTTTTCATAAATCACCATTAGAAGTAGAACACCCACATCATATTAAATAGATAATTGTCATAAAAAAATTCATGACAGGGAAAGTTGATCGTCAAATTTAAGCTTTCGTAATCATGAAATACAATCAATTTTTTTAGGAAAACACATTAAATGAAAGGTAAAATTTTTGGTAGACTATAAAAAAATATAAAGAATTATAATAAATTTATATATTTTTTCTAAGGTTTCCTCCTATTATGAATTATATTAACATTTAAATAACAATGTGAGAGAATTAAAAATGTAATAAATGGATTTAGATGCAAAATTGATAAGAACACAATGACATAAATATAGGTGGAAAAATCTCAAAATGAGGTAAAAAACCCATAATGATTATTCATATAAAAGAAACTTATTTTGTCCAATACAAATCCTTCATTCTCACTTCTTTGTATCAATCTTTGTCACAAAACTCTTCACATGAATATTTTCCACACACAAATATTATTGTCATGTATTGATAGATACATTGATATATTTTACCAAAGGGATAAAACCTTATTTATAATAGGAATGAAGGGAGGTGACTGTTGTAACTAGCATGCCCAACCTTTTCCCATGAACAATCGGTAAACAATAAATGTGTTTTATTATTTATTTACACAAAATTTTCAATCCATGTTATTAAATAATAAACTATTATTATTTAATTATCTATATGTACTAAGGGTCTATAATAACACAACCTAGACATTAAATTTTCTAATGCTCCCCTTTAATGTTAAGTGGAGATAAATACCATAGTCACCTTAATAAAAAAATTATACTATGTATAAATTTGAATGATTTAAAAACTTTCATCATGACAAGCATCACCTTTTGAAATAAAAGGAACTATAAAATATAAAATACTCAAAGTAAATTTAAGTTAGCATGATCATGAGACTACATTTCATAGTTTCTCATGAATAATCAACCAAGCATATTTGAATCTTTTTATAATATAAAGATTTCTATTACACTATATATTTTAAAGTATTGGGTACACTGTAAATTTAAAATTTATGAAGTTTAAATAAATTATGTATAGTGATTTATTACATTACTTTACAATGAGAAGTATAGAGAATAAGGAACATATGACCCTTAGGAAGTGACATTATCATGCACACTCTCCCTTAATGATAATTCTAAGAGGTTTAACATTACATAAAACTTGGTAACACCAAGTAGTTTTATGAATTTATATCTAACACTTGTTCATTTATAAGATAGAGTTATAGATCAATATCACTATTGAAAATTTTCTCTTTGATATGCTACACATGAACTTAAATATGATTAATTCATTGGTGTTATACTAATTTTTTATCAGAGCTATACAACTTTGATTATAATAATGAAGGGTGGTACTATGATAAATATCCAAATAATTTTTTTTAATAATTTTTATAGCTACATGGTTTCTTCTGTAGCTTTCATAACACTTTCGTACTCTACTTCAATAGAAGAAAAAGAGATAATGGGTTACTTTTTGCTTCTCCAAGTGATATCATTTGCACAAAACTAAAACACATATTCAGAAGTAGATTTTTGATCTATAGTATCACTAGCATGATCAAAATCACAATAACCATATAATTTAACATGATCAATGGAAGAATAAAATAAATCAAAATTTAATTTTAATTTGATATAATGAAAAATATGTTTCACTAGTTTCTAATGATTCAAATATAGATCTTGCATGAATTTGAAAACAATACCTATAACAAATAAAATATCTGGATTAATAATGGTTAAATAAATCAAATTAATAACAAGGTGTTTGCAAAGTGTGGTATTAGCTTTGTCACCTACATGTTTTGGGTCAAGCTTAACACCAACTTTAATTGGAGTATATGTAAGCTTACGATCAAACATATTAACCTTAACAATAATATTATGTGCATACTAAGATTGTGATTGTTACATCATGATTTCTCGTTAAATAAACTTACTTGACTATCTGTAGATATTTAAAATTGATAATTTGATTTGATATTTCTTAACTAAACTTTGAAATATATGTTATTATGAGACAATTAGATATTGCTTAGGTTACATGATTACATTACTATGAGATATCTATAGTATATATTCTTAGAGCATGATACTGTTGATTTCTTATTTTTATTTTATTTTATCATGTATGTATATAATGATCTTATGATCTAACTACTTATTTTTTATGAAGTTGATGTAGAATAACTCATCCCTTACAGCGTGATAGAAGGAGAGTATCATCAGAGAGGGTGACATAAATGGAGATGTTAAAGGATAACATAGAAATCAACTAGAACTTTGCACACACCACATTAGTAATACATGTTAGATATAAGTGGAATGATTAGCATAGTGTGTTTTGATGCAATTTGCATTACATGATTTTTTATACATAATTGATAACATAGTTTAAATGGTTATATAAAATTAATCTTGCATGATTTGCGTGTGTGACCATTAATACTTTTAAACATGTGATTTGAATAATTAGAAGGAATTTGAGGTTATTAATTAATGGATTAATCACCACGTAATTATGATAATTAGGGATGTTAATTTAATTAAAAAATATATTGATCTTTGTAATTGAAAAAAATATGGTAATTAATATTTTGGAGGGAAAAAAAAAAAAAAGAAAATCAAAATTGGAATGAAAAAGTAGAAAGTTTTCAAATTAGGAAAAATAAAAAGAAAGACAAATAAAAATAATAAACAAAAATAATAACATATAAAGAGAAAAATCTTAAAAAGAAAAAAAAAACTACGTCCTATTCATGAAAGTGAATAAAATATTTAGTGGGGGCGCAAATCTACAGAGAAGTAGAAAGAAAGGGACACAGTGAGAGAAAAAGGAAGATAAGGAATCAAGCAGAAGAAAAGTTGAGCAATTCCAGGTAGGCACTATTGCTCTTGTATAAAATTTAATTTATGTGTATTTTTTTTATGAATTGTACGGATTGTATGATTGAAATAATAGTCTGTATGGTGATAGTTATCCATTTACCATAAAATTACACTGGTTGTGATGTGATGATTTTATATCAAACTTTCTATTTGAGAGGCAATGCCTAAGTATATATAGTAAACTAAACAAGATTATATATATTAAAAACTTAGTGCTATACATATAAAGATATAGTAGTTACAGACTTATAACTAGTTGATACAATAAAACACGTGTAGGTAAGGATAGTTGATGCCCTGAATCAACTGCATATTAGAAATATATACATATCTCACTAAGTTTAATATTGAACATCATTGACTCATACTTTCATGAATATTTTAGACTATAAAGATAGATTTGTTAGACTATGTAAAAGGCAAGGATCCATTAGGTAGATCGTTGACATAATACTTACCTTCAAACTAAGGAATCAAGTTATTTTGATCCATAACTAAGTCATGTTAATCATGGCATTAGGGGCATCCTTTGGCTAGAAGTTAATATTCCTATATAATGTGATAGTGAAATATTAAGATCATTGATATATGTATTAAATAATGCTAGATTGATGCATATATAGATGTTGTAACAATAACAGAACAAGTTACAACCTTGCTATCATTTTATATTAACCTTTAAGTGTGGCAGAGTGAACATAGTGATGATAACTATAACATCTTATATGAACTCAACTAAACATTTATGTATAACACTTTAGCTTGATCTAGGTATAAGTAGACTTACTAAGCATTTGTTGGTATGGATACGAGATTAAGTCATTATACTAGTAATATACTATATTATACTATCATTTTAATATGTACGTATTAGTTATACGAAAGATTATTTATCAACCATACTTCCTTTATCCATAGAAAATCTAAGCATAATATTTAACAACATCGATCTAGGTTAATAAAGCAGAAGTTTTTCTAGCTCGGATCCATCAATCCAATTATAATATAGCTTTTGGTTTAGTATATGAAGCACATATCTATATTAACGTATCCTCCATCATCTTATAATAAATTTTATAGACATGTCATATCTTATGATAGAAAGCATATGAAACGTAATACATAGCATGGATGAATGTCTATAATAGGCTATGTATTAAGGAGTTAATTGGTAGTATACTTTATGAGAATATAGATACTCCTATTTGTATATATAAAGCTTATAAATGTACTTTGGGATGTGTGTCCATATGAATGGAATTATACATGATTATATATATAAATATGAATAGAGTCCATGTAAAAAGGGATTGATAGAATATATCTTATAGTAAGATGAAGGATAATATGCTTAACTAGATATAAAAAACTATGGATGTTGGAAAGTCATAACTAAATGGCAATTTGATAGGAAAAACAAATAACCTCAAAATTGACTAAGATGATTTATTTATTAAAATTCCTAAAAATAATAAGACTTATAATTGATAGACAATCTATTCGGCATAATGATTGTTGAAAAACCTCATGAAAACCTTATTTATAAATATAATGATTGCAAGAATTTATATGTAGTAATTATTAATCATTAGAAAACATGTGTGCAGTACATACTAATAGTAGATTAATTTGTATAGATGTATAGGAATATATAATATATTTTGGTATATGATTGTGTATCTCTATAGATCTATTAACTATTAAAAACTAAGTCGTGGACTCCGGAAGAGTAGGACTCTAGTTATAGATCTTCACAGGATCTTAAAATATGTAGACATATAAAGGGAGTATCATGTTCAAACAAAACATAATTAGGATTATAAGACTTTAGTTCTTGAAATTGCTATATTTGGTTGTTTTTTTAGAGTAGTTAAACTCAAAAACAATGGATTATGTTATTATATGATGTCATAGGATACATTATAATTGAAAACTACTTATAGTAATTAAAAAAAATTGTAGTTTAGATGTATATTATATCTGGATGGTATAAACTATAGTTATTATTTTTATTATTTATGTGTTAAATATTATTGTGAGATTCATTTATAGGTTTTATGGAATAAATGTATGCATTTAGATTAATCTTGTACTTAACATGTTTATGTTTGTTAGCAAGAGGTAATATGTATGAATCTATTGGTTATACTATGTTAATAAAATACTGTATTGTTGATACTAAGTAGTGAGATGAATTTTATTGACTTACTAACATTACAATGTCAAATAAAGGTAATTCGATCAAATGATGTGTATGAATTTGACTGATCTTTAGATCATTAACTATTGAAAATTTTGATCAAAGTAATGTTAGTGAGACAATGTTATTTCATATGTATGATTTATATGTTTATGAAATATCTTGATTAGAACATGATTCTTTATGATACACCACATGTTTAGTTTTAAAAATTATATAACATAAAGATACTAGCTTGTCTCTTTGTATTTCCGTACCATTGCTATCTACTCATCCGTGAAGGGAGGGATATTCCCTGATAGGCATTATGCAGGAGATCAATGATCCCTGGTTAGTGTAAAAAATTACTTAGATGATGCTCTTCCTCCCCAAAATAGTACTTATCTAGAGATGATACTTGAGATTGCCACAGATACTAGAGTTTGGGAAACTTATGCTCCATGGAGCCATGTATCTTATATATATACATTTTATTGTATTTATTATTGAAACATTATCATGATAAGTTATACTTATTTATTTATTTTGCATCGACATCAGTGGTTGCATGTTTGTACCAATTGTGGCTTGATATTTGTAATTACCTTCTAAAAACAATTATGATGTGTTTTCTTATGATGATAATAATTAGTGATGTATGATGTAACATGTTTCATTTACAGTTATTATACTTGGATGATTTTAAATGGTCACTAATTAGATTTTCATGATGTAATCTAATAGAAGAATACGTTGTTTAAATTTAAAAAAAAATCATATATTTCTAAGTAGATCCCAATGGGGATGTTACAAGTGGTATCAAAGCTACAGATTGAACTCTAGGACCTAACGAGTCCACTAACATTTTTATATCCTTCTATTGATAGAAAAAAGGATGGTGAAATCTAGAGTTTCTAAAGAGGGTCCATCAAATTCAATGACAATAACCCTCTGTTTGATCCTAACTAATTTGCTGCTAAGTAAGCAACAAAGATGAATCATATCCTCGCAACTATGAATGAGACCATGGACCAAATTACAACCTTGGAGCAAGTAGTTCATGGCCATGAAGAGGAAGGTCATTAGGATGAACCTAAAGAGCATACCGTTGAGTAGGAAAACCCTCAAGATGAGAGTGTTCAAGTATATGTATAATTAATTGAATTTTTCCTACCTAGGAAAGCCATTTTTCTTTCTAAGAAGCTAATTTATTCTAGAAGGTTGTGGTCATGTTGTCCCAAAATTATTTTTTAACCACCCATCTATGAGGGGGATCCCCAAGTATTTTATAGGAAGAGAGCCTAAATAAAACCTAGGAATTTGTTTGATATTATTTTGTTTGTGGGGTGAAGTGTGGAGGAAGAAAATTATAGAATTAGAAAGGTTAATCCCCTGACCTGAAGCATGTTGATAATAATATAAAATTTTCCTCAGCACTCTAGCTTCTCAAACACAAGTAGAGTTTTCCAAAATCATATCATCCACAAACTAACCATGAGATACGTTTACATTCTTAGAAATATTGAAGAAACTAATGATATTTAACTATCTTACCTTTAATAAGGCTCTACCCAGGGCTTCTACTATGCTGATGAAGAGGTAGAAGTAATATATCTTTGACATAAACCTCTTAAAGCATTGAAAAATCTAGCTGAGACTCTATTTACAAGAACATAAAACATAAGATTATAAACTAAAGACTTGATGTAATCACACTAAACCTTTGAGAACCCAAAATTCCTAAGGATTATGAAAATAAATTTTTAGTTAACCCTATCATATGCTTTGTTGATATCAATTTTGATGATCATTGTCACTTCCTTATTAAGTTTACATGAGTGAATAATCTTGTGCAAAATAACCACTCCTAAGATTTGCCTATTTTGGATAAAACCTCCTTGTTGTTCTAAAATAAGAAGAGGAAGGAGGATTTGGAGATGATTACCCAAGGCTTTTGAGGTAATATTATAAATGGTGTTGTATAGGGCTATAAGTATGAAGTTGTCTAGAGAGCTATTAGATTTATTGGGGATTAGAGCTAGAAAGATGCAATTAAAATCCTTCAATTTTTTTATTGAGGATATGGATTCATTGGCAACTTTGAAAATATTTTTTTTTAATAATTTTTCAAAAATATTTAAAAAATCTTAGAGGGAACCCCTCAGGACTCGAGGAATTTTCATTGTCCATACTCCAAAACATAGTCTGGATTTATTTTTCTATGAAGGGCATCATTAAATTAAAATTTTGATTATCATTGATAGTTTTTTTAATAATATTATCAAATTCTTGTTGCTTTAAAGCAAAATTTGGGGAAGTGTCCTTAAGGAAGTCTCAAAAAATGGATAACCTCCCTTTTAATCACATCCATATCTTCAGTATATGGACCCCTACTAGTTTTGAGTTTAGATATCCTATTATGATTATGAGTAACCAAGGTTGATTGGTGAAATAAATTAGTGTTACGGTCTCCTTCCTTAAACTAACACTGTATATGTTTAATTTTATAAAATCTCATATTTTACCAAAACTAAGTTTGGTTTTACACTTAGCTATTTTTCCATAAGAAGTGAGGTTATGTCGCGATCCACCCTCTGCACTTGGTCTTGAAGGCTCTGAATATTAAACTCAATGATAGATTTCCATCTAGAGATGTTCCCAAATACTTCCTTGTTCCATTTGCATATGTGTTGTCTAACATTTATGATCTTGTGATCTACAACAAACATGTTGGTGCTACCTCTAGGGGCTGGTCCCTTCCACCAATATTTCATAAGGTCCATCAAATTTGGATACTTTGGGCACATAATTTAAAATATGAAATGAATCCTGAAAGGAGATTTATCTTTTTTGATAGTGAGGGAAATAGGTAGATGTTCATACCATGAGACTTTTAGAATAACCAAGTGAAGGATCCAATTTTGGTTTAGCCAATGATTATATACCAAGAATCTGTCAATTCATTTAGCAATATTTACAAAAGTAACCCTTATATTAATCCAAGTAAAGGATACAAATTTAGGCTCAATGTTTTAAACATTATTTTCACTGACAAATTTATTGAAGTCTAATTGGGATTGAGTATTTATTTGAATCTAACCTTTTTTCTTATGATTTCTCAAGATACAATTGAAGTCACCAACCAACATACATTTTTAATCTTTAAAATAATTCAAGACCGTTGAGATTTCTTTTCATAATAATGTTTTGGCAATTAGGTTTGAAGGAATATACACATTTAAGATGAAAAAATACATATTCTCTTTGAGGCTTGAGATCTTAAGGTATATCCAATATTTCCTAGAGTCCACTATTGAGAAAGTAATTGAATATTTGTTGAAAAAGTTTCAAAGACCACCTAATTGAATCTTATCTCCAAGAGAAAATAACGTAAAAAGTTTGAAGGATTTAGAACACTTTCAAGACAAATTGCTTTAGGAATCTTAGTTTCTTGGATAAAAACTAAATATGGGATTTGGCTTTGAAGTTATCATATGAGAAACATGGTTACATTTATAGATTTACAGTTGTCTTACCCTTTTGAGGTGAGATAAATTCTAGGATATTTTTCCATCACCTCAAAAGGGGGCTTATTAGTGGGGCCATGCTTGGGAAGCATGTTCTCCACACTTTGCATAGTTCTCAAATTCAATGGGGGCATGTCATATGGACATAGCCTCCACACATTCATAATTTCCAGATTATAGTGGGGTCATACTTTGAAATCATGTTCTCCACATTTATTCAATATTCAATACTTATACTAGTTTGTAGATTCAATGGGGGCATGTCATTTGGACATGGACTCCACACATTCATATTTTATAGATTACAGTGGGGGCATGCTTTGGAAGCATGATGTCCACATTTATTCATTATTCAGTACTTATACTAGTTTGTAAATTCATTGGGGCATGTCATATGGACATAACTTCAACACATTGTGAGAATACTGACAAAGGTTCCCATTATATGGTCATCATGAAGCAAGGGTTTTTAGAGGAAAACACTGGTGATAGTAAGAATATAGAAGACTAGCTATTGTAGCACAATAGAATATACCACAATTACCACCATAACCACAAAGAAATAGATAAGATCTAATACAACCACATGAAGACCCAATCATGCAACCTATATTGAATTTATCTATCATAAGGTATATTTGAAGTGGATCACGTCATGCTCATGTTATTAAGCCTAGTCAATATATAGTTTTCACACCACTACGGATCCATGCATTGTAGGAGGTGCTTGGTGGTTGAGTAGATGGAGAGACTATTGTTGAGTAAAATGTAGTTTATTGTGATTATTTTGATTTTAGGTATATATATATATATATATATATATATATATATATATATATATATATATATATATATATATATATATATATATATATATATATATATATAAGATTTGATGTAACTTTTGATTTAATTTTTTTAGATGTTGCAGTGGAGGAGACCAAATGGGCAACTATGGTGGAGACTACCCATCATGATATATTATATGGGATGCTACCATCACATGATACTATGCAAATGGTTGATCCTTGGTGCCTCAACACCTAATTATGCTAGTTGGTTTTGATTACTCGGTGATACAACTCGAGAGCTACAAATACTATCAAATACAACCTAGGTAGTAGTACTATAGGAGTTGGTGATGGGGATATCTGAGTATGGCATTCAATAAATCATGAGATGGTCTACGATAACAAACATGATCACTATAGTGATATTTAGAGAGGGAACTCTTAGGCCTCTATGGGTAGTGTAACACATCCTCATTATGGACCTCATACTTAAAGCTATTATTTTTAGTATGATTGTATCATGTTGTATTTTATAATTTTTTTATCCCTTTATACAAATGATGTGTTATGGATGACTCATGGATGTTTATATATGTATTTATTTTCTTTCTAGCATATGTATTGATCATTACATATGCCATGGGAAAATATATGATGTGTGTTATTATTTTATACAAAATGTTAAAAAATGCATGGTAAAAAATAATGATAATCAGAGAAATTGAAAGTAAATAAAAATGAAAATGTAAAACCAAAATTACTAATATATAACACTTGTAAAAGATGTCAAAAATGAACAAAATGTGAATGATGAAAAACTTAAATGGCAATGAGAGAAATATAAATGTAAGATAAGAGCACAAAAAAAGATATGTAAATGAAATAAAAATAAAAGATTTGAAAATTTTGAGTGACAAACCAAACTTAGGGCTTATGCTCGTCTATAGTGTAAAATAGTATGGTTGTTTATAACAAAACATGACATAGTTATTATAGGAAGGCCTAGTCTTGTTTGAGGTCTTGTAGTTCAACTCACAAAAGGAAAACCAACAAGATGTAAAAATGGAGGGTGTTTATAGTAGATAAGGGTATTTTGTGAGGAAGGCCTAGTCCTATCTAAGGTATTGCACTACAACTCATAAAAAGAAAACTAATGAGGCATGATCACCTATTATATGATATTCATCAAGGGGGAATATCAAGGATTATATGATGAATGGAGGGAATGTAAATCACCACATAGTCATTATAGAAATGGGTAGATGTAAGATAATGGGGGATAAAAGTGGGGGTATAAATCAACACCTTTTTTTTGAAATTAATAATAGTTGAGCTTGGAGAGAATGTTAGAGACACTTCAAAAATGAATTTGACAATGACATAAAAACATGAATTGTATAATTTTGAATATAGTTTTTAAATATATAAATTTTTCTATATCCAGATGATAAAAGTATGAAAAATAGATGCATTTATGACAATAAATTATCATTTTTATAAAAAGATAAGGAGAGTGCATGTGTACGAACACACTTTTTTTTAGTAAACGATTGAATTTTTCTATGAAATTTCATATATAGATAGGTGAAATGCGAAGATTGTTGAGAATATTTTTATTAATTATTTTATTGTATATATAATTTTTTAATAATTTTACAAGTCAAGACAGTTAGAAAATTGAAACTACAAGTGTGTGAACACAATTTTTTGACCTTAACTTCATAAAAATCATTTAAAAAAAAATCATAGTTGACAATGTGTAGATTGTTGAGATATAAATTTTATAAAATTTTGATTAATATTCAAAAAGTTATAATGCAATTTGTGATGATATGTATATAGTCCATAATGAGGTATGTTATGTATAAATTAAGTAATTATTATAAATAATATTATAACATTAAAAAAATTATATATTATAAAACTACACTTTCTCATCTACAAATTCATATATATATATATTTTAAAAATAATAAAAGCTACTTAATTAGATGTGTCGATAAAGATGAAAAAGACTCCTAAATTTCCTAGAAACTAAGTGGGCTGCTTCATGCCTAGTTTCAAGGTAGGTTCAGACCTCCCTAAGCCTATACCCAAGGTAGATTTGGGGGGAAAATGCAAAAAAAATTTGAAATGTTTAAAGTGCATATGCCCTATGCAAAGGGTTTATGCCCTTTTTCAAGGATGCACGCCCTTTGCAAAAGATGCACATGCTTTCTAAAGGGCATACGCCCTTTGTGGAGTGCAATTTTTTTTTTCAATTTGAGTTTGTTGAAAGACACACACACACACACACACAGATATAACAATTAGAAGTTGTTGTTAAGCACTTTGGACTACAATTTTTTGTGCCATGTTTGATGTTTTGCAAGGATATATTTAGTAGAATAAATATTAAATTTACATTTAATTTTATATTACATGTTATATTACTTTAAATTTAAGTTACTAAATATAACAAATTAAGGCCACTCAACATCTTCTAAAATTGATTACAGAGCTATAGGAGTTATCATTTATAATTTAGTTTTTCAAATTTCATTCCAGTCAATACTTCAGTTTTAGAATTTTAAGATCAGAAGGTAGAATGAGAAATGAGGTTATAAATCATGTTACGTATGTAATAAATCTATACCATTGATTCTACCCTATATTTCACCTAATTGAGTATGTCCTACCTACTTTTCCTACTTGAGTATGCCCTACCCGATTGGATACCCAAGCTTGAAGATGGATTCTTAAATAATTTGTGGGTTTTTCAATCAATGGGTCTATCAATATGCATAAATGAATACCCTATATCATGTAACTTGTAACATACCTATAGTCATGATACAATCATTCATAACATACCTATTACACACACACACAAATATATATATATATATATATATATATATATATATATATATATATATATATATATATATATATATATATATATATATATAACTCATACATGGCATCTAATTGTAATCATGATACGATAACTTATACTAGACATGAATGTAGCCAATCACCCTAATAGACTCCATTTGAAATATAATAAATCAAAACACCATTCAAATTAATTCTAAAAATATACCATTCACTCTAAAACAAATTTTAGTAGATTGTCAATCCATGCATTCTTCAATTCTAATCTCATGAATTATTCTAAGTCATGTAGAATAAAGTCATATTCTAGCACTCTAAATTCCAATAGGACACTCCCTTATTGACCCTCATCATCCCTAATCACTCCCTGATCAACCCTCATATTCACTCATCATCCCTAGTCATTCCCTCACTACTTATCATTATTCTTCATTATCCATAATCACTCTCTCATTGGCTATCATCATCCTTTATTATTGCTAATCACTCCCTCATCAACCGTCATCATCCCTCATCATCCCTCATTGTCATTGATCATCCCTAAACACTCCCTCATTAAACCTCATCAACCCTAATCATACCTAATCACTCTCTCATCATCCCTACTCACACTCTCATCATCCCTCGTCATCCCTAATAACTCCTTCCTTAACCATCATCATTTATTATCATCCCTAGTCAATCATTCATCATATTTCATTGGACCCCTCATCATCCCTAATCACTCCCTCATCAAACCTCATCATCCTTAATCATACATAATCACCCCCTCCTCATGTATCCTCATCCCTCATTTTCCCTAACCATTCCCTCATTGTCACTCATCATACCTAATCACTCTATCATCATCCCTAGTCACTCCCTCATCTAGTAGAGTGTGTTCTAATTCAGTGGTTAGTATAAATTTGTTTCAGACTAAACAATATCTTTTTTAGATTAATCTTAAATGGTGTTTCAATTACTTTTGTTTTGATTGGAGTGTACTAGGGTGATTATTCTCATTCATGTCTAGTATATTAGATAGGGTCATGATGGATTACTCTAGGGAGATTGTTGAATGATTTACATGGCAGAAATAAGATAATATCCTCTTTGTACTTGCATTGAAAAAATTCATTTTGAATGATGAGGGATGATGAAAAATGATGATAGATAAAAAATTACCTCTTTGTGCTTGCTTCGTATTAGGTGAAATCCTTCTAGACATAGTTATTTCCAAATCATTGAGCAAAAGGGCCGGATCATTTTGGATATTCTCATGTTTGTGAGTTATTATCAAAGAATGATGTGGCTCATGAGTATAAATTATTAGCATTTGTGCCATTGACTTTGTTATGGCATGTTTTCACCTTGCATTAAAATCTTTGTACTTGTGTATGAATTATGATAGGAAAGTGGAGAGGGGGTTAAGATAAACTACTAATGCTTGCATCATTCCTCTGTAGTGTAGTCTCCATAATGTATGTTTAGTGTTTGTCATTTAGGTTTCATTTTTAGGGTTTTAGGTTAAGGGTATAAAGTTTATAGTTTGATGTTTGGAGTTGATTGTTTGGGTTCTAACATTTAGGTTTTAAGGTTTAGGGTTTATCTAGTTTTAGGATTTAGGGTCTATGGTTTTGGTTTTGAGGTTTTATGGTTCTGGGTTTAGGGTTAAACTTTAAAGGTTTAGGGTTTAGTGATTATGGTTTAGTGTTAATATTTTAGGGGTCAAGGTTTTAGGTTTTGGTTTTAGGGTTTGGGGTTTGGTGTTTAGGGTTTAAGGTTCATTATTTTGAATTTTGTCTTTAAGGTTTAGTGTTTAATATTAAGGACCTATAAGGTTAAGGTTTTATGGTTTAGTGTTTAGGATTGATGATTTTAGGCTTATGGTTTGGGATTTATGGTTAAGGGCTTAAAGTTTAGGTTTTAGGGCTTAGGGTCTAAAGTATAAAGTCTAGGGTTTAAGGTTCTATGTTTAGGGTCTAGGTTTTGGGGTTGAGGTATTATTTTTTTGGGTTTAGGGATAATGTATTGGGGTTAAGTGTTCAAGGTTTATGGTGTTTAGGGTTTAGGTTTAGGGTTTAAGATTCAAGATTTATAATGTTTAGGGTTTGGGGTTTGGGTTTTAGGTTTAATGGTTTAAGTTTAAATGGAGTGTACTAGGGTGATTATATATATTTATGTCTGGTATGAGTGACTGTATCACAAATACAAGAATATGTAATGTATGAGTGTGAACATACCTACATGTAGTATTAGGTATGAGGTAGATGTAATGTTTGACTGACTATATCATTATTATATGTATGCTATAGGTTGAATGCTATAGAGTAGCCATTTATGCATATTGATAGATCCATTGATTAAAAAACCCAAAAAAAATTATGAATTCATATTGAATCCAATTTCAAGTTATTTACATGATTGTCCCTAGTCATTCCTTTCTCTATATAGGTCAAAATGACCCATATCCTTTCAAGATATGGCTTAGCCAATGCCCCCTCTCCTTTCTCTATATAGGTGATAACTCAAGATTATGGTTCATGGATATAAGTTTAGGATTTATAAATTTAGGGTCTAAGGTTAATGGTTGATGGTTCAAGATTCACAACTTAGGGTTTAGTGTATAGGTATTAGCGTTTAAGGTTCAAGTTTCAATGTTATGGCTTAAGGATTAGGATTTAGGGCTTATAAATTATATTTTATGCTTAAAGGTTTGGGATTTATGGTTTATGGCTCAAGGGACCAAGAGTTTAGATTTTAGGGTTTGGTGCTTGGTGTTTGGGGTTAAGGTTTTGGGTTTATGGTTTCACCCTTAGGGATTAAGGTGTAAGGTTTAGGGTTTTGGTCCTAGGGGTTTGGTTGAGGGTTGGGGATTTGGAACTTAGTGTTTAGTATTTAGGGTTTGGGATTTAGTGTTTGGGGATTAGGGCATAGGGTTTAAGATTTGGGGATTAGTTTTTATGGTTTGGGGTTTTAGGTTTAGAGTTTAGGGATTTAGGTTTAGTGTTTAAGGTTTAAGTTTTTTGCTTTTTGATTTGGGTTTAGAATTTTTGGTTTACGAGTTAATGTTTAAGGTTTATGACTTACGATTTATGGTTTTAGGCTTGGCGTTTAGGGTTAAGGGCTTACATCTAGGTTTTAGGGTTTAGGGTATAGGATTTTAAGTTTATGGTTTGGGTTTTAGGATTAAGGGCTTACATTTAAGTTTTAAGGTTTAGGGTCTAGGGTATAAATTATAGGCTTTAATATTTTAAGTTTATATGTTTAGGTTATATACTTTAGGGTTTATGGATTATTGTTTTTGGTTTAGGGTTAATGTGTTAGGGTAAGGGTTCAAGGTTTAGGGCTTAGGGTCTAGGGTTTAGGTATATTATTTAGTGCTCATGGTTCAGGGTTTATGGCTTAAGGTTTGGGGTTTAGGGTTCAATGTTTAAGTTTTATTTAGGGTTAATTAGCTACATTCATGTCCAATATGAGTGACCATATCATGACCACATGAAGATGTCATGTATGAGTGAGATAATACCTACATGTAGTACCATGTATATGGTAGATGCATTGTATGAATGATTGTATCATTATTATATATATGCTATAGGTTTTATGCCATAGGCTATTCATTTATGCATATTAATAGACCCATTAATTAAAGTTCATTTTATAAGTTGAGAACAATGTTGTTAAGAAGATTCCAAGGCAAAGATAACAAACTCCAAGTATAGTATATCTCCAACTATATTGATTGAGTATAAACCTCTTATGAAGGTCCAATGTTATTATGTAGACACTATATAATAATTATAAGTAAAGTGATTCAAACCATTTGATAGTTAAGCCAATTAAATATCCTTCCAAGTAAGTAGATTAGGCCATCTGGACCTAAAGAGTAGAGTTTCCACTGAATTGTAATTCTTAAGAAAACAATAAAAGAAATTAGTTTCTTATCCTTAGAGATAGTCTCCAAATATCTTAATAAAGATTTATAAGAATCCCTTGATTAGCTTAGATTAGTAACACCTTTTCATGACCAAACATGCTTATACACAATATTGTAGTAGTGCCTAGGACTTAGTCAAAATTTTTGGCACTTTGGTGATCTAATTGGTATCTTGAGATTGTGTAAAGAAACCTATGAGTCTTGTATCATTGTCTTGGTATTTTCATTGAGTTTTTGAATTGAATGAGTCAAAAAAATAAGTATGTTTTAGACCTTTTTGTATCCAGTCCTTAAGAGGTAGAATTTGGCCTAATAGGCCTATAAAGGGTAGATTTGTTGTCATCTAAGTTTTGAGTTGATGATCTTCATGAACTAAAAAGCTTGAGTCAAATAATTGGTGAAACCCTCATAATATAGATTAAAGAAGTGAGGATGTACAATTGAGTGCTTTAGGAGCCAAATAAGGGTTTTACTTATAGGTAGATTACTATATTGGGACTGAGTACCCTATTTTAAGTCATTTAAAGTGTATTTTGATATGAATATAGATGCTAAGAAGTCAAGAGATAATAATAAAGAATAAGGTCATTAGTATTTCAATACCAATACTGAGAAGACCTTTTGTGATAGACCAAAAGATAATTTATGGTTAGGAAGAGACCTAATTGTAAGCAAGTTTCTAGAGGACTTTGAAGTAGACTAGGTTGAGTAAGTGGAGAGCTTAATTTGACACCAGTAGGGAATAGTAAATATCAAGATATGGATTGTGTATTTAGGTAGGGCATACTACTTGAGATCAAGCCATGGCTCAGTTATTTAATTTGGTAGAGCACACTCAAGTAGATAGAAAATACTTAAGTAGGTAAAAGAGACATGTAATCCTCAATGGTATAAATCTATTACATATGTAACATGATTTGTAACCTCATTTCTCATTCTATCTTCTGATCTTGAAATTTTGAAAACTAAGTATTGATCGGAATGGAATTTGAAAAACTAACTTCTAAATGATAACTCCTACAACTCTATAATCAATTTTAGAAGATAATGAATGGTCATAATTTGTTATATTTAGTAAAATAAATTTAAAGTATAATAATGTAAAATTTTATATTATTATACTTAACATTTATTTTACTAAATATATGCTTGCAAGCAAAATACCTCTAATTGCAAAATAAATAAAAAAATCTATGGCTTTTAGAAGTTTAATTACAAAAAAAAATACATGGCTTTTAAAAGGGTGTACACCCTTTCCAAAGGGTGTACGCCCTATGAAAATGATGCATGCACTTTGTAAAGGGCATGCATCCTTTGCAGTCCAAAGGGTGTACACCATTTTCAAAGGGCATATGCCCTTTAGGGTCGGGATTGACCCTTTCATAATTTTGATTTGTTTTTAAAAAAAAAGGTGTACATCCTTTATAGTAAATGGTTTTTATTTTTTATCCCCAAACTTTGTGCATCTACCCAAATCCTTAGTATAAATGAGACACACAAAGCAAATATAACGTTATTTTGATGACTCAAACCTTATATCATGCTTAGAATGTTATAAAATTGATTATAATATATCTCTATAAGTTTTAGATGTGTGCCCATTTTACATCTTCCCAAAACTTACATCCCAGTCATATGCTTATGCCGACATAAGTGCTATAATTCAATAAGAGTGTTTAATACCCTAAAGTCATCCAATTTACAAATGAAACATATATCGATGGTTGGCCTAAGAGATTTAATGTGAGATATTATCCAAAGGGATATATATTATATAATGTTATAAAATTGATTATAATATAGTTATATAAGTTTTAGATGTGTGCCCATTTTACATCTTCCCAAAACTTACATCCCAGTCATATGCTTTTGTCGACATAAGTGCTATAATTCAATACAAGTGTCTAATACCCTAAAGCCATCCAATTTACAAATGAAACATATATCAATGGTTGGCCTAAGAGCTTTGTTGTGAGATATTATCCAAAGGGATACACACACACACACACACACACACACACACACACACACACACACACACACAGGATAAACGTTAATTCATTCCTCACTTATAAACCTATTACTTACTCATAAGATAACTTACCAAAAAAATTCAATCAAACACTCAAGTGAATAAAAATTCCCTATTTTTTCCTATTTTTATATCAATCATAAGGACAACACATATACATGTCAAAGGTATTGAAGGATAATCCCATGAGCCACATATTATAAGTTACAATATAGGACACTCTATGTACTTCTTTATCACATATTGCATGATACACATACAAGCCAACATGTAAGGTAGAACTACAAAAGTTTGAGTTTCTCTTTAGAGTATTGAATATATAGGTAGCACTCACTGACATCAGAGTTTTTGGGGTAGCTCCACACCATGTTCCCACCAACCCATTTTACCATAGCCATTATGAAGATGAATAACTAGGGTTTTCTCATTTGATAACGAATGACAATCCATGACCCATATTTAAATGCACCAAAGCAAAAGTGACACAAGACCCAAAAGCATCCAGGTGGTTGCATCTATTTTTAGTAGTTATTTCATACTAGACACATGTATCATATCTAGATAGAAGCATAAATGAAACTATCCTAAGTTGATACAAGTGTCCATAACTACAAAGGTTTAGGTAAAAGCCATACTAGGAAAAATAATGTTCACTAGGAAAATACATCTTGGAACAAAACTCATAAATTAAGTACCAAAACTAAAACAAAATCATTAATCAAAAAATATAAATTCATTTACTCACTCATTTGTAGATGATAATTTATACTCTCTACACTTAGGGTAGAAGGACGAGAACTTTGGAAACATTTTTTTTCTAAACTCACATAGGGATGCATACATAACAATTCAATACAAGCTTGTTTGGGTAACATGTAAATACCAATTAAGGAAAAGAGAAAGGATGAAACATCATAAAAAATATATATAATGTATTATACATATCTAAGCCAACAAAAATTTAAAAACCACATAGTGGCCTTAGCACAAATCCTAGAAAACAAGTAAACGAAGAAGTAAGCCAAATGGCCTTACCACTCTTGAAAACTGCACTTAAGAGTATGGAAAAGATAATTTAAATAAGGATATGTTGAAATGATAATGGCTAAGGGAACCTACCATGGATCCTCCTCATGAATCCCTTCAATAAATCCACTTTTGCAAGTGTTAGACACTAGTAACTTCTCTTCCCTATGCTCCTTCTCCAAGATTTTCTTTCTCTTCTCTACTTATGATTTTTTCCTCATCTTCAAAAATGAGAACAATATTCCTTAAAAATAAGGATTTAATTCTTCATATATACAATAATCATCCTTAAAAAAGTCAATGGGAAGGAGACATGTGTCCCTTCCCATCCCTTGGCTTAAGGTCAATTAGACTTCCCCATTCTTAACTCTACTTACAAGCCCATGTAAACAAATAAGGAATACCATGAATTAATAAATGAGATATCTATCCCAAGCCATATATGGCACATGGGCTACCCATAAAGTCCTCTAAGGTTTATTGGAAGACCTTACTACCTTCCTATTGGTCTAAGGACACCAAAAATTAACCTAAAAGATCAAATATTCACTTTAAGGCATTCCAAAAAGTTGGTTCACTGCATCCATCCGAAATTTGAGTAAAAAATGGCCACTTAAGTGGATAAACATTATTAAATAATGAAATATAACTTAAAATAACACTCCTAAGGTTTAGGAAATGAAGGTTTGAATAATGTCTAGGGGTAAATAGTGCAAAGTGGTTTAGGAACATCTACACTTATGGCTAGGTCCAAATCAAGGTATAAGAATTGGTTAGAGTCATAGTAAGGTCAATTAGATGTGTCACCACTCTACTCATGATGTGCTCTTATGGATTGAGATAACTCTACCTTGTATGTGGAATTGCCAATTTTTTAGGTTCTGATAAGGTTCATAACACTTAGGAGAATGCATGTTAGCCATTATTTGTTGCTTCAAGGACATTTTATCATATGTTTTTAGGAACATAAATAAAAAATATCCCACTCCAAAATTCCTTTCATTAATTTATTGATCTACTTGTTGCTTCATTCAGAACTTTACCATTTCTAAGTTGTCTCTTAGTCTGGCTAGTTACTCTTGTTATTGGTGAAAGTGTTCGTAAAGCTCAAAAATTTGGATACACCTTCAAGGATGAGGTGATGGATGTTGTTTGGTACTCATACATTGACAAAAATGTATACATTTTAGATAAGTTATGTAAGTTTTATACCAATATTTAGCTAATAACAACCAATTAACCTATCAATCTTGTTTTACTCACATCTTGCCTCTAATACTCACCCTCAAGAAATAATATATCCCATGGTTCACGTTGTTACTAGATAGAATCATATGCCTCCTCAACCTATAATAGAATAGAGTTTTCCCACAATCCCTCCTCATCCCCAACACACTATAATGGGACCCAGGGATCAACACAAAGCATGTGATACTACTCATTAGTTGAGAAACACACTTACCAAGATTTTTATATTGGAATTATTTCAAAATTCAACCATATTCAAATATATCCTTTTCAAACAATTAATCAAGTATATTTACCTCGTGATACTGAGACAATTTTTTTTTCATCCATCATTATCACCATAAAGGACATTGAAGATGTTATATATTTTGGTAATGAATATTTTCCCTCCAAATATTTATTGATCAAAATTTCCCACTCTTCATTCAAGCAAAAATTAAAACCACCACAATTAAAAGAGTTCTAATTTATAGTGGTTCAGGACTTAACATATACAACCTCACCTTTATACAAACTATGGGGGTTGATATAACATCCATTCAAAAGACATATAAGAACATTTGAGGTTTTGATGACATTCCCCAATAGACATTGGATTCTATTACATTAGATATCACAGTTGGACAAAAACCCTATCCACATAGTGTGATGCCTAACCATTTGCATTACATTTTATTACTCGAGCAACCTTGGATACATGCCATGAAGGATGTACCCTATATCTTAGTGACATGTTCCCATGTATTACTTTCTCAGACTTAGTGACATGTGCCCATGCCCCTTGTATTGTGTCCCCTTACCCTACATTGTGTTCCTCATGTGTTTGTGTGTATGATTTCATGTATGCCTCATGTCCAAGACACTTGTTGCTTGTTTATTACTTCTATGCTGAATTTACGATGCCATGAGGGACCTCATGCATCTCCCCTTCCTTATTGGGTGCTTTGATGGACATCATGCCCCATCGCCCAAGTAGCTTAGATTATACTCAGATTTTGATCTTCATATACATGCTTACATTATTCCACTTCCATAGGTGTTAGACATCATACCCCATCCCCTAAGTAGATTACTCAAGTTATACTTAGATAGGGGGCATCACGTGTGGCATGATCACTTCCATTTCAATTTTAGACATGAATAGACACATATTACTACAACTCAGTCCATAATCCATATGCTTAGATATTATTTTGGGGGGCATGTGCATGGGATATTAGATCTATATGCTCAGTTTTACACCAATTACTCTTAGATGGAATGATAACTCCATGTCATTCTCCATGCCGTATACACCAGACACCATTTACACCAATTCTATGAAGTGCCATGAAGGTCCAAGACCAATTCTACCTTGATTCTAGCTTGTCCATTCAATGGCATAAAAATCAATGCTACAGATAATCCTTTCTCCCTCTGTAAAACTTGGGTCACATAATTTGATTGGAAATGGCTTTAACATAATGAAAATGTTAAATTCTTGGGTATAATCTTTGCTTTCCAAGTCTCCCCCTCTTGGCTTTGGTAGTATATGGGAGATATATTAGAAAATAAACTCCTATATTGGGTCACTAAACCCCTCTCTCACTAGAAAACTCCAATTTTTATCCAAAGTGCTTGCAACCATTCATGTCTACTACTCCTCCTAATGGGTTCCTTTCAAATAGGCTATGCGCAAGCTTGAAAAATTAATTCATGGTTTTATATGGGTTAACCCCTCCACTAGAAAAGGTTTTCATATAATTTATTAGGAATATTATTGTCTCCTATAGGAAGCAAGTGGTATGGGTCTCATCATTATCTCACGACAAGGCTCTGATCTATGTGTCAAATAGATTATTCTTGCCATTGAAGGCAAGGAGAATTAGAATGTTCTCATCTACAATTGTATCACTTAGATCTCCCTTTATGGACACATGTATTAGAAAGGTATTGGATTTTCTAACCTCTTTATACTTATCGACTCCTTCAAAATTATGGGCTCCTTTGTTATTAAGAGTATCTGGAAAGCCTAAAAAAAAGTCAAGCCTTGGCTTCTCTAGAATGGGTTTAGATTTCAAGATGGTATCCTTATCAATCATCACTCTCCCTGGTGGTCCCATATCATAAACATGCACGTTGTGCCTCTTGCCTAAGAGCCTCAAATTCATGCTTTCAAATTCTATCATAGAGGAATCTACACCATGCAAGATATTTTTTGAAAAAATTCTCAATTCTAGATTCAGTGGAATGATTTCAAAAATAAATAAAAACTCTCATATGTTGGTAGAGATACTTTTAAGGAAAGTAATATAGTTATGCCTCTAGAATTCCTCCACAAAATATCAGTCAACTCCAACCATCCTTGGTGGAAAGACTACAAGTGGTATAAAAAGATGCCTTTCCAGAATTATACTGCTAGAAAAGGTTAGGAATGGATCTCTCCTCACATACCCATTGTGTATAATCTCAAATAACATTGGAAAATTAAATATTATCATGACATTTGGGGGATATGCTTTCAAACGAGTTGGTATGCATGCACTAAGCCCAAAATTTATCATTTTACTTAGTGCCTTCTTCATCAAGGTTTACCTCTTGGTAGAAGGCTTGTTAAAATGGGGTGGCTTAATCCAAATGCCCTTTTTTTGGTCACTTGAAGACCATTATGCACTTGTTATGGTATTTTTTGAAGGCCCAACATATTTGGACTTGGATTCAAGGATTCTTCCAACCCATCTAGCCAAATAATTTTAATTGGTGCCATGTCATGTTAAGAGATAATTCAAATATACCACGCCAGTTCACCCATGTATATCATGATTTCAGGTTGGAAATTTTGTTTTGCATATGGAAAGAACATAATTCAACATTATTTTCACATAATTTTGTTGACTCCCTATTTTCTACTTATGATAAAACTACTATTATTTCTAATGGTCTCTTTCAAATTCAAGTGAAATCAAATAAATTTGTTATGGAAATTGATTACCTACAATGGCTTCTTCACCATTGGGGTGATGATCCGGTCTTCAATAGTTGGTTTGCACTTGATCTAGTAGAAATGGAAGAATATATTATAGGCTTTTTTCATGTCCATGTAGAGAAACAAAAATGATGAGATCTAATACTGCTATCAACTTACAACCATGGATCCTTGTTGGGTGCTTCCCCTCTGCCACTTCCCCAATACACAATCAAACTCCAAGACTATGGATGACTTGTATGAGTGTTTGGTGATGACATTTGGGTTATCTAATGTACTCAACAAATTTATAAGGGTGATGAACATAAAGCTACGAGATTACATGGGTAATTTTGTGATTTTTTATTTGGTGATATTTTGATATTCAGTAAGAGTACGAAATAACACTTAAAACATTCGAGAATGGTGTTATATTTGTTAATAATGGAAAATCTCTTTGTAAATATATAGAAGTGCAAGCTTATGCACAATAGTTTGGTATTTTTGGGATTTTTAGTTTAAGCAAATGATGTAATAATGGATGAAAAAAAGGTAAATTCAAAATTTTAATGGCCTATTCTAAAAATCATAATAGAGGTAAGAAGTTTCCATGGTTTAATAAAATATTACCGAAAGTTCATTACGGATATTAATCATATTGTTGCACTAATAATAGATTACATGAGGGGAAAGTTATTTGTGTGGATGAGGGTATCAATAGAAATCATTGAATTGTTGAAGAATAAGTTTTACATAAAACCCTATTTTAGCATTACCATATTTTAAAAAAGTGGTTGAGTTTGATAGTGATGCCTCACATGTGGGATTGGAGTTGTGTTGAAGAAAGAAGGAAAACCCATAGCATATTTCGGTGAGAAATTTAACAAGGTAAGAAACATTATTCTATGTATGATGTTGAATTTTATGTCATTTTACAAACATTAAAACATTGAAGGCATTCCCTGGTGCTTAAAGAATTTATCTTATTTACAAACCATGAATCCTTGAACTATGTAAACACTCAAAATAAATTAAATAATAAACATTAAAATTTGGTGTATTTATCATAGGGATATAATTTTTTTTTGAAATTTAAATCAGAAAGCATAATACGGTAGATGATGGTTTGAGTAGGCAAGTGGGACTGTTAACTACTATGGTGAGTGAATTAGTTAGATTTGATTTTTTAATGAATTATATTATACTAATCCATACTTTTTCAATATTGTTGAACAATGTAGGAATCCAACAATAGTACTATTCATGGTGAGTACCTTATATATGATGATTATTTCTTCAAACAAAAACAATCATGTATTCCAATTAGGCCTCTGAGAAACAATAATATAAGAGAATTACACAATGGTGGTTTTGGTGAGACTTTGGTAGAAATAAGACAATAAATTTGGTGGAGAACTATGTTTTTACCAAATATGAAGAGATATATGATGAGGTACATTTCAAGTGAAGGATATTCACAGTGGCTAAAGGTCATGCACAAAATACACAGTTGTACATGCCATTACTAGTTTTAAGAGGACCATGGATAGATGTAAGTATGGACTTTGTGTTGATATTTATAAACATAGAGATGGGTAATGATTAATTTTTTGTTGTTATAGATAGTATTTTAAAGATGATTCATGTTATTGTATGTAATAAAATCAATGGTGTTACTATAATAACAAAATATTTTTAATGATATTATGAGATTACATGGTGTTCAAAAATCCATTGCATTAGATAGGAACACAACATTTATCAATCATTTATAAGGAATAGGGTTAGAACTAAGCTACAATTTAGTAGTGCATACCACCAAAAAATAAATGGACAAATGGAAATAGTAAAAATGAGCTCAAGATTTTTTTAAAAATGCATTGTTGGAGAGAAGAAACAATGTGACTTAGTTTTAAACGAGTTGAGTTTTTATATAATAGTTCTATGAATAGATCAATAGGAAACTACCAATTGCAAAATGAATTAGAAATGATTGGGAAGCATTTACAAAACATATATAATAGTTACAAGAATAAGTACGAAGGAAGCTACAGAAAAGTAATACAAAGTATAAAACAATGACATATGTCACAAGAAGGTCAAATGTATTTGAAGAAGGATATTTGGTGATGGTTTATTTGAGAAAATAAATATTGTCAAAGAAACATACAAGTTGAGGTACAAGAAAATTGGTCCATGCAAAACTTTGAAGAAAGTCAATGACAGTGCTTATGAGATGAATTTACTATAGATTTTTAATATTTCTCAAGTATTTTAATGTTTTAGATCTATATTAATTTTTTAGAAGATATGGTGAAGGGGAAGAAGTTTAAGAAGTATATTGAAATCAATAGGCACAAAGGAAAAATAAAGAAACGATAACACATATTCTAGAAAAGAAGACAATGAGCACAAGATAAGGAAGTTAGAATAGGTATTTGGTATGGTGTGAAGGACTAAAATAAAAAGACAACAATTAGATTTAAGAATTGGAGTTTAAAAATATTTATAAGAATAAATCGTAGGAGTATAATTAGGGTAACTTGAAAGAGCTAAGTTGTTTTCAACTAGAGGAGAATGATGTGTAATTCGAAGTATCAAAGGCCATAGATTTTGACTTGCTAACTTGATTGAGATCTCCTTCATAGAAAAATAAAAATTAAAGATGAATGTAATCATTACCCACTTCTATGGTTAAGAGATATTCTATGTTGTTTGGAGAGTCATATGAGATCAGTTAAGGGTCTGAAATTGCATTCTAGTATCTTTAGTCATGCCAAAAATAGCAAAAACTACATAACTTTGTAACCAGATGTGAACCTATGTTGAAACTTGTCTAACATCATGACTTTAGTGATAAAAAGTTATACTTAAAATTTTAGTCCTATTAGAACTTGCACGCAAAAGTTGTTATAAAATATAAATTTCTATTTATAGCAAGGTAGTTAAGGCTAGGTATTTCATTCTATTTATTTATTTTTTAATTTTACATGTCAACTCCAATTTTGAGTTGTGATTTATTTGAAGAATTATATGTAATAATTTTAATTGATTCACAGAGAATCAATAAATATTATTAATGTACGAAATTCTAAATATCGTTCCAATTGACATTTTTTTATTTTGCTAGCATTTGGATTCATCGGACATGTGCAACCTAACTCAACTAAGGTCAAAGAAATAACCTGAAATATCAAGGGCACTCTAGATGATGTATGCAAAAAATTAAATATGGAGAAAGTGCAGAGAAAGAGACAATAAAACATGACAATCGAGTGAGAGATAAGAACAAGAAATGAAGTAGAGAGAAAGAGACAAGAAAACACAATAATCTTTGACTCATCGTCACCGACTTCATTTCAGATTTGATTCAAATTAGACTTATCATTCCTTCCCATTCCCACTGTCACTCTCATCTTCTCTTCTCTTCTCTTCTGCTCTCTATTACATTCTTTTCATTGTCTTTCAGTCTGCTAGTTTCTAGCATGAAAATACAATTCTATTACCTGCACCCAAATATGCTTCTTCTGGGTAAACAGGTACTCAAATTGTTTTTAGTTTTGCTCACAAATGTACCTAAGTTCTTGGAGACATTGAACTACTGTATGTTAATGCTCACAAAGGCTCCGTCAGGCTATGTAATTTGAATTTAAAATTAATTTTATCGTTTTCCCCTACACCTTCCCAACTGAATTGGTATTCCGATGTGAATTTAAATATAAATCTGATCTGTGATTACCTTTTTTTTTGGTTTAAAAAACTTTGCATTGCGAATAACAAGTTAAAGGTTGTCAACCACTATTTCTTGTGATCTAAATAGTTAACAAAACATATATAAAACGTTTCCAAATTCAGTGTAGGACTCTCCCAGTAACATGGAGTTAAAATCAGTGAAATTTGTCATTCTTTTCCTACTATATCATTTCTATATCAATTTATCACAAATTCAATCAACCTATTTCATTAAAAGTTATTATGTTTATTGTTATATTTAAATTAGTGCATCTCAATAAACGTCTCATCTGCATACACAATTCATGTCTGCAAAAGCATTGCGAGCTTCATATGTGTCATCCAGTTGAATAGCATTGCATGGTTGAGAAAAATCGTTTGTATTGAGAAGCATCACATGTTTTAAGAATTATGGAAGATCCACAAAGATAATTTTGCTCTCTTAACTAGCAGTAGTGTTCGTATTTCGAGCTAACAATTATGGTTTAAATCCCTGAGATTAATGTAAATATCAATAAATTATGACAAATGTATGTGGTTAAATACAACGAAATAGGATTAAAGTGACTGAGAATTGGATTTGACCAACAGAAAATCAACATCCAAAACACTCCTACTAGTTACACTTAATAATAGCGTTCAACAACTTAAATGCTCACTCAGGGGCTTCACACTGAACACACCCCGGGTGCCTTTGGTGAAGCGAAAGGAAGTGATGGGAAACGGTGGGTTGAACAATAGCTGTGTTTCCGATATACGAGTCTCTCAACACAACACCCGCTTTTCCTCATCTCATTATAGTAAAATTAAACTTATCATTCCTTCCCACCATTGCTCATCTCTAGAGGTTTGCCGTTTCTTCCATTTTTATTTATCGGCCACGCTTACGCTTTCCACTTTCCTCTCCTGCTGCCATCAGTTATCAATGTATATTCTGAGTTATATATTTTCATTTCTTATATTGTGACACCTTTATTAATTAAAAAGTGTAAGATAAAACGGTTCCATCAGGTGGATCCTGCCATTCCCACTTCCCCAATTCTCAAATAAGTTATTAAGAATTTACATTCTTAAAAAATTTCCTCTTACAATACAAATGTTCGCATTTATAGCTATCAAAGTATATTTTGAGCTATAAATTTTCATCTCTTATATTGCAACATCTGTACTGATTAAAAAGTGTAGGATAAAACAGCTCCATCAGGAGGATCCTCCCCATTCCCCCCAATCCTCAAGTCATGAAAGATCCATATCCCTAAATTTTTTTTTGTCAAAATTCACTCAACAAAGGTAACAAGAATACATCAAAAATATACATTATGGTCTATTTTGTTTCCATATCTCTAAATCTTCATTTGTTTCTTAAATTATACATGAAAGTTGGTCACAAAAAATAATACATGAAATATTTTCAAAAACATCATGGAATATTTTCAACTAATTAATTGAAGCTTCATGTTAAACTTATGTTTGTAAATCATCATCCAGCCTTGACTCGTAGCTTTTCCCATCTTTGTTACAAGTTTTGTTTTATGCATTATTCATTTTCAAATACCAATTTTTTTTTATGGAAATGCCTTTTTACCTATTTTCTGCATTTCACTTATTTCCGATCCCAAACAATTAAACAAAGGATGTTTTTTTTTTTCCAAATCCAAATATAGAAAGAAATTGGTATTTAAAATTTGGTGTTATCATTAGTTAATCTTTTATGCACATAAGTGTCTTTAGTTTAATTTATTTATTTGAAAATTAAAGCTTTCTAATTTTTAGATATATGTGAAGTCCATACTGTGAATCTAATGATTTCTGTGCAGATGTTTGGGATAAATTTGAAAAAAATGTATATTTGATTTTCATGATTTGTTTTAATAAGTGTTTTATTTTTATTTGTGGAGTATTTTTTTTTTTACGTGTATGTTGTGGGCATTCATTACTATCTGAAAATTAAATTTACTAATTCTTTTTAGCAGTTGGGATTGATCGTCAATCGACCGCTTTATTTTTTAATAGGGGAAACGAATAAATATATGGATTCCATATACATTCTTACATACCATGAAATATTTCAAGGTGAGTTAGCTGATGATAATGAGAAGCAATGACAAATTAATAGTTAAAGATTTCAAGTGAAATTTAACTATGAATTTACACTCTTTTGCTTTACAAAATCTCTCTTACCAATGTATAAACTATATATATAATTAATTAGAAAAAGAAGAATCATAAAGTTTGTTGGGTATGAAAGGCATTGAAATTGTAGAAAAAAGAAAAGTGAGACATAAATATTTGTATTGAGAATCATAATGGCTCCATAGAAATAGATTAATACCCAAATGCGATACATTGACATTTTTAAAAAATTAAATTTTTATTATCATATTAATATAATTTTATATTTAATATTTTTATTATAATAATATTATTATTTGAATATATATTTATAATTATAAAAAAAAATATAATATATAATAATTTATTAAAACATTATATTTGATGTTGAAATTACGTATATATATATATGATATAATATAATATTTTTATAATTATTAGTAATATAATGTATTATTAAACATATTTATTTTATTAACAATTTATAAAATAAAATATAATCAAATATGATATAGTTAATATAATTTATATATTTATGTGTATGTATATTATTAATATTAAAATATAATGATATTATATATTATAATAAAATAATAAGATATTAATAATATTATATTTTATAAATATTATATAGTTAAATATATTAATATTATATATATTAAATAGTTATTTTATATATATATATATATATATATATATATATATATATATATATATATATATATATATATATATATATTAATATTATTATATAATATAAATAACATATTATATATAATAATATATTATTATGTATATATATCGAATATAAATATAAATATAATTATGAAAAAATAAAATATAACTATTATTAATATCATATATGAGCTATATACATATATATAATTTTATAATTTAACCGCATTAATATTTTTTTAAAAGTTTCAATAAATTATTTAACCAACTAATTATATCACATCCTGTGTTCAAAAATCAATTTAGCAGTTATTATATATTTCGGAATATTAGGAATGAAAATAAGTTCTCAGTGCATTGGGGTGATTTGGTTAAATATTATATATTTATGTGTATTTATATGTTCATCTTAAAATTAAAATTATTTGATGAATGAATATAGTATGATTTTCACCCTCTTTTAACCATTTAATCACTTCATATTAAATGAAAGAATCTCTCTCCCATGAATGATTGGAGAAGATCAAATAATGTCTTTTTTTTATTCTTTATTTTTTTAATAAATATTTTGAAATTTAAATAATATTTTGTTTGAATTATGTGTATAGTCATTTCAAATTGTTAATAGTAATTTAAAGGTTAGTGATTAGTTCATTTATTCAATGTTTCAAATTAATAATTGTGTATTGCATGAAACTTATGATGAGGCATATGTATTAATAATAGTGTTTTGCATTTTCTATATAATGTTAAATATCACTATATATAAAAATGTATAGATATAAACATTTGTATTATTGGAAAAAATATTAGAATTATTTTCCAACTCAACATATGGATTTATAAGTACTTTATTTGATACTAAAAGTTAGGACCAGTGGAAGGATTTTAAATCTTACGATACTCTCCTAACATGTCCGTAATTGAACATTAGAATGTGTATAAAAAATATTTTAAAAATAAGTTAATAAGGGACCCTTTCTTCTCCACCCTGCCCCACACTCTACCCCTCGCCCCCCAATGTATAATACTATTTATCCTAATATCTTAATATTTACAGATAGAAAACCCCTGACTAATGCATATATATACTTATAAATACTAACTAGTTGTAATTACAATGTATTTACATATATGCATTTTGTAAAGACATAATTATTTTTGCTATATTATATTTTTGTATAATGTTTTCAAAAGCATGCTTCCAAAATTGGTTATAATCTTCAAATACTTACATTCTACGTAGTATACTATTATTATATGAAAACAATTAGACTGTACATACCATTTGCAACAATTTAACATGTAATTTTTCTATGATGATTATTGTCGACATTCATGGGGAGTAAAAAACCAAATAAAATAGCTCATAATGTAATATTTTGTTTGGACTATTTCTTATTTTTACATTTGTTATTTATGTAAACATTTCAAATCTTAAATAGTATTTTGTTTGAATTGCATGTATGAATGTTTCACATTGTTAACACTAATCAAAAACTTCACAAATATTTAATTTGCTTAATGTTTCAAACTATATAATATAAATGTGTTTAGATTGTGTGTTTGTAATGTTACTCTTTGCTTTCAATTATTTAATTCTCTACATAAAATATTATTTTCATATGCACAATTTAGACCCTAAATGGTATTTTCAACAAATTAACATTTAATTTTTACTTCAAGATTATTAAAAACATCCATGGAACATGAGAAAGAAAATAAAAAAAGTCATATGAGCTATGTAATACACAATGATCAAATAAATGAACATCATCAAATTAATTACCATGGACCAAAAACAAGCATGGTCAGTTGAGTGCCAACCCCAGATCAGATCAGATCAGATCAGATCTATATATAGGTATCAGCCCCACATTATGTGATCTCTCTATTGAAGAACATGATAAGAAATTACATGAAAAGATCGATCACATTTATTCAATACATGCATGTTTCATATGTAAGAAGCTTTATTCAGGGATTCAAATAAGGATTTTCCATAGTGAACATATTTGTCATCGATGAATTGCAGAAAAAACTAGTAATCATTTTTCTACTTTAAATAACATAGACCCATGTATACAACCTAGAATTTTATCCAACCTCACTCAAGCTTATGAAATGCTCATTACATGAGTTAATCCAATATTATAAGTAACCCATGCACATGGTGGACAATACAAATACAATGGCCACACTAGTAGATTTCCTCAAGATATATCTTCCATTGTTAAGTGTCTATGATGCTGAGCTAAAAATATTGACATCCTGGTGATAAGAAGGATTGGATCAAAAAACAAACCATATGATTGTTTTATGAGTAGAACACATGTCATGTAGGCACTATAATAGAAAATAAAAAATGACCCTTATTATAAAGATGCTCAACTAGACCATCAATCATTTGATGCACTCCCATATGAACCTATTGATATATCATCTATCCTTAACTCTATTACTATAGACATGGGAGGCATGCAACTCCATAATATATACTTTGAGACATAAATGCACCTACAAATAAACATGATTATCAAATTTCATATTTTATACAATCAATTTAAATACATGAAGAGAGGTAGACTGAATAAGAGATTACATAAATAATACTAGTATAAGTCTACCACCTGTAAAACTTTCCTCATCTCATTATAGTGAAATTAAACTTATCATTCCTTCCCACCATTGTTCATCTCTAGAGTTTTTCCATTTCTTCCATTTTTATTTATCGATCACGCTTATGTTTTCCAAGTTCCTCTCTCACTGCCATTAGTTATCAATGCATATTTCGAGTTGTAAATTTTAACCTCTTATATTGTGACACCTATACTAATTAAAGAAGTGTAGAATAAAATGGCTCCATTAGGTGGACCCCACCATCCCCACTGCTCCAATCCTCAAAAAAGTCATGAAAGATCCACATCCTTAAAAAAATTCCTCTTACAAATGTTTGCATTTGTAGTTATCAATGTATATTCTGAGTTATAAATTTTCACCTCTTATATTGCAACATCTGTACTGATTAAAAAGTGTAGAATAAAATATCTCCATCAATCATTGTCATTATTTTAATATTCATTTACATTTTTGTTGTATTTTGAATTTTGAGCAGAGAAAATTTATTTTAGTTGATTTTTTTGATAATTTGTAAGATTTCTTATTCTTGGGTGGAAGTGTTTGAATGCTAATTTAGATTTTAGAGGAGATATTGCTATATAATTTTGTTGAAAGTGCCAGCATAAGATGTGTTTTTCAGATAAGGACTTGGTATGTCAGAGGCAACCTTTCCTATCACTTTGTAATTAGATCTAGGTATCCTTGAATCTACATATAATTCAATTCCCTTGATTAAAAATAAACCTTTATTATTACTTTTCAATTAAATCTGAAATATATTCCTTTCTTATTAATTTGGGTATTTTTGAATTACATAATTCAATTCCCTTATTTAAAAAGTTTTTTTTCCGATAAATTTGTAATTATATATGAAATATATTACTTTCTTTATATATGAAATATATTACTTTCTTAATATTTGGGTATCATTACCCATAAATAACAAAGATCAACAACCTATATAAAAAAATAAGCAATATAGAGTTGTGCATTACAAACTTCACAAACTTCAAATAAAAATGTATGAGCATTCTAAACTTCACAAACATATACTGTGTTAAGAGACACAACATGAAAAAAGTAAATCTTTGCAAACATAACAAGTTCAAGAAATAAAATGTATGCAATTTTTTTTCAAATTGAGTATCCCATCAAACATGTGTATACCCTCTACAAAAATTCAATGTCTATAAAAAAAAAGAATGCATGAATATAGTAATTGATAATACAATGGAAAAACTATGAGCCATATTGATAATATAATGGAAAAACTATCAAAAACTTGTCATCACAACATATAAAAAACATAACACCATAAAAATGAGATAACAACATAATTTAAAATCCAAATAAATATCACAATAACATATTCGTAACACAAGAATAATATTTCATAGTAGGATTTGGTTTGATACATCTTACTTGACCTTTAGTGGTATGTTAATGAAATTATTATTTTTGATAGAAAGGCATTAAATTTTACTAGTATGTGAAATAAAAACTTTACGGATTCCATCTACATACTAGTAAATGACCCTTCATTACATATTAATGACCCATAATAATAACATTTACTAGTATGGTAATGAAAACCATATTCTTTATACAAAGAAAATCACATTTACTGGTATGTTTATGAAAACCTTCAATGCTTCCATCCACATTCTAGTAAATATTCACTCTTCCATCAAAGTGAGTGTAAAAATTATGAAAAACACTTATGGAAAATAATATTTGTAATTTTGAACATGTTAATGAATAACACAACAATAATAATTCACAGTAACATATAAATAAATTTCATGGTTTCCATCCACATAGCATTAAATGTTCACTAATTTAATAACAACATACAAAAAACACAATAACATGAATCCATAAAAGGAATTTGTTTGATACATCTGACTCAGTACTTACTAGTGTCTTAATAAAATTCTTAGTTTCAAAATAAAGGCAATAATATTTACTAGTATGTGAATGGAAACCTTCATGGCTTCCATCCACATACCATTAAATCTTCACTCTTGTGGACACACTTGTTTTTCAACATGGCCCTTCATCTTAGACTAATAACCCATATTAATTTAGGTATGTACCTTCATTCACAAAATTATAATCCAATGATAGAATAAATACACAAAGATATAAAGCATAAAATGTCATGAATTCATAAAACATCTAGGCCTTCCATTAAAAAAAAACATCAAATTTAGAGTCAAATCAGAATTAAAAGTTTCCAACGATGTGGGTTCACCTATGGATAAAATTTCATCATTCCAACATGGAACTTCCTTACGTATTAATAAGACAAGCATCTTCCAACATGGCCATAAAATTCATAAAATTATATTGGTTGATACAAAAATAATAACATTTACTGCTATGTGAATGAATAGCTTGAAGATCGCCAGGAACAAACCAATAAATCTTGAATAAGTTGTGAGTTTAGTTACAAGCAACACACATGTGTAATATTTAATCCATCCATTATACTGATCAAAATTCCTCTATATGACACAACATGGTTGAGAAATTTTGGATAGGTTCCATCCATTTTGGCAGAGGAGATATGAAAAAAGGTAAGGATATATAAAAATTGGTGGTGCATAGGATGAAATTAACTTGCCATATTAATGGATAAAATCCCGCAAAGCCATGTGAATAATGAAACTAGATTCCATATTAATGAGCCATGCATCTTCCAACATGGCACCTCATTTCATATTAATGACCATATATATTTCGGTTCATGTCTTACATGTCAAAATTATAAACCAACAATAAAATAATATGTTTTTATGAAAATTGTTTTTGGTTATTGTGTTGTGTATCATTGGTCCCTTTGGTCCCAAAAAATGGTAAGACCAAAAATATGTAGAAAAATTGACACATCATTGAAAATGTCACCATATGACTTTCCAAAATGTATATTTTCTTCTCAAATGACATTTTTAAACTTAAAAAATATTAAACTATTTACATCCAATTTTATAAAACACAAAGGAACATATTATAGAAGATATAAGACCTTGAAATTAAGGGTTGCAACACCTAGACTAAACCACCATAAGTATATTTACATGTATCAGAGTTTGTTTTAATGTAAGGGACTAATCATAAATATATTTCATTCCATTTTAAATTAATGGTAGTTAAATTTTTGAAATAAGTAATTATGTCTCACCATATCTCTCATTACTAACAATACCTTATGTTCTTGTAGGTATGAAATATAAGGCATTATTAGTAATGCAACGTATGGCAGGGCATAACTACTTATTTAAATAATTTAACTACCATTAATTTAAAATGAAATGAAATATATTTATGACTAATCACTTGCATTACAATGAGAACTAATACATGTAATTATATTTATGGTGGTTATAGGTCCAGATGTTGGCTGAACTTAAATAACATGTACTAAATACATGCATGATGGTGTCAACTCGACTTGGGAGGAATTTTCAAACATCCATCAACTTTATAGCCACAACCTCTAGGGTAACCTTAGTCATCCATTTCTATTTTGATCCTCTTCATTAACGGACATGGAGCATTTGATTTGGTTATGATGTCTGAGATGGCTATGAAGTGGGTGTTTTAGTTGACTATTCCTCACAAAAAAGTGAATAATTTATATTTTAAAAACCCCACACAAATAAATCCATTTCAAATATAGTAGGTACATTCCAAAATTCATTGTGGTGCATTATTTTCTTTGTATACAGGGTTTTACTTCATTGAAGAGAAAAATATAGGATTCAATAGTACATTGAGGAGCTGGTGAAGGAGAAGCATTGAAAGGACATTGGATAGAGGGTGAAATCACATGTTAAAAGAGTGTCATGGCCAGGAAATTATAGAGATGTTAAGCCTCTAATTAAGCATGGATGATTAGTGAGTGCAATTTGTACATTTTGGGGCAAGCCTAAAACCTAGATATGTATCCTTCATTTGTAAACCACACTATTAGCTTGGTAGAGGAAGAGGAGGCCTCACCTAGTACCTAAGGAATAATGTAGTATTTCAATATGTATATATAGGGTTATTACTATTACTAAAGGTATTTCTTGAATTGAATATCTAGATGTTTTTTTTAATGTTGTAGAGAAAGGGAGCACAAAAGAAGGTGATCATATCGAGTATCTATTAAAAATTTATTCTTCCAGTGAAGGGTGTAGTGGGAATGGGAGTGGGGGTGGGGGTGAGCGTAGTGGGAATGGTGTTATTTATACTATATTGATGCCATTTCCAAGTGAAGAGGGAAGAATGAGGGTGTATACATCTCACAATGTCACATTTTATTCAAGGAAAGATAGTGGTGAATGGCTCTACTCTACCCATTGCCCAAATGAAACCAACGCTACCTTTAACTTAAGAAACACACTTTGTTTGTGCTCTGAACCAAAGATCTAATAGTTAATACATCTTTACAAAGGTCATAAATTTTTTTGGAGAGATGGGAATTGAATCTAGACATATAATTCTTATGCTTAAATTCATTTGAAGGTTCTACATCTCCCTAATATGCAACAGAAAAATAATAGATAATTCCTTTAGGTTACTTATATATTCCTTTATGGCGTGGCCATCTTCCACCTTCATATAGATTGACCTTATTATCTGTATAAAATTCTAAATTATCTTCTCTAGGAAGATTCATTAATATGCAAGGTAACTGATCTTTAGGATCAAGTCCTTGGTTAATCTCTTCATCTTCTATTAGGATATGACCTATTTTTACAGTTCTTCGAGAGGAAGAAGTAGAAGGTCTGTTAGGAGAAAGAATAGAAGAATTATTCATAGAGAGGGATATTGGAATAATATTGATGGTTTTACCATCACTCTTATGCATAGAGGCTTGACCTTTCATTTTGGGAGAAATTTTTTTCAACCAGTCAAGTTTCTAATCGGAAGGGATTTCGATAGAATTTATATGTCCTTTTTGTAATTGGACTATTCCACTAAGTTTGCGAGCATAAGGCATATTTTCTAAGATATTGGGATGGTTTGTGTTGATCATACTATACACAATGGATATGTTAATAGAGGCATACTTAAATTCCCCAAACATATCTAAACCTAAAAGAGAAGTAAACAAACCCCAACAATCTAGAGATCCAAACTTAACTTCTTTACAACCTTTATTATAGACTACGATAGAGAGGTTTGGACAGAACTAAAAACAAATAACTTCATCATTAAGTTGACCAAGATTGGATATTTGATAGGCATGTTTGAAACTAATTTGGTGTCTATCACACAAAGTTAGATATATTACAGGCTTTATATTACCAGGAATTAGTAGTGTAATATGTATACAGATAAGACCAAAATGGACAAATTTGACATCTTCATGAGATCTAATGTAATTGATCTCAGGTTTAGGTAGTAAAGATAACAAATTTGTTTGGAAGTTTCTTTTGGGCTTATAACTCAAGGTGAGTTCAACAAATTTGATTCTTGGTTTCACAAATGACAAATATGTAGACTTATAGACAAACTTAGACTTAAGAAGTTTAGATTTCTTATATACTTGTGAAGCTTTAATAGCTGGTGGCTTGTACAGGCTATGATCCTTTTCAAGTTTATCTTCTATGACTTTAATGTCAAGACATTCTGAAAATTGTTCAAGAATAAAAGGAGGAAGTTCATACATTCCTTATATTTTAGACTTATTGAGTATTTCTACTGTGGAAGGCATCTGGGATTTACCAAATTTCATTGATAAGAGGGTAAGGTTCTAGAAAGCAAGAAAATTCTAGATAGGGAAAATAAAAGTGCAGAGTAAAAAGGGCTTATGACAAATGAATAACGGCCAAGGACTCGATGCAATAACTTTCCCAAAGAAATTTTCAAAATAGAGAAACAAGTCTTAAGAGAATTCTTACAGATTTCTTCTTCAATAGAGAATTATGGCTCTGATACCAATCTTTTCATGTTAGTAGATGCTTCCTCCAATCTTCTTCTTAGTCTTTCATTTCTTTGATTATAGAGAAAACTCGTGATAGTAGGCAGGGGCAAAATGGCTACGACTTCACTATTAAAATTCTAACTTTACTATTAAAATCTTATACAAATATTTATTCAAGTTTCAAATTCTCAAGTTCCTTCAAAAGGGCAAGAGAAGAACATATGCTTGAGTAAAGCTACTATATTTCTAATGCTTAGAAATGTTTCGATGCTCTACCTCTAAGAGGGAGTCTTATTTATAGCATTTGGGAGGTCCTGCTTGGAATCTTTGCTAAGGTGGTGTCTATCCCATCATGCTTTACAATACAATAATTATCTATAGTGACATGCTATTAGACGTGCTAGATGAAGATGTCTAGCTCAGTGGGTCCAACATTGCTTCCACTTCAGTAAGCAGGTCATTTTCACTTATTGACTGAAAGAGACACCTTAGCTGGAAGGTACTAGAAATATGACAATGCTAGGGTCCAGCTTCACCTGAATGATAATGAGGAGTAATATAGAAATATTATTCCCATTCTAGCTATCTTCTGATGATTATATGTACCACTGTGTCTTGGTCATGATTTTCTTCTTCGTGAATACAGTGTGGACCGTATCTTGCTATCCATCAATAAAGATGTTCATATGGGATGAACTTAATTTGATCAGCCATGTCCATAAAGGGAATTTTAATAGCTTAGTAAATTGGTGAAATAGAAATTCACTATTGAGTTATTCAATAATGATTGTACCAATTTTGTGATGATGATCTGCATGTATTGTGGCTATGGAAGACATCTGCAAATCTTGTCCTGTTGCATAAGATATTCGAGTGTATCTTGGATGCAACCCTTCTCGGAGAATTTGTTCTTGAACAAGAATGTTCATAGATGTAAATCCTTAGTTGTAAATTTTAGTTAAATTGAAACTAGTATTGGATTGATGCATCAAAGTTGCAGGAGGATCTCTAGTTAGCCAATCAGATATTATGTTATCAATGCCTTTCATATGTTCTATAGAGAAGTTAAATTCGTTAAAAAAGCCCTGACATCTTACATATTTACTGAAACCATCTTTCTGACCATGATCTTTTTCTCTAAAAGTCAAAAATCTAGTACAATTAGTTTTTACAACAAAATGAGGTAGATGCAAAATTTTTAACATAAACTTCTCTAGACATTTCTTTATAGCATAAATCTCTTTGTCTGAGGAGATCCATTTGAGAACATTTGCACTGAAGACTCCGCTAGAGAATTCACATATGAATTCTTTATTTTTATATATACAAATTAGCATACCTCCCTAAGAAAAGTTAGAGGCATCAGTATAGACCACAAATTGGTTTGATTTTGGGATATGAAGTGCTGGAAGAGAAGCAACTTTAGATTTTATCTTTTGAATGGTGATTGTATGCTCATCCTTCCACTTAAAAGCTTTTTTCTTTTGGAGAAGTTCTTGTAGAATGAAATTGTCTTCACCAGAGTTAGGATAAAAACTATTTAGATAATTTAATAATCCCCAAAATGACTGAATCTTAGATTTGTCAAGCTTTTCTGGAAAACTCATGACTTTTTCTTTAATATGTGGTTGGATCTAGAGTTTGGAATCTTGGACAATCATCACAAGGAAGTTGCATTCTATTTTACAAAGCTAAATCTTTGTATTAGATAGAACTATCCCTACAACGTCTGCCAACTCTAAAAATCTTTGGAGGTGAGAGAGATGGTCAGTAAGAGAATTACTAAAAATTAGTATATCATCAATATACACACATAAGAAGTTAAAATTTCCCTTAAAAATGTTATCCATATGGGCTTGGTAAAATGCTGGAGCATTCATTAAGCCAAATAGCATAACAGTCCATTGATAATGGCTGAAAGGATAGCTAAATGCTATTTTTTCTCTATTGGCTTCTTTGACCCTGATTTGATAAAAGCTGGATTTGCAGTCAAACTGGGAGAAATACTTACATGTTGAAACTTTCTCCAATAGATAGCTTTTATCTGGAATAGGATACGGAAATGGTTGAGTAATGGCATTTAATGGTCTATAATTGATGACCATTATTTTCTTACCTCTCTTCTGTTCTGAATACTTATTGACCATAAAGGTATAGCAGCAGTAAGAAGAGGTTGATTTTTCTATGAAACCATTACTTTCCAATTCTTTGATTTGTAGTTCCATATCATTGTAATCCTGTGCTGGTATTGGGATATTTTTCCCAATTTTCACATATTTCCCTTCGGTGAGTTTGATGTCCATCTCAGGCATGGATTTGGACCAAAACTGACTATAACTCTATGTTTTTATAATTCTAGAATATGGAACATTACTAGTTAATTTTTTTATATGGATTTTTTTTAATAAAATAGAAACTATTGTTGTTTCTTTTTTATTATTTGAAGTACAAGAGGTATGAGGTGGTTTCATTGAATTTGGTTGGTAGATTTTTTGTTCTAGTATGAAATCCTTAAATATATGGCCAAAGTTCAAGGTCAGAATGAAATCAGGGAATTCCTGTACTAAAAATAAATGCCATTCATTAATTTTACAACCTCAATAAAGATAATTTTATTTTAATTTTTTTTAATCTTTGATGATTTGTAAGGTTGAAGAGATCATTTGAGTCTTGGAGAAATTATTTCAACAACAAATTTTCATGAGCGCTAAGATTTAGGAGGATTTTGAGTATTCTTTATCAAATGTTGTATTTATATTTTAGGGCAACTTAAGTATAATTAAAAAAATAACATCCTTTTTTAAATCCCACCATGTCAATAATTTTATATATAACATGATAAGTAATAATGTATAAATGTACAACACAATGATAGATAAACTGTTGAAAAATCCATTTTAATTTATGTTTTTAGTTTTAAATGAATATATATGTTTTCTAAGATTAAAAAGATTTTTTTTCATTTTCCTTGACTTAGTGTGTTTGATTTAGAGGTATGATCTCATATATCTTTAAAGAATAGTTTTCAGTGTTTTATTTAAAATAATAATATTTTATTAAAAATAAATAATTAAAAAAAAATATAATATTATTTTTAATTTATTTTAAGTTCTAAGAAAAGTTATATATATTTTATTTTTTTAATAAAATTAAGGTGTGTTAAAATTTTGATTTATATTTTGGTAAAATGAAGTGTATTTGATAGAAAATGAGTTATTTGTAGAACTTGTAGAGGAAATAGCCTTTTTTCAGTTGAGATGAGGCTTGGGCAATTGTTTTAATTAAAAGTATGTATTATTGTTTCCTTCACGCTAATTTTTATTGCACACATAAACAAGTTGAACTTGAATTCAATGCCTTATGCTGTATTGACATTGATATTTATAGATAATTATATAAATATTGTTTTTGGTAAATAATAATAAAGGAAAAGGGACCCTTACCCTATGGTACAAAAGGATTTAGTTAGAAAATTAGAGAAAAATAGACAAAGGAAGCCTCTAGGAAAACATAGGGAGATAGACAGAAACTCTAAAAGCCTAGTAGCATCAAGGACAATAAGCCATATAAAAGAGAGAAGACCAAATAAATAAATTCCAAAAGCTACACATCCCACATTAGTCTGGGAGTGCTAGAGGGAAGCACCACCATGAAACCACTCTTGATAAGTATGATATTCCAACACCAGAATCCTTGGTCACTAGTCACTAGAATATCATTTAAGCACTAAGACTACAATACACAATCCAAATGTTATACCACTAAATCCCTCGATGACAAATTGAATAAAATGGAATTTGTAGTGGGTCAAGCCTTTTCTAATTAATTTGATGCATTCTTCCCAAAGATGGGGTCTTCATATTACTAATATTCATTAGGAGGAAGGTGAAGAGATCCAAAGTTAGCAAAAAAATTGTTGGAGAGTTTGTCTCATGATAGTTATGGGAGAAAGAAATGTCATAAAAATGGAATGACATGGAGGATATCTTGATTCATTAAATTGAGCTGGCATTGATTAGTTATTCTCATTTTAAAATTATTAATAATCAATACAAAATCATATTCCATGAATAATTTCCTGAAATTTGAATCATAAGTGGTTATCAGACCTTTGAGAATAGCTAAAGTTTCAACCAAATTGTTAGAAAACCATGAAATGTTGAATGAAAAGCATGAAGCACTTGTCCCACATAATTTTTAAATATTCCTCTTCTACTAGAAATACTTGGGTTACCATTGGATGCCCCATCAAAATTTAGCTTGAGATAAATTTCAATTGAAGGCTTCCAAGAGGCCAATAAACTTATGTAAATTTAGGAATGGAGAATGAAGTTGTTTTTCTGTAACTTCCATTTTAATAAAATATGTAGATCCTCTCTAGTGGTTTTATTTTATGTGGTAACACTTTAGCCTTAAAGATATCTTGAATGAGCACCTTGATTTTAAGTGAGAGGAGATATTTAGATAGGGACATGTTCCTAAAGACCCTATTGTCAGAGACATGCCATTACCTAGATACTTTTAACTTGATGCCCTCCTCATATCTAGTTAATTTCAAAATTACCTAAATAGAGTTGGTTTCTACCCAAAGTATGTTCATTTTATTAAATAACCAAGACTAAATTCTCTAAGGAAAGGAGAAATGAAGGAGGACTTGGTTTGGAGTTTCTAAATTATCTTTATAGAAGATGCACCAAGAGGGCCCCCAAAAACCAATCCTTTGGAGTTTGCCCCAGAAAAGATATTTCTTCTTCATGACAAATGACATATTTACATAAACTTTAGGAAGACCTTGAGGGATCCAAAATTTTTACATAGGCCCATAAAGGCGTATTTACATGAGAGATCAACTTATTGTAGCCTCGTTTCACTAAAAATTTATTGTAAGAATCTCTAGACCATTTTAATCAATTATCCTCCATTAAAATGTTGATATGGTGAGAGTTCAAGAATAATTTGAAAGAAATTAGAAGATCATAAGAATGGTTGGCAGTATAATGACTTGGATTTTTCTATCTTCTCTGAGGGCATCATACCCTTTGGGTTTCAACCCAATAATTACAAACTAAAGGTCTCCATAGGTTTGAAAAATACTCTTCTAATATGTTGAAGGAATGATAATTGTAGAGAGGGAACACACTAGACCATGCATCCTTCTACAAGTTAATACCAATTTTAATAACCTAATAGAGGGAATTACAAATAAGGAGTCTACATTTCCCAAGGAAGTCCCATATGAGAGACCCATACATCTAATGCTCTGTACAAAAATATGAGCGAAATCATTTACATTATCAAGATACTTTATTCAAAGCAAGATGCCCCAAGTGTTGTCCTGATATACTCTCCATATAAGTTTTGCTCTTAGAGATACATTCATATTAAACAAATTTCTAATTCTAGGCCCACCTTTTGATTTAGTGAAGCATACCTCTTCTTGTTTCATTAGAGTAATTTTCTTAGACTCAAAATGACCATTCCACAATTTTTTTATAATGTTAGCTAATTTGGATTTTACGCTAAGAGGAACATCCAAGATTGAAATCATATATACTAGAATTGTTTGGAGAACAACTTAAATTAATTTAATTTTTCCTACCTAGGAAAGCCATTTTCCTTTCTAAGAAGCCAATTTATTCTAGAAGGTTATGGTCATGTTATCCCAAAATAATTTTTTAACCACCCATTAAGGAGGGGGATCTCCAAGTATTTTATATGAAGAGAGCCTAAGTAAAAGCTAGGAATTTGTTTGATATTATTTTGATTTTGGGGTGAAGTGTGGAGGAAGAAAATTATAGAATTAGAAAGGTTAATCCCTTGACTTGAAGCATGTTGATAATGATATGAAATTTTCCTCAACACTCTAGCTTCTTGAACATGAGTAGAGTTTTCTAAAATCATATCATCCACAAACTAACCATGAGAAAAGTTTACATTCTTAGTAATATTGAAGCAACTAATGATATTTAACTATTTTATGTTTAATAAGGCTCTACCCAAGGCTTCAACCATGCTGATGAAGAGGTAGGTAGAGGCAATATAGCTTTGACATAGACCTCTTAAAGCATTGAAAAATCTAGTTGGGATTCTATTTACAAGAACATAAAACATAGGATTATAAACTAAAGACTTGATCTAATCACACTAAACCTTTAAGAACCCAAAATTCCTAAGGATTATGAAAATAAATATCTATTTAAACCTATAATATGCTTTGTTGATATCAAGTTTGATCATCATTATCACTTCCTTATTAAGTTTACCTGAGTGAATAATCTTGTGCAAAATAACCACTCCTAAGATTTGCCTATTTTGGATAAAACCTCCTTATTATTCTAAAATAAGAAGAGGAAGGAGAATTTGGAGATGATTAGCCAAGGATTTTGAGGTAATGTTATAAATGGTGTTGTATAGGGCTATAGGTATGAAGTTGTCTAGAGAGCCCACATTAGAATTATTGGGGATTAGAGCTAGAAAGATGCACTTAAAATCATTCAATTTTTTTTATTAAGAATATGGATTATTGGCAGCTTTGAAAATATTTTTTTATAATTTTTCAAAAATGTTTAAAAAATCTTAGAGGGAACCCATTAGGACTCAAGGCATTTTCACTGTCCATACTCCAAAGCACAGTCTATATTTATTTTTATATGAATGTCATCATTAAATTAAAAATTTGATTATCTTGATAGTTTTTCTAATAATATTATCAAATTATTTTTTCTTTAAAGAAAACTTTAGGGAGTTGTCCTTAACGAAGTCTCAAAAAATGGAGAACCTCCCTTTTAATCACATTCATATCTTTAGTATATGGACCCCTACTAGTTTTGAGTTTAGATATCCTATTATGATTATGAGTAACCAAGGTTGATTGGTGAAATAAATTAGTGTTACGATCTCCTTCCTTAAGCCAACACTATATATGTTTATTTTTATAAAAATCTCATAGTTTACCAAAACTAAGTTTAGTTTTACACTTAGCTATTTTTCTATATGAAGTGAGGTTATGTCATGATCCACCCTCTGCACTTGGTCTTGAAGGATCTGAATATTGAACTCAATGATAAATTTACCTTTAAAGATGTTCCCAAATACTACCTTGTTCCATTTACATAGGTGTTGTCTAACATTTCTCAGCTTGTGATCTACAATAAACATGTTGGTGCTACGTCTAGAGGCTGGTTCCTTCCACCAATATTTCATATGGTCCATCAAATTTGGACCCTTTAGCAACATTAATTAAAATATAAAATTCATTTTGAAAGGAGATTTATCTCTTTTGATAGTGAGGGAAATAGGTAGATGGTCAGACTATGAGACTTTTAGAATATCCGAGTGAAGGATCTAATTTTGGTTTAGCCAATGATTAGATACCAAGAATTTGTCAATTCATATAGCAATATTTCCAAAATAAATAGTTCTATTAATCCAAGTAAAGGATCCAAATTTAGGCTCAATGTTTCAAATATTATTTTCACTGATAAATTTAATGAAGTCTAATTATGATTGAGTATTTCTCTAAGTCTAACCTCTTTTATTATGATTTCTCAAGATACAATTGAAGTCACCAACCAACATATATTGTTCATCTTGAAAATATTTCAAGACCATTGAGATTTCCTTTCATAATAAGTTTTTAGAAATTAGGATTGAATGAACATACACATTTAAGATGAAAAAATACATATTCTTTTTGAGGCTTGAGATCTTAAGGTAGATCTAATATTTCCTAAAGTCCACAATTAAGAAAGTAATTGAATATTTGTTGAAAAAGTTTCAAAGACCACCTAATTAATGCTTAGCTACAATATAAAATAAGGTAAAGAGTTTGAAGGATTTAGAACACTTGTTAAGACAAATTGCTTCAGGAATCTTAGTTTCTTGGATAAAAACTAAATCTAGGATTTGGATTTAAAGTTATCATTTGAGAAACATGGTTAAATTTGTAGATTTATAGTTGTCTTACTCTTTTGAGGTGAGATAAATTCTAGGTGATATTTTTACATCACCTCAAAAGGGGGCATATTAGTGGGGGCATGCTTGGAAAGCATGTTCTCCACACTTTGCACAATTCTCAAATTCAATGGGAGCATGTCATATGGACAATGCCTCCACACGTTCATATTTTTGAGATTATAGTGGGGGCATACTTTGAAAGCATGTTCTCCAAATTTATTCAGTACTTATACCAGTTTGTAGATTCAATGGGGGCATGTCATTTGGACATGGACTCCACACATTCATATTTTATAGATTACAGTGGGGGCATGCTTTGAAAGCACGCTCTCCATATTTATTCATTATTTAGTACTTATACCAATTTGAAAATTTAGTAGGGCATGTCATATGGACATAACTTTAACACATTGTGATGACACTGACAAAGGTTCTCATTATATGGTCATCATCAAGCAAAGATTTTTAGAGGAAAAAATTGGTGATAGCAAGGATATAGAAGACTAGATATTGTAGCACAAAAAAATATACCATATTTACCACCACAACCATGAAGAAATTTAAAGGATCCAACACATCCCCATAAAGACCCAACCATACAACCTACATTGTGTTTTTATATCAGAAGGTAGATTCGAAGTGGATCATGTCATGCTCATGTTATTAAGCCTAGTCAATATATAGCTTTCACACCACTATGGATCCATGCATTGCAGGAGGTGCTTGGTGGTTGAGTAGATGGAGTGACTATTGGTGAGTAAAATGTATTTTATTGTGATTATTTTGTTTTTAGGTAGATAGATATAGATACATGCTATATATATTTATATTTTAGAGATATATGTAAGAGTTGATGTAACTTTTGGTTTACTTTTTGTAGATGTTGCAGTGGAGGAGACCAAATGGGCAACTATGGTGGAGACTACCCATCATGATATATTAGATTTCATGTGACCATAGCATGATACTATGAAAATGGCTGATCCTTGGTGCCTTCAACACCTACTTATGCTAGTTGGTTTTTATTGGTCAATGATACAACTCAAGAGTTGTAGATACTATCAAATGTAGCTTAGGTAGTAGTACCAATAAGAGTTGGTGATATGGATATCTGAGCATGGAATTCAATAAACCATGAGAGATCCACTCACTTGGATTGATCTAGATAGTTAGCATAGGTTCAAGTCTAGGTGGCTCAACTATAGGGACAGGTGGAGGGTCTACGATAACAAACATGATCACTATAGTGATATTTAGAGAGGGAAGTCTTAGGGCTCTATGGGTAGTGTAGCACATCCACATTATGGACCTCATCTTTAAATCTATTATTTTTAGTATGATTGTATTGCGTTGTATTTTATAGTTTTTTTATTTGTATATATAAAGAGATGTGTTATGGATGAATCATAGATGTTTATATATTTATTTATTTTCTTTCTAGCACATGTATTGATCATTATATATGCTATGAGAAAATATATGATTTGTGTTATTATTTTCTATAAAATGTTAACAAATACATGGTAAAAAATATTGATAATCAGAGAAATTAGACGTAAAGAAAAATCAAAATGTGAAACCAAAATTACTAATATATAATACTTGTAAAAGATGTCAAAAATGAACAAAATGTGAATGATGAAAAACTTAAATGGCAATGAGAGAAATATAAATATAAGATAAGAGCACAAAAAAAAAAATGTAAATGAAATAAAAATATCAATGTAAGATAAGAACCAAAAAATATATGCAAATGAAAGAACAACAAGAGATGTGAAAAATTTAAATGGAAAAACAAACTTAGGGATTGTGCTAGTCTATAATGTAAAAGAAAATGGTTGTTTATAGCAAAACATGACACATAGTTGTTATAGGAAGGCCTACTCTTGTTTGAGGTCTTGTAGTTCAACTCATAAAAGGAAAACCAACAAGATGTAAAAATAGAGGGTGTTTGTAGTAGATAAGGGTATTTTGTGAGGAAGGTCTAGTCCTATCCAAGGTATTAAACTACAACTCATAAAAAGAAAACCAATGAGGTGTGATCATCTATTATATTATATTCATCAAGGGGGAATATGAGGGATTATATGGTGAATGGAGGGAATGTAAATCACCACATAGTCATTGTATAAATGCTTAGTATAAATGAGACACACAAAGAAAATGTAATGTTATTCTGATGACTCAGACCTTATATCATGCTTAGAATGTTATAAACTTGATTATAATATATCTCTACAAATTTTGGACCTGTGCCTATTTTCCAACTACCCAAAACTTACATCCCAATCATACACCTATGTAGACACAAGTGCCATATCCCAATGCAAGTTTCCAATACCCTAAAGTCATCTAATTTATAAATGAAACATATACCTATGGTTGGTCTAAGTGCTTTAATGTGAGATATTTTCCAAAGGTATTGATATATATATATATATATATATATATATATATATATATATATATATATACAAGATAAACCTTCATTCATTCATCAGCTATAAACTTATTTCCTACTCACAATATAACTTACCAAAGGCATTCAGTCAAACACTCAAGTGAGAAAAAATTCCCTATTTTATCTTATTTTCATATCAGTCATAGGGAAAACACATCTACAAGTTAGAGGTATTGAAGGAGAATCCCATGAGCCACATTTTCAAAGTTACAAGATAAGACACTCTATGCACTTCTTTATCACACATTGCATGATACACACATAAGCCAACATGTAAGGGAGAACTACATAAGTCTAATTTACTCTTTAGAGTATTTACTATATAAGTATTAGTCACTAACATTAGAGTTTTTGGACTAGCTCCACACCATGTTCCCACCAACCAATTTTACCATAGCCACTATGAAGATGAAGAACTAGGGTTTTCTCATTTGATAAGGAATGATAGTCCATGACCCAGATCTAAATGCACCAGAGCAAAAGTGACACACGACTTAAAATCATCTAGGTGGTTGCATATATTTTTAGTAGGTATTTCATACTAGACACATGTGTAATATCTAAATAGAAGCATTAATGAAACTATCCTAAGCTGATGCAAATGTCCACATTTACAAAGGTTTAGGTAATAACCATACTGAGAGGATAATGTTCATTAGGAAAATATGTCTAGGAACAACACTCATAAATGAAGTACCAAAAATAAAATAAACTCATTAATCAAAATATATAAATTCATATAGTCACTCATTTTTAGATGATAATTTATACTCTATACACTTGGGGTAGAAGTATGAGAACTTTGGAAACATTTTTTTCTTAAACTTAGATAGGGATGCATACATAACAATTCAATACAAGCTAGTTTGGGTAAAATGAAAATACAAATTAAGGAAAAGAGAAAGGATGACACATCATCCAACAAATATATAATGGATTTTACATATCTAAGCCAAAAAAAATTCAAAACCACAGGGTGGCCATAACACAAATCATAGAAAACAAGTAAATGAAGAGGTAAGCCAAATGACCTTACCACTCTTGAAAACTACACTTAAGAGTATGAAAAATCTAATTTAAACAAGGATATGTTGAAATTATAATGTCTAAGGGAACCTAACATGGATCCTCCTCATGAATCCCTTAAAGATATACACTTTTTCAAGTCTTCAACACTAGCAACTTCTCTTCCCTATGCTCCTTCTCCAAGATTTTCTTTCTCTTTTTCACTTATGGTTTTTTCCTCATCTTCAGAAATGATAACAAGAGTCCTAAAAAATAAGGATTTAATTCTTCATATATACAATAATCATCCCTAAAAATATTAATGGGAAGGAGACATGTGTCCCTTCCCATTTCTTGTTTTAAGGTCAATAAGACTTCCCCATTCTTAACTCTACTTACAAGCCCATGTGAGCAAACAAGCAATCCCATGACTTAATAAATAAGCTCTCTATCCAAATCCATAGATGGAACATGGGATTCCCATAAAGTCCTCAAAGGTTTCTTGGAAGACCATCTTACCTTCTTATTGTTCTAAGGAAACCAAAAATCAACCTAAAATATCAAATATTTACTTTAAGGCATTCCAAAAAGTTGGTCATCCATCTGAAATTTGAGTAAAAATTGGAGATTTAAGTGGATAAACATTCTTAACTAATGAAATATAACTTAAAATAACACTCCTAAGGTTTAGGAAATGAAGGTTTGAATAATATGTAGGGGTGAATAGCACAAAGTGGTTCAGGAACATCTACACTTATGACTAGGTCCAAATCAAGGTATACAAATTGGTTAGAGTCACAATAAGGTCAATTAGATGTGTCACCACTCTACCCATGATGTGCTCATGCCTACTAGATGTATTTATGTAGACTAACATAACTCTATCTTGTATGTGAGATTGCTAATTTTTTAGGTTATGATAAGGTTCATAACACTTAGGAGAATGCATGTTAGCCATTATCTATTATTTCAAGGACATTTTATCATATGTTTTTAGGAACACAAAGACCAAATAACCCAATCTAAAATTCCTTTAATTGCATTATTGATCTACTTATTTCTTCATTTAATACTTTACCATTTCTAAGTTCTCTCTTAGTTTGGCTAGTTACTCTTGTTATTGGTGAAAGTGTTTGTAAATCTCAAAAATTTGGATGTACCTTCAAATATGAGGTGATGGACCCTTGGATACATGTCATGAGGATTGTACCCTCTACCTTAGTGACATGTGCCCATGTATTAATTTTTTAGACTTAGTGACATGTGCCCATTCCCCTTGTATTGTGTTCCCTTACCCTACTTTGTGTGCCTCATGTGTTTGTGTGTATGCTTTCATGTATGCCTCATGTCTAAGACACTTGTTTCTTGTTTGTTACTTCTATGCTCAATTTATGATGCCATGAGGGACATCATGCATCTCCAATTATTTATTGGATTCCTTGATGGACATCATGCACCATCCCCCAAGTAGCTTACTTAGATTATACTAAGATGTTGATGTTCATATACATGCTTACATTATTCCACTTACAGAGGTGTCAGACATCATACCCCATCCCCTAAGTAGCTTAATCAAGTTATACTCAGATTTGGGGCATCATGTGTGGCATGATCACTTCCATTTTAATTTTAGACATGAATAGACATAGATTACTACAACTCATTCCATAATCCATATGCTTAGATATCAGTTTGGGGGCATGTGCATGGGATATTGGTTCCATATGCTCAATTTTATACCAATTACTCTTAGAAGGAATGAAAACTCCATTTCATCCTCCATTTCATATACATCAGACACCATTTTCACCAATTCCATGAAGTGACATGAAGGTCCAGGACCAATTCTACCTTGATTCTAGTTCATCCATTCAATGGCATAAAAATCAATGCTACAGATAATCCCTTCTACCTCTGCCAACTTGGGTCACATAATTTGATTGGAACTAGCTTCAACACAATGAAAATTTTAAATTATTGGGTATACTCTTTTATTTCCAAACCTCCCCCTCTTGGCTTTGGTAGTATGTGGGAGATAGACTAGAAAATAAAATCCTATATTACGTCACCAAACCCCTCTCTCGCTAGAAAATTACAATTTTTATCCAAAGTGCTTGTAGCCACACATATCTACTAATTCTCCTAATGGGTTCCTTTCAAAGAGGTTGTGCACAATATTGAAAAATTAATTCATGATTTTATATAGACTAACCCATCCATTGGAAAAGGTTTTCATATAATTTATTAAGAAGTAGTTGGTATGGGCCTCATTGATATCTCATGATAAGGCTTTGTTTGGTGTGCCAAATGGATTGTTCTAGCCATTGAAGGCAAGGAGAACTAGAATTTTATAATCTAGAATTGTATCACTCAGATCTCCCCCTATGGAAACATGTCTTGTAAAGGTATTATCTTTGCCAACCACTTTATTCTTATCGACTCCTTCCAAATTATGGGCTCCTTTGTTATTAAGAGTATCTGGAAAGCTTGGGAAAAAGTCAAGCCTTGGCTTCTCTAGTATGGGTCTAAATTTTAGGATGGTCTCTCTATCAATAATCACTCTCCCTGGTGGTCCCCTATCATAGACATGTAAGTTTTGCCTCTTATCAAAGTGCCTCAAATTCATGCTCTCAAACTCTATCATAGAGGAATCTGCATCATGCAAGATATTTTTTGAAAAAATTATTGATTCTGGATTTAGTAGAATGATTTCAAAACAAAATTAAAACTATCATATGATGACAAAGAGTATTTTGAGGAAATGATTGTAGTTATGCCACTAGAATTCCTCCACAAAATCTTAGTCAACTCTAACCATCCCTGGTGGAAAGATTGGAAGTGATATAAAGAGATGCCTTTCTAAAATTATACTACTAGAAAAGGTTAAGAATGGCTCTCTCCTCACATACCCATTGTGTATAAGATCAAATAGAATTGGGGCATTTAATCTTCCCATGCCACTTTGGTTATACACTTCCAAATGAGTTGGTTTGCCTGTGCTGATCCCAAAATTTATCATTTTGCTTGGTGTCTTTTTCATCAAGGTTTACCTCTTGGTAAAAGGCTTGATCAAATGGGGGTGGCTTATCCCAAATGCCCTTTTTTAGGTTACCTGAAGACCATTATGCACTTTTTATGGTATTTATTGAAGGCCCAACATATTTGGACTTTGATACAAGGCTTTTTCTAACCCATCTAGATAAATAATTTTAACTGGTGCCATGTCATATTAGGATATAATTTGAATATACCACCCTGGTTTACCCAAGTATAGCTTGATTTTAGGGTGGAAATTTTGTTCTGGATATGGAAAAAACATATTTCAACATTATTTATGCATAATTTTATTGACTCCATGTTTTTTACTTATGATAAAACTACTATTATTTAAAATGTTCTCTTTCAAATTCAAGTGTAACCGAATAAAGTTATTATGGAACTTGATTACCTACAGTGGCTTCTTCACCTTTGGGGTGATGATCCAGTCTTCAATGGTTGGTTTTCATCTGATCCAATATAAATAGAAGCATATATTACAATTTTTTTATTTCCATTTGGAGAAATAAAAATGATGAGATCCAATAATGCTATCAACTTAAACCATGGATCCTTTTTAGGTGCTTCCCCTCTACCACCTCCCCAATACACAATCAGACTCCAAGACTAGGGATGACTTGTATGAGTGTTTGGTGATGGAATTTGGGTTATCTAATGCACTCAACACATTTATAAGGGTGATGAACATAATGCTATGAGATTAAATTGGTAATTTTGTGATTTTTTGTTTGATGATATTTTGATATTCAATAAGAGTAAGGAATAACACTTAAAACATTTGAGAATGGTGTTATATTTATTAATAATGTAAAATCTCTATGTAAATCTATTGATGCATAGACTAAAATACATGAAAATACGAATTGCACTTTTAAGAACCATTAAAGATATTTCTGAGCTAAATCAAATCATTAAAGTATTGTGCATCAAAGCACTAGGAAAAAAAGCAATATCCCAAAATAATTTAGGTAACTAGAAAAATTGTTGATTTAATAGAAAAAAACATACTTGTTCCTAAATATGGAGATCCTAGAAGTCCTATGATGACTGTGACTATTGGGAATAAGAATATTCTAAATGTGCTTGTATATATAGGTGCTGCCATAAACAGAATGACTATCAACATAGTAGAGTCTTTATCTCTCATAGGGATTCAACCTACCACAATTATCTTACATATGGTAGATCAATCCACTATTACTGATGAAGGAACCATAGAGAATGTAACAATCACCATAGAATCTTGGGAATATTCTATTGATTTCATGATCCTTCAACCTAAACCAAAGAGGGTAGGATATCTAATCATCCTTGGTAGACCTTGGTTAGCTACAGTTGAAACATAGATTAATTATAGATATGGAAACATGACCATTTCTAATGGAATTCATGCTACATATATATCTCTCTGTCCACCTACTAGACCTTCAATGGGTTTTTCTTAATAAATATGCGTGGATCAGCCTAAATAAAACCAAACTAGTGTGTCTTCCTTAGCCATGGTTACCAAATAAGAACATGCTCAAGAGTTTGAGGAACAAATAATAGAAGATTTAGATCAAAAAATCCTAACTCTGAAGTCTGATAGTTTTGATTATAACTACAATAGTTTTTATCTAAAGTCCAATAAATTTTCTCCAAAGACTAATAGTTTTGCTCCAAAGTCTGAAATCTTAGTTCCAAAGACTAGTAGCTTAGCTTTGAAGACTAGTATCTCAAATCTAAGGACTGATGGCTATGATCTGAAGATGAAAATCATGAATGGGAAGAATCCATCTCTATTATTGAAAATCAAGATAATTCTATAATAACACCAAACATGTTATCTAGTTCGTAAGACATTCAACAAGCCATAGTTGATTGGGTTCAAAATGGGTAGAGTTTATTTTTACATGATTTTCATTATCCATTGATCAATATGATTTTCATAAATGAAACCTTTTACAAGGATGTAGCCACACTTCATATGTTACTAACACACACATGTATATTTAATGCCTTGATGAGTGAATACAAATAATTAAATTCCATTATTCTAGCCACTAAACAAATTACAATCCAACTAGGTATACTATTAATTATCAATAGTTCGTTAACTGACCAATATGAGAGAAAAGTATTTGATGTTTTAGTATAACACAAAATAAATCTTGGAATTATAGTGACATGAAAGGAATACATCCCAGTGTCTGTACACATTACATCTACACTAAAAATGTTAGACTAGTCAGACAACCACAGCAGAGGATTAACCCAACCTTGAAAGAAATTATCAAGAAGGAAATAGAAAAACTATTAAAAGGTGGTTTTATCTATCTATATCTGATAGCGAATGGGTTTCACCTCTAGTTATTGTGCCTAAAAATAATGGAAAATGGATATTTTGTGTAGAATATAGATAATTAAACAAAGACACCATGAGAGACTATTTTCCCTTGCCTTTTATTGATCTAGTTTAGGATAATTTGGTACAAAAACAATATTTTTATTTTTTAAATGGGTTTAGTGGATACAACCAAATCAGAATAGAACCTAAAGATTAAGACAAAAAAATATTTACCTACCCTTGGGGAACATATGCTTATTCAGTCCTTCCTTTTGGATTGTGTAATGCACTTGCTACCTTTTAGAGAGCAGTGTTAGCCATATTTTTTGATCTCACAAATGATTGTGTGGAAGTGTATATGGATGATTTCACTATCCATGGTACTATATTTGATAATTTTTTGAATAACTTGGATAAAGTACTTAATAGATGTGAAGAACATCAAGTATCTTTGAGTCCTAAGAAATACATCATAATGGCTGATCAAGGGATAGTCTTAGGACATCATATCTCTTTTTAAGGCATAAAATTAAATCCCAAAAAGATTGAGAAAATTGATAACCTCCTCATTCCACAAATATAAATTGATGTTAAAAGTTTTCTTGGTTATATAGGATATTACAAAAGATTTTAGCAAGATAGCTCCTGCTATGTTTTCGTTGTTAGAAAAATAAATTGAATTTGTATGGAATAAAAATTGTCAAGAATATTTTGAAATATTAAAGAATAAACTCATGACTACTTTAGTCTTGAAAGGACCTAATTGTGAAAATCCTTTTCATATCTATATTTATGCTTCTAATACTAATTAGGAGCAGTCTTAGGTCAAAGAGATGAATATAGAAAGATGTATGCCATTTATTATATCAACAAGAATCTTAATCCCATAGATAAGAACTACACTACCAAAGAAAAATAGTTTCTTACTTTTGTGTATGCTATAAACAAGTTTAGGCATTACATTACTAGTTATTAAGTATTCATCTATATAGACCATTAAATAATTAAGTACTTAATGAATAAACTAGTAGTGAGTGAGAGAATAATTATATGGCTATTGATGTTATAGGAATTTGACATAACCATCATAGACAAACCAGGAAAGTATAATGTTGTTGCTAACTTTTTGTCTAGATTGATCACTACAAGTGAAGATGAACCTGTGGAAGATTTTTTTATAGATGAACAACTATTTTCCATATCCACATACTCCCCATGGTTTATAGACATGACAAATTACTTAGAAATAGGGAAATTTCCTCATTCTTTTACCTCTAAAGAAATAAAATATTTAGTTAGAGCTAATTCTCATTTAAAATGGTTTAAAGGCATGTTGTTTAAAATTGGACCCTATCATATACTTTACAGGTGTGTCAGAGAAGATGAAGTGTATGACATCATTAGAGCATGTCATATTAAACTAAGAAGAGGGAATTATTTAGTAAAAAGGACAAATTATTAAGATCTTTAGTGTAGGTTACTACTATCCATCTCTTTATAAGAGCATCAAAAGGTTTATATGGCAATGTGATCCTTGCCAAAGGATAGGTAAGCCTAATCTATCCTATGAAATACCTATTCATATTTATATAAGTTTAGAACCATTTAAAAAATAGGGTTTGGAATTTATTAGACCAATCAACCCACCATCTCAAAGAAAAAAAAATTTATTAGTGTGTATTTATTATGTTATTAAGTGGGATGAAGTGCAGGTACTCACCTTTGTTAGGGAAGAAATGGTTGCTAATTTCCTATACCATAAGATAATGCCAAGATTTAAAGCTCCCAGATCTATTATTTCAGATCAAGGACCCCAATTCATGTCCAACATGATCAAATATTTTATAGAGCTATACGAAATCAATCACAAGAAATCTTCATCATATCATCCTAAAGCTAATGAGCAAGTGGAAGTCACCAATCAAGAACTAGAAGACATCCTAACCGAAATAGTGAACAACATAAAAGACTGGGTAGAATAAGTAACTGAAGTAGTTTGGGCATACAATACAACAAGGAAAAAAACTTTAATATTTTCTCCATATGAACTTGTGTATGAAAAGAAACTTTTATTACCAATAAAATTTGAATTGTAGACATTGAAGGCAATAAATGATATGATAATTGATCTTGATGAAGCACAAAAAGAAAGAATCATGTAACTAAATGGTTTGGATGGACTAAGAATGGATGCACTCAATCAAACCAACATGATCCAAAAATAGAGAAAGCAATGGCATGACACTCACATCAAAGAAAGACAATTTCAAGAGGGAGATTAGGCACTTTTATTTGATTCTAAATTTTAAAATTTGAATGGTAAGCTTAGGATAAGATGGTTGGGACCATACCTAATCAAAACTATTTTAAAAAATAGCTCTATCTAACTTCAACCAATTAATGGTGACCAAAAGATACTTTTGGTCAATGGTCATAGGATTAAGGTATACAAAAGACCTCTCGGAAAGGAAGAATTTATTGAGTAGAACCAAGACCAATTTGACATTGTAGAAGAACCTAGTTCTTCCACTAAAGCCAAATGATATTTTAAACAAACATCTAATAAAGGAGTGCTAAAAACCAACAAATGGTAGTTTTCATCTCTTCAAAATAAAAAAATAAAAAAAATATATAAAAAATAAAAAATACTTAAAAGTGAAAACCAACAAATAACACTCTTTAGGAGAAAAATTATGCAATAAAATATAAATTATTGTTAACTAACATATATTCTCAGGCTTACTTATCCTTGTAGGATAGATGGTACCTCTAAAAGATAGACATGGATTTGTATGAAAAAGGTACAATTGTATTTATTTTCCCAAAAGATTAGGCATTTTTTGTTTCATGTCATGTATGTGTAATCATTAGGTAGTCAAAACTTTTTAAATGGATAAGTTTTAGTTATGTCACATGGATATGATGAAGTCAACAACACCATCACTAAATTTGAAGATCTGATGTGATGGTATGTTCAAAAGACCTTTTCAAATATATTTGATGAGACAGTGTTTTAATGGACCTTTTCAAAAAAAGATTTGATGTGATGTAAAAAATCATTGTGATTATTGCTCCAAGTGATACCAATTATGATATTTACACCACATCATTGATAATGACTAGATAAAGTGTCTTCCCATTAAATCTCACATGCTCTAAAGTGATCACCATAATTATTTCCATAATTCTTTTCATAGTCTCATAATATACCCTAGTTTTTAATTCATTATTGCATTGTCACTACTATCCATTATTGTGTCATATCCCTAATTTATTTCCTTGCCATATTTCATGTGAAATTATGAGCTCTATTTTTTCATACTGTAATCAAATTTTCTAGTAAATAGCGTTAGCTCTGAAGATGGGTGTGTTTCTGTCTAATTTTCATTTTTTCTAAGGTGTGAAAAGAAAAAACTATTTAAGAAGGGTGTGTAGAAGAATACTTATTGAATGTGTGCATGTTGAATATAGATTATGTGAGAACTCCTCTTTGGATAGGAAATGATGACCTAAAATAAGAAAGTACTACCACAAAACTTTTTGGTTAGAGAAGTAGTTGGGTGGATTTCCTAGCGTGAGCTAGATCATAAAAGTGAAAGCTTTTTAGGAGGCTATCAATCTACCTATTTTTAAAACTTAAATTTTTGAATAAAAAATAAATATAATTGAATTTAAAATAATAAATAACTAAAATTAAAATAATTAAATAATAAAAAATAAATGAATTAAGACAAGAAAGTTAAGTGATTTTAAAATAATGACTAAATAAAGCAACTAATGCTGAAAATTAGTCAAAATAAGGTTATGGTTTTAGTTTGGAAATTTAACAAGGGATTAAAGAAAGGTGGTTTGGTTGGTTGGTTAATTATTAAGGTAATAAAAAGGTAAGGGGTAAAATGGGATAAATGGGTGAATGGTTGATGAGGTAAGAAGGTAAATAGTTAAGATGGCAAAGGGAGAAGAGGATCAAGAGGGTAAAAGTGGCAAAGGTGTAAATAGATAAAAGATGGTAAGGGAGCAAATGGATTGAGATAATGAAATGAAAAAGGGAAAAAATAGACAAGTGGGGATGAAGAGATTAAAAAGACAAGGGGATGATAAAATTAAATTAAATAAACAAAATCAAAAGTTACCTTCCAAACTTAAAGAAAAATGTTGTTGTTGAAGATGTCTTGAGGCAATTTTGACAGAGCTTCATTGCTTTGAATTATTTTTCTTAAAGATTTGGATGACCTCTAAAATGATGACCTTATTCAAAGACCTAAAAAAATATATTAATAACCAAATAATAACTTCTAACTTAACCTCGGGTGAAGGAGAGGGGGGTATTTATAGCATGTGTTGTGAAGAATCATGTCAAAAGAGGGAATAATAAAAGTATGGCACCATTTTCTATGTGGCGCATGAATGAGTCAAAATATGAGGTTGGTGGGATTCCCACCTTGATCATGGGTATCCTATTTGGGTTGGTGTGTCTCCCACCTTATAAATTAATCTAATTTTGAATGGGAATCATACACATGGGTCTAAATGAGGCCAAAGACTTTTCACCACCTTTTCTTGTCTTCATCCAATAACTTAAAGAGATGGCACACAAAATGTGGAATAATTTTACATGTGGTGAATGAATGAGTCAAAAGATGAGGTTGGTGGGATTCCCACCTTGATCATGGGTCTCCCATGTGGGTTGGTGTGTCTCACACATTTCACATGAACCTAATTTTTAATGGGAATCATGCACATGGGTCTAAATGAGGCCAAAGACTTTTCACCACCCTTTCTTGTCTTCATCCAAGCACTTAAAGAGATGACACACAAAATGTGGCACCATTTTACATATAGATACATGAATGAGTCAAAATATGAGGGTGGTGGGATTTCCACCTTGATCATGGGTCTCCCATTTGGGTTAAAAAGTCAAAAATAGGTTCCCTTTATCTTTTCCAAATCACTAAAGAGGTAGGTATCTCATTTTGAAGGCCACTTTCATGTGTGAAGGAAAAATACATGTTTAATAATGGCCCCTTAAGGGGAAATTCACCATATTTCAAGGAGGAACCCTTGTGATTCTTAAATAAGGTCATTAATCACCTTGGGAAAGGGTCCCGGGTGGGGTATGATTTCCCACATCAAGCCACTTCACTTCTAAGTCATGTCACTTGCCATATCACCACCCAAATCACCTTCCATATCACTTACCATGTCACATGCCATGTCACTTGTCATATCACTTGTCATGTCACTTTACATGTCATTATGAATAGTGATAGTGGGTCCCATAGTGAATAGTGATAGTGAGTAGTACTTTTAAATAGTATTTTGGAATAGTATTATGTGAATAGGAGAATAGTTATTTATTTGGGTTAAGAGGGATTGGTTAATGGTTAAGAAGGTTTAGGGGGTCTTTAAGGGGTCTTAAGGCATTTAGTCATTGAAAACTATAAGTGTGCAATTTTCTAGTGTCTACATTTTGCCCTTTTTTGTTATGCAGCTTTGAATTAATAAGATGAAAAAAAAAACATTGGTTGGTCAAAGGTTAGTGTGATCTAAGTGTGGGAGGAGATGTTCCCCCTTAAATTGAGAGTCAATGAGGAAAGGCTAAATTGGGTGTAGGTTTGATAAGTATTTGGTGGGCACTATGCGGTGCTGCAAGGTAGTTAGGAATGTGAAATGCCAATGGGTTCACAAAATGTGACTAAACACGATAGTAAAGATTACACAAAGACTAAAGCTAACAATGTTGATAAAAATAAGGTCAAGTTTTAGATAAACATATGATAGGGTAACCAACCCATAACATTAGTCATAGTTGATCAGATTAAGCCTATTGAGTCATCTAGATAAGGTTGATGTTGTTCACAAGTATCTAGGGTAGGAAGTGCTCCTACAAAATAATACAAATAGTCTAGTTGCACATGAGGTGGGGTGTAAAAAGTACAACACAATAGGCATAGTTAGTGTAGTCAAAAAGACCAAGTCAAGGTCATTACAAAACATGTGAAAATTTCATGTCAAAAATGGCTAACATTAAGGTGGACATGGGAAAGTGGGTTGGTTAGTTGGAATGGGGTCGCTGAGCAGACTCCATATGCACTAAGCAAGGGGATGCTTCCTACATAGTTCTATAGACATAATGTCTAAAATGAACTTCAAGCCTAATTTAGTTCTTCTAAGGTGGGGAGTGCTAGTTAACTTGGTTTCCCTAATTTGATGTATCATGTAATTAAGTTTGGTTGAAGCCAAAGGGTGGAAAAGATGGATATCAAATAGCTGTCTGATTGGTTTGGTAGAAATGGTGGATAAGATTACCTAGGATGTAATTAGATGATTGCTTCAACTATGAAAAAGGAATCTGTAGCCATGGATAAGCAAGTTAAATCATGAAATGTTTGCCACCATTTGTTAAAAAAAGGGGGAAATATGATTTAATAGGCTTTATAAAATATGGTACTACTCAAATTACCATGATGAATCGATGGGTTCTTTCATCACCATCTAATTAAGTTAACATTGTGCACACTCCAAAACAATGTCATTAATAGGATATGGAAGGGTATTATTCAATTTTTTGGGGAAGCAAACTAGCAGAATGGGTAAATGATAGTGGTAAAGATTCAAACCCTTGACCCTTGAGCTAGTGGGGACTTAAAATAAGTAAGCATTGCATTTTGAGGGAATTAAGAAAAAGAATTTGATAGGTTTTTAGAATATGGAGTGAGGTGAATAATAATAATATTAATTAAATGAGGGAGCAAGTTTAATTATGAATGAAAATAAATGGTATAAATGGAAAACTGAGAGGGAAAATAGAAGAAGAATGTATGAAGACATACAGATTAGGGAGTTAAAAATGGGGGGAGAAATAGGTCTAAAAGAGACCAAGGAGGGAAATAGTTTTGTGGAAGAGGGGACTCCTATAATAAGTTACTAGGTGGAATGAAATTAAAGAATAAGGCTATTACAATGCATAGAAGGATGTAGGCCAGGTAGGGAGAATCAAGGGAAATTATTGGTTGGGAGGTTGGTCATGTGAGAGGGTATAGATAGCATCCCACATGGGTATACCAAATCCTCCAGTTGAAGGTGGTTTTAGTTTTGATTCTAACATCTCTGAAGGTTTGAGTAAAAGAGATATGAAATAGACAAGACTAGAAGGGGTGGGGAAGGAATATTCATCCTGATGGCTTAGTGGTGCTTAGGCTCACTTATTGGTTATATGAGCCTATGAACCTGGCCAATTATGTTATAGATCTATAGGATTGGTATATGTCTCATAATAAACCAAATTCAAATGGAATACCTTTGAGGCCATAACATGCTATATGTTATGATCATATAAGAGCAAAATGGGTAGAGGGTTTAAAAGGGAAAAAGGTGATAGTTAGGGTGAAGGGAGTAGCTAGAGAGGGACAAAAAAGAGGATCTAAGTGGATCTAAGATCAACATGCAAAGGCATCAAAGGAAAAAAGGAATGCACCTAAAGTAATGAACCTGATCAGAGTTTATGAATTAAATCAAGGGCATAAAGGATATGAGGAAGTAGATTAGGATATGTACGTAAAAGTGGTATAACTAGTGACTACAGTCTGAGGAGATGAAGGTTTAATGGGAGAAAATAAGGGAGATCCAACAAACGATGAGGTGAAGGTGGACTAGGAGATGGATGAAGAGATAGGTAGAGAAAATAATGAGGTCACAAATAAATGTAAAGGTAGAGAAGGATGGAAGGAGCCATGCATGGACATATAGGATGACAAATAAGGCTAGGAAGAACAAGGAATGTCATCAAGGGAGACAAAAAAAATTAAATGAAACGGAGAAAAGAGAATAAAAATAAAATGTAGAAGATGGGGGGTGAGGGATGCACTAAATAATGACAAATTGGAGAATTGAAAAGGATGGGGAGAAAAGTGTAACAATCATGGAGGATAAGGGGATGATGAGAAATATGGGTGGCCATGAAAGGTTTGAAAACAAGTCTAAGAAAAGACAAAGGAGAAAATAGTTTGGTGATGCAAATAAAAAATAAGGTAATAAATGGAAGAAAATAAAATAGGAGGAAAAATGAGTGAAATGAGGACACAAAAAGGATGATAGGAGAGTGAAGAATTAGGTTGTATATTGACCAAGTAAGCATGGATGATGATAGGCAAGGAGAGGAATAATGAAGGAAAGTAGATGGTGGTTTTGGAGATGAGAATGGGATGGAAAATGGGTTAAGAATAATGAGGGGAAGCAAAGGATGGATGGAAAAAAAGGTGAAGAGATAAGGTAGGTGTTGATTAGTTTGTTAGAATAGATTGACAAGTTGAATGGGTGATTAGAAGAGATTGAAAATTTGAAGAGGTGATGAGGTGGTGAAGAAATAGGGGAACATAATGAAAGGGAATGAGATGAAAATAAGGGATGAAGATTAGGGATGATAAGAATAAGAATGAAGTAGGGATATAAAGCATGTAAACTCACATAGATGCAAAAGATAAGTGAGTACCGAGATGGAAAGAATAAAAAGGGAATGCAAAGTACAAAAGGCAAGAAGAGATAAGAAGAAAAGGGTAATTATGGAAGGCTTCTCAAAGGATAAAGACCCAGTTAGAAGCTAGTTGTGGAGGAAAAAAATGGAAAAGGTGGGAAGAGTGTCAAATCAATAGAAAGTGGTGGCACATGTAAGAAAAAATGAGATTCTAAAAAAAATAGAATAAATAGAAAGCATGCCAGATTGAAAATATAAGAAAGAGGAAAACAAGAAATAAGAATTGGAATGAAGGTGGTTTAGAATTAGTGGAAAAGCAATAAGAAGGTGGTAGAAAATAAGAGTAGGTAAAAGTGTCCCTCGATGTGCAAGGGAATAGGATGCTATGGAATTGGTGAGGAAAAAAGAGTGGTAAAGAGGGTTCAACAAATAGTCAAGGGTGAGGGGAGATGATGAGGATGAAGAAAGGCAAAGGGGGTAAAGGCCAAGATTGGTAATAAGGGGAAAGGTAAACAAAATACAAAATGTGGGTGGGGAAGTGAGCTATGAAGCATGCACAAGGAAAGGTGATGAGGAGGCCAACAAAGCAGAGTAGGTGGTGGATTTATGGGAGATAAGGGGGGATAATGAGGATGGATATCAATCCTTATGTTAAAAGAGATTGATAAGCTAGAAAAGTGGTTAAAAGAGATTGACAAGCTAAAGGGAAGGAGATGGTAAGGAGATAGTTAGAGAAGTGAAGGAAGAGATTTTAGGTGAGAAAGGAAAAAAATAAAGGATGTCACTAAGATGACCTCAGTAACTGAGCACTGCTTACATAGTCTAAAAAGACCTCAGGCTAATGTAGTTTTCCCAACAATTAGGGAAAAATAAAGATGAAGTATTAGGTGATGTTAAAGTACAAAAATGCTAAGAAAAATCTAAATATTTATTGATATAGAATGCCCTAAGCATGAGGGCATTATTAGCAATGAAAATTAATGAGAATAAAAAGGGGAGGGTAATTAGTTGTTAGTGGTCGAACTACCCTTATAAATCAAGTAGTGCCTACATAGTCGATGGACATTAGGACAATGTAGTTCAACTAGGGTTGGAAAATGGTGCTCAAATTGGTTGACCCAATTTGATGGACCACATGGGTTAGTTTGGGATGATGGTGTAGATTGGTGAATAGTTACCATAATGATCCCACATTTAGTAGGATGAGAAACATGGATGGGTAAGGTGGGAAAAATAATAAGGGAACATAATGCTAAGCACCAACAATGACCTTTAATGGAGTTAATCTAAAGAAGAGGTGTCTTTGTGAGGAGGTAGCACCTTCTAAAATTATTCAAGAGTAGAATCTTAGAGATAACATCTACTACTATGAGCTAAGTTTTAGGAAATGGGATTTTATCAGGATGTACATAGTCACTTTGGCTAAGGTTCATCACTGTTACAATTCAATTTTAAGGGAAATAGTGAAGTGACTACCTACAAAGAATTTATTTAATGGATAAGTAGATTCTAAAAGGTAGAAAATTGGTAGTGTTGTGAGTGATAGAGGATGGACTGTGCATGACCCAAGAGATACATGGGTAAGCTAGACATAAGGCATCCATGTCTTCATCCTCTATTCCACTACCCTAGAACTAATGACTTATTAGTTTTGCTAGGTCGGGCCTAACCAACAAGAAGCTACATAGCCCATAAAATTGGTTATATAGTTGGAGAACGTGATTATTCCCCTGTTATGGATGAAATTTTAGCTAACACAAAATAAAAGACTTCCATATTTGATTAGGCACCACCAATGGTTAGGGTCTAATGTTTAGATCCTGTGGTAATGGGATAGAAGTAATAGGAGGGTAGAGGGGATAAGAAGGTGGATGTATTATTATAAATTCATGGTGGCATACCTCTGATGGAAGAGTTTCTATAGTGGCAAAGATTTAGAAGTTACCATTACTAGTAATAGTGGTAGTTTTAGAGGTGTGACCGTTATAGCAGCACATAGCTAGAATCTAATTTATGCCAACTACAATAAAGGTGACAATGATTAGGATAACAAAGATTTCAATATGTAAAAAAATTAAAGACATTAGATGTATATTGGATGATGAGGGAAATCATGATGGTGCATGATAACTTTATCAAAAATGGCTTGGTAGATCGAGGGGTACGTGTATACACAAAAAGGTAAGTAGACATGCCCATTTCAAGTGGGAAGATTATTCAAGGGAATCAATGACATCATATGACCTTCCTTGTCAGTGGAATAAATAATCATGTTAGAAAGGAAGAATGGTTAGGTATTCTATTTAAAGAAGTGTTATAAGGATGAAAGTGTATCATTGAGTTATTTGGTTTTACATCATATAGAGAGTGAAAAGAACTACACAAGGTTGAACATGGTGAACAATGGGGACAATGGTGGAGATAATTAGCAACCCCCATAACCCAAAATAATTAATATGGTGAATGTGTGGATATACTAGATATTGTAACATGTAATGTCAATAATGGAAGTACTATTAGATCAACAACAAGAGGAAAGGAACCCATGGCCTAAAATTGAGCCTAAACTCTTACTTCTATAGCAGAAAATAAGAAAAGAATTTTACTACGTAAGATGTAGGGATTGAGAACATGATCGTCAACCTATCTATAGAGAGAACCCTCATTGTTCGAGGAGATATGCATTGAGGCAACAACTAGTAGTACTTATGTGATCAAAACAACCAGAGTAGAGGGATGCAATGGCTAAAATAGGAAAGTAGGGTAAAAGACCCAAAGAAGAATATGATTCTCATCCTATGGGGATGAATGCAAAATAGGAGAATAGAGTACACCCTTTAGCAACTACTAAGATAGGGAATGTTATGAATGTTAGTTCAGGGAGAAATCAAGTAGAAGGATGGCTAAACACAAATCCAGAGTCACTAGATAATTAGCCTAGTGCTTAGGTAGTAAAACAATATATGTAGGGGCCTTAGGTGAAGTGTGGATAGTCTGATAACTTTGTATGTGCTGTGTGACTCCTCACACCCTAAATAAAATTTTGTACAGTTTACTGTTAAACATGTACAAATTTTTTTGGATGTCACTGGTCAAATGTTATCATGCTTAAGGTTGTGTAGATACTTATGAATGTTATGGTTATGGTTATGGTTATGATTTTTATGGTAATCATTGTTATAATATCACTTAATGTAAAAATAATGATTATTATTGTTGCAACACTGGATGGTAAAAGTCATGATGAAAACATCAACCAAGCACATTAAGATAAGAATAGGGAATGATGTTTTATTTTTGATAAGGACTAAAAATAGACCCAAAGTGGGATCAAATTAATGAATATAAGCCCTTAAAATGCTCTTCATGAGTTGATAAAAAAGGTTTATTAATCACATGGTGTCAAATAAGTTCTAAATCCCCTAAATTATAGATAGTCTAAAGGGAAGATGGGTGATAGGTGGTGTGAAGTATAATGGATGATATGTATGATAATCTCATGTGAATTAGTTTTCCCTTTCTATAGGTCGCTTAATAATGGTAATAGACAATTTTATGTTGTATGATATATGTAGACTGATTAATGCAAAAAGTCTACATGTGAAAGCTAATTATGGTTTCCAACTTATTATGTTGCTTAAGAGCTAACTGTAACTTTATATTTTATTATGATAGTGGGTCTTTTACTTTATTGTTGTATATGGGAAGCTGATTGATGTGGGAAGATTTGAAGAATATTCTCTAATTTTGACAAAGTTAACTTAGCCATCCTTCAAGGGAGTTATCTAAGCTTATTGGATTTGTTTAATGGTCTTGATAGCTATCCTTCAAGGGAATAGTCTACCTTATATTTGGAAATTTTTATTTTGTTTTTGGGTAGCTGTCCTTTGAGGGAATAGTTTGTAATGCTTAAGATATTGACCCAAGTAGTATTTTGGTATCCAAATTATTTTTGGATACAATTTTTTAGACATGGACAAGTCTAATTAGGTTCAAAGGTTTACCTTTATGAAGACAAAATTTTAACACAAGAAGGTTAATGATATGAGTTTGGTATGGTTTTTGAGAGACAATGACCATGGGATTCCATCTTGTTAGAGACAAAAAGTAACCATGAAAATAATGTTATGGGTAGATTTATGGTACCGACATTTAGGATTAGGCTATGACTATGATGGTTAATCACATGGTTCTATGTTGTAATCAATTGTCCTCAAAATAAGAGGAGAAAGATGGGTGAAGGTTAAAATATCATAATCAAGGCATGAGTTTAAGTTAGACAAAAGGAATGAGATTGATCCTTATTTAATATAAAAATGAATACAGATGTGAAGAGTTAAGGGGATCAGGTTCTAGTTTTCCTTTGAGAGAGGATAAATGATAAGCTCCTAATATATACTTATGGGTAATGGTGTAGGGTCTAAACTAATTAAAATTAAACTTGCCTCATTTACTCTTCTCTATGTTGGTCACGTGTTAATTTTCATTTAGGATGAGGGATTTGGTATTTAATTCCTATCATTTGAGGTGATTTTTATAAGTGCATTTGACATGGTCTTGATAGATACAGAGGTGGGTGAGGGCTACTAAATAATGCTCATCAAGTAGCTTAAGTTGAGTTAAATGGTGGTAATAAAAATCTTCCTCAAAATCTTGTAAAGATATGTGAAGAGAGGGGTTTTTGACTTTAAGAGGCAAGATTGCCTCTACTCTAAAGACTAGAGAGAAAGGGGTAGTACCCATAGAGGTTTGAATGCTAGTGTGACAGGCCCATAAAGTGAATGGGATGTGTAAATGCCAATCCTGACTTGAAGAACTAACAACTTTTGTTAGTATTTTGTTGAGGGTTTTGTTGGAGGCTTTTACTTGTCTATTTGCTTATGGATGATAAGGTAAGTAAAAGCTTAAGTTGATGAAAAATGTGTCACATATGCCTTGGAATTACTTATTTTTAAAATATTTGCCATTATTGATGATGATGTTATGAGGAACACCAAAACAGGAGATGATATGATGGTTGATAAAGTCAACAATATTTTCTTCTTTGGTCAAGATAAGAGGAATATCTTCCACTCATTTGGTGAAATATTTGATCATTGTGATGATGGAGATATACCACTGTGAATAATGGGGGCTAATTTCCCCAATGAGATCGAGCCCTTGTTGAGAGAAAGACCAAAATTCCTTAGATACCTAGAGGCTATTGGCTAGCACATGATGTAAATTAACATGCTATTGACATTTAAAAAACTTTTAAACATAATCAAATTAGTCTTGGTTGGAGGTGGGACAATAATAGCCAAGTTTAAGGATACATTTAGTTATCACTAGGATGCTAAAGTGTCCCTCACAGATCCCATCATGTGTTTCCTTGATGGCATAGGAAGCTTCATGGCTATGTAGGTAATGAATAAGGATAGTATAAAAACCACATTTTTAAAGGATTATCTATAGTATGGTGTAATGAGAGGTAATATAAACAAAGACTCTTTGGGCATTCCTAGATAGGTTAGGAGGAATAATGCCTAAGTTGAGGTAGTTAAGAGTTTGGTCATACCAAATGTTGGGTGGGGATTCCTCCATGCTAAAAATGGTAGGGAGATTAGATTGGTCATAGGAAGGAGTGGTAAGATGATTAATGGTGATACTTTGAGCCATCAAAGAACATGGATCATTTGGTAGGTTATGCCATATTCTTGAAAAAGAGTCACAATAGACTCATCCAAAAAAGCAAGAGGATGTGGTCGGTTGTTTGGTAAATAAGGTTTGACCAATTAATCAACAATGACCTACCATTTAATTAACTTCTAATAGAATAATTCAAGGTCAAATTCAGCTAGGAGCATGAGCTAGTTATCCATACTCTAATTTTGATATGGTTTAGAGTGCATGTACTTGAGTGGGTCAATATTAGTTATGACATAGGTTTTATGGTTAAGAAGGTAGTGATGGAGTTTGGTGGCCATGAAGGTCAATGCTAAGTAGAGTTTCTTGGTATGTGAATATTGAGTTTTGTATTCTACAAACATGTGGATAATTAGTATATGAATTACTCTTTATGTTGTTCATCTCGATGAGCTAATATTTACCCTAGGGAATGGTCGATGGCATAGACATATAGGTAAAATGGATGGTTATCCTTAAGAGGGGTGAGGATAGGTGGTGACAAAAGGTACTATTTTAATGAATAAAAGGCCTTTTGATAATCACTATTCCATTTGAAAGAGGCATCCTTATTTATAAGGTGATGGAAAGGTTGGCATCAGTCTAAAATTTGGGAAATGAAAAGATGAATGGCTTGAAGTTTTCCCTAGAGGCTATGGAACTACTTAAGGTTGGCTAGAGGAGGCATGTCGAAAATTGCTCTGACTTTACCAAGGTATACTTTTATTCCATGAAGAGAGATGATAAAGCAAAGAAGCTTTCCTAAAAAGACCCAAAAAATGCATTTTTTGGGATTAAGGCAAACATGATAATAGATGATTGTTCAAATATGATCATAAGAATAGTCAAGTGATCTTTTAAAAGTTTGGATTTCTCAAGAAGGTCATCTACATAGTCTTCTACAATCTTATGGATGATATCATGGAAGATATAAATCATGGCATGTTGATAGGTTGCACTAGCATTATTTAACCTAAAAGGCATGACTCTATAGAACAAATTTCCCCAAGGGGTGGTAAATGTGGTTTTATGATGATCTTTTGGAAAAATCAAGATCTGATTATAACCCAAAAACCTATCCATGAGAGATAACATCTCATGGTTGGCTATAAAATCAACAAGCTTATCAATTCTAGGTAGAGGAAAGTCATCCTTGAGGAAGGTAAGGTTAAGGTCATGAAAGTACACATAAATGCATAGACCCCTAGTGACTTTGGTGATAGGTATGATATTCAAGACCCATCAAGGGTAGTCAATGGGTTGAATGAAGTTTATAGATATGAGATGCTAAAGATATTCTTTGATGAGAAGGGATATATGAGGATGCATGCATCAAAGTTGCTGTTTAAAAGGCTTGGCATCATGATGAATGACTATGTTATGAGTAGCAATGGTGGGGTCAATCCTGGGCATATCACTATAAGACCAAGAGAATGTTATGCTATGGTTTTTGAGGAAAGAGGAGAAGTTTTGAAGTTCTTAAAAATTTAATGATTATCCCAATTTGACAATGTGGGGGTTATCTAGAGTTCTAAAATTGATATCTATGGTGGATTCATTTGACATAGTCGAGGCCTTAGGAGGAAGGGATTTGTAGATAGAATAATCCCCCACACTAAGGTAGGTAAGAATGGAATCATCATCTTGATGTTGGATGGTGTTGATGATAGGAGAATCATTCTCTACCATTTTAGGGTGTACGAGTTGAAAGAATTTGGTTTGGACACCCTTTTTGTAGATAAGAGGGCCCTAATTAATGGTATTGACTAGAAAATTTTTTAGGAGGGATGATGTCAAGATCTTCAGGTGAGAAAAGTGGTTGAGTTGGTGAGGATGGGATATCTTCCTCCATGTTGGCAATGGGTTTAGGTGAGTTTGTGGGTTATTTAGGTGGTTCATACCCAAGGCCAAATAAATCATGAGGTTGCAAATTTTTGATATGGGGTAACTCATGAGGCCCTTGTTCATAACAATCAAGGTCAAATCCTTTCCAAGCATATCTATGATGATATAACTTAGAAAAATATGGTTTGATAAGATAGAAAAGTTAGAGGTAAATGGTTGGATAGATGAAGTAGTGGTAGGGGATAGAAGTGGCTGATCAAGTCCCCCATAAAAGAATTTTTTTTTATGGTTAGGGAGCCCAAAGGGGATGATGGTTCCAATGTTAATTTTTTAAGAAGGGTCATGTTTGAGATTCCCATATTCTTGGGGATTATAGAAGACATCCAAGGCTAAGAATCTATATTCCCTAAGGGAAAAATGTTGGAATGTGGCTACCATGGGGTTCTCTATAGGAATCTAGGAAGAAGGGATAAACAAGTTAGTAGAAGCTTCATTAATATTTTGTGTGGAAGTGTCATGGATTTTGGTTGGTGGGGTTGTGTCATTAGTAAATGGTTATGAGGTGGATAAATGAGGAATAAGGACATCATTAGGCCAATATGTTATATTTCAAGATGTGAAAGGACTAAGTTTAGCCTGGATAGTCATAACTTGCCCTTCATACTCAAATTTGACACATCGATGTAAGGTGGAAGGGACACAACTTATATCATCTATCCAAGGGTGCCCGAGTAAAAAATTTTATTGACATTCTCATTTTATAACATAAAAAAGTTTGAGAATGGTATGGGGCCCTACATAGATATGGAGGATAACTATGCCCAAGATAGTAGCCATGGTATCATTGAAAGAATGAACGACCACTATACTTTCAGACATGGTGTTCATAGGTAAATCAGTTGGTCATAGACACAAGAGGAGATAATATTGATTCTATCTCCTCCATCAATCATCACTCTTTTGATATGGGTTTGATTAATGTATTCTATACTAAAGAGGGGGGATCAGGATCCTTTAGATGAATAGAAGGTATTTATGAATCTTTATAGGTGACAAGGTTGAAAGTTCAAAGGGAACCAACAAAGGCGACTAGAGGTTGAGGGTAATTGGGCTAGACCTAGATGGATTTCAATGATTTTATGAGTGCTTGGTAGTGATGGGGAGAAGTAGAGAATAAATCATATAAGCTCATTTTTGTTGGAGTTTGGTGAAGCTGCTTGAGGATAACTTTTTAGATGGATATTGCATATGGGTTAGGGTATGGAGGGTTAGATGGGGAGGCACCTAAGATAGACACATTTGGTTTGTTTGAAGATAGAGATGGTTGGGTATTATTTTCTTGGGAGTTTAAGGAGGGGTAAGTCCAAAGAATGTATGCCTTATCCTTCCCTTTATCATTTTGTTAGGCTTAAGATCGGGTAACCATGTGAATAGTGTGGATAAGGGAGTGCTCTAGATTGGGTGGTTACTCTAGTTCTTCCTCTTTATTTTTGGGTGAGATTTAAGATTGGATGGGTTGAGTTAGTGGTTGGATTGGTAATAATTATGAAGGAGGTTCGTATGATAATAGATCATCATCTTCATACAAGCTATGAACAAGTGCTTGGAGAGCTTTACAATTTTTTGTGTCATGTCTTGGTGCCATATGGTATGCACATATCAAGTTATCATTGAACCAAGAGGGTTTGGTATGTGAAGGGTCAAAGGGTTTGATGGGTGGTAAGATCAAGGAAGAAGTTTGCAATAATCACTAGAGAATGGCTAAGTAAGTTTTGATTAAAGGTGATAAAGGTTTAGTGGTTTTTGTTTTGGGTGTTGAAGTAGAAGGTTTTGTGGATGTAGGTTTGGTGGTAGGTGGCTTAGGTAAAGTGGTATGCTTGGTTGATGATTTTGGTTTAGGAAAGATGGTTGATGATTTAGAGGTAGAGGAGGGTAAGGTATGTAACTTAAGAATTATCGGTGTAGTGAGGAAAGGTGTCTTAGAAATCAAGTATGAAGGTGTGACCAATAAAGGTGGTGGGGTTTTGGTAAAAATGATGGAATTTGTGTTCAAGGTAGAGGGATGAGGACCTAAAATGTAGGGCAAGGTTGAGGGAGGTAAAATTTGGGGTTTTGGGCCTTTTGGTGGTTTTACTTCTTTGGTTGTTTTAGTTATTGGTTTTGGAGGGGATTTGGTCACTTTAGTTATCTTGGTGGGTTAAGGTGTTTGAGGGTCGATTAATTTGGAGGACATTTTGGTTGGTTTGGTAGATGTTTTAGTTGGTTTAGAAGGACTAGGTTGGTCTATAAAATAAGGGGTTAGAAGTTCTAGTTTGGTTCCCTTACCTTTGTCTTGACCTCTGATAGAAAGTTTTCAAATTAGAGGTTGGGTGGATGAAGTCATCTTCTCTTGTGAGATAGCTTTCAAAGAGGGGTGGGATGGTTCTATGATAGGGGAGGTAGGTGTGGTATCTTCCAATGGAGGTGTGGGTATGATGGCTTCCTTTGTCTGGGTGTTCAAAGGAATAGAAGTCAATTTTTTCTTTCATTAGGGAAATGGGGAAAGAGGTAGTTAAGGTAATGTCTTATTCAACAATAAGTTAGTTAGTAACCACATTAATATTATGTGCTTCATGAGATAGGTCTAGTTTATTTTCATAGTAAGGGGTAGAAGGAACATGATTAGGAAAAGGCTTTCAAAATATGTCAAGGGCCTAGTTCAGTGGTGTATTGGAATTATCCAATGTAAGTTCCCCCTTGTCAATGATGGATTAGACAAGGTATTTGAAGGTGTTGCACCTATTGATGTCATGTCCTATGACTTGGTGAAAGGCACATTGGTCATTCTCATTAAACCAACCTGGTATGGGGTGAGAAGCATCAAAATATTGGGGTGGTTTAATTTGTGGAAGTTGGATGATATTGACTTTTGGTAACTTTTCCAAAATAAAAGGATAGGAATCCCTAAGTGGAGTTAATTGCTTATGATTATTCCAAGTTTGGTTCCTTTAGTTTCAGTTTGAATAATTAGAGGAGTTAGAATTTTGGTTCCTTGGGTTCTATTGGTTGGTAGATGGTGGTGGTGTAGCTTTGAGGACAATGGCATTGGTAGTTGCTTTTTTTAAGTATTGGGATTGGTTTGGATGTTTGGTTTGGAAGAAAAGGGATCATCGGTTTTGTAATTTGAATTATTTATCTTCAACTTTAACCTTCCTTCATCAATGAATATGTTCTCTAGTTTTTGAGCCATGGTAAAAGCTTTATCAAAGGTCTGAAATCTTTGGACATGTAACATGGATGAAATATGTTTTTCACATGCTCAAGTAAAGAGTTATATAAGCTCAAGATGAGGTAATGAAAAGGGAATTTGGTTGATTAGGCTCCTCTAACAATCCAAAAAAATTAATATAGGTTCATATTTGAATTGGCAATTGGAGTAGAGGTTGATAATAGAAACTTTCTTGGATATATTGATCGAAAAGTGATCCAAGAAGTTTTAGGCTAATTAGGTGAAAGAGAGGATGGAATGTTTGGGTATGGAACTATACCAATCTAATGTTGGTCCAGATAATGACATAGGAAAGGTACAAAGGAGAAGAACATCATCATGGAAAATCAAGTAGCATATTGTTGAGGGGTTTCTCTACTGTTAAACTTGGTAAATTTTGGAAGTTCCCACTAGGTTAGATAATGTCTGATAGGGACCGAGGGGTGAATAGACTCAATATAAATTTGATCATAGAATAAGATATTATGGGATCCAGAGATGGATGACTAAGGGGTAGTCATATTGTCCATGATCATCGTCTTGAAGTCTACTTAAGGTTGTTGGGATGCATAGTTATATGGTATGTTTTGTTGAGATTGAAAAATATGTGAATAGCTAGTAGATGGTTGAGATGACTTCATGTATTGGTATGTGGTGTTTGGAGGTTGGGTGGAAGATATATATTGGTATTTAGATGTTAATGGTTGGGTAGAGTTATGTGGTTGGATAGTAGGCACATGCCCTTGTGGTTTATGAAGATAACTAAAGGTTGCATTTTAGGTCGGAGTGGTGGTTGGGTTAGTGGCTGATGAAAGGGTGGTGACTATTATGCTGATTGGTGGTAACATAGAGGGTGTGGAAACCAAAATGATTATAATTAGAGTAGTGTTTAATGTATTGGAGGTAACTAGAAGAATATGGGTAGCACTAGAGGTAGGCACTCCTATTATGGGAGAGTGATTAGTAAGAGGTATAAGGGCATTGGTAGTTTGGGTTGGTGGGTTAGTTTTGAGGGAGTTGTAGGCTGATGATAACATTTGGGAAACTAAAGGTTGAGTAGTTTACATGGTAGTGGAGGTATTCCCCATGATGTGAAGAGGTATGCCATAAGGTTGATCTATGGGTGGGGTAAAAATCAAGATTTGGTAAGATGTGGTTCTTAAGTAGTGTTGTAAGGCTGCATAATTATTGTTTAGAAAAGTGGAAAAATTTGCATCTCATGTAGGACTTCCTGAAGAGTGAGGGGAATCTATGGGTTCATAAATTTTTTCCATGGATGAAGAGGTGGAAGTTGGTAATGGTTGATTTGGTGGTGGGTTTTGTTTCTCAAGGTCTTTTTGCTATTGGCACGTGAGAACCATATGATAAGATAAGAAAAGGATGATATATTCTCACACATAAAATAAAGAGAAATGAAAAGACTCAAAGAAAATAATGCATTAACTAAGAGTGCATTAAATCCTAATATTATTTTTAATATCTCTTTTGGCTTATGCGTTAGAAAAATGTGAAGAGGAAATTGGCTTGAATAGGTCCTAAACAAGGTAGTATATGTTTAGTTTTGGGTTATGTTTAGGTAATCAATATAAGTTTGTATTGGTCTAAGTATGTGGTTTACTACTTTGGGCTTACTCCCATCACATCACAATCCTGTAGCCAGTGTGGGTGCTTAGCCAATATGTATCAATTTCTAGAGTTTATACTCAACCAAAAAATTGAGTTGGATATCCCCTCAGTGATTAAATCCAAGTAAGATAACTGAGAAAGGGTAAGGTGATCCACTAGGTGATTAAATCCTAGTCAGGCCTTGTCTCAAGTGTGCTTTGATGTTCTATTGTGCAAGTGGTTTGGTTTGTGTAACATATGTGAACTATGATTAATTCATAATATTTTTAATTAAATTAGGTGAGCTAAAATCAAGCAAGCAGTCAATGGATGCACTCAATTTTAATTAAAATATTCTTTTTTGATTTATTTGAATGAAGAAAAGAATAAATAAAATTCACCTAAATGTAACATGAAAATTCAATCCTAATCCTAGGATGAATGCTCTTTTCTTTCTTTTTAGAAATGCAATAAAATTTAATTTTCTAAAAAATACAACTAAAACTTTTTTTGTAAAGAAAGAAGCTTAATTTTATAAGAAATAAACTAAATGAATTTCACTAATGCAATTTTAAATTTTATAAAACATATAAGAACCCAAGAAAACTCAAAGGTCCCACCAGACATGCCAAAATGTTTCTGTCTAATTTTTGCTTTTTCTTAAGTGTGAAAAGAAGAAACTAGTTAAGAAGGGTGTGTAGAAGAATACCTATTAAATGCACTTGTGTTGAATCTAGACTTTATGATAACTTCTCTTTTGCTAGGAAAATATGAACTACAATAAGAAATCACTACCACAAAACTTGTTGGTTAGACAAGTAGTTGGGTGGATTGCCTAGCGTGAGCTAGATCTTAGAAGCAAAAGTTTTTTAGGAGGTTGTCAATCCACTTGCTTTTAACACTTAAGTTTGTGAATAAAAATGAAATATAATTTCATTTACAATATAAAATAAAATAAATTAAAATAAGTAAATAATATTAAATAACTAAATTAAGACAATAAAGTTAAGTGCTTTTAAAACAATGATTAATAAAACAACTAATGCTGAAAATTAGTCAAAGTAAGGTTATGGTTTTAGTTTGCAAATTTAACAAGGGATTAAAGAAAGGTGTTTTGGTTGGTTGATAAATGGTTAAGGTAATGAAAAGGTAAATGTTCAAATGGGATAAATGGGTGAATGGTTGATTAGGTAAGAAGGTAAGTAGTTAAGATGGTAAAGGGGGAAGAGGATAAGGAGGGTAAAAGTGGCAAAGGTGTGAAAATGGATAAGTGGGGATAAAATATGGAAAGGGAGAAAATGGATTGAGATAATGAAATAACAAAGGGAAAAATGGATAAGTGGGAATAAAGAGATTAAAATTACAAGGGGATGATAAAATGAAATTGAATAAACAAAATCAAACGTTACCTTCCAAGCTTGAAGAAGCATGTTGTTGTTTTTGATAATGTTGTTGAAGATGTCTTTAGGTAATATTGACAAAGCTTCATTGATTTTAATTATTTTCCTTCAATATATGTATGACCTAAAAATTGATGAACTCATTCAAATACCTAAAACAAGATCTTAATAACCAAACTAACTTCCAACCTAACTTTGGGTGAAGGAGAGGGGGGTATTTATGGAATTTGTTGTCAAGAATCATGCCAAAAAAAGGAATAATAGAAGTATGGTGCCATTTTTCATGTGATGCATGAATGAGTCAAAATATGAGTTTGGTGGGATTTACACCTTGATCATGGTTCTCCCATTTAGATTGATTTTTCTCCCACCTTTCACATGAATCCAATTTTGAATAGGAATCATGCACATGGGTCTAAATGAGGCCAAAGACTTTTCACCACCATTTCTTATCTTCATCCAAGCACTTAAAGAGATGGCACAAAAAATGTGGCACCATTTTCCATGTGGTGCATGAATTATTCAAAATATGAGGTTAGTGGGATTCCCACCTTAATCACGGGTCTCCCATTTGGGTTGGTGTGCCTCCCACCTTGCACATGAATCCAATTTTGAATGGGAATCATGCACATGGGTCTAAATGAGACCAAAGACTTTCAACACCCTTTATTGTCTTCATACAAGTACTTAAAGAGATGACACACAAAATGTGGTGCCATTTTCCATGTGTGTACATGAATGAGTCAAAATATGAGGGTGGTGGGATTCCCACCTTGATCATGGGTCTCCCATTTGGGTTAAAAAGTCAAAAATAGGTGCCCTTTGTCTTTTCCAGAGAACTAAAGAGGTAGATATCTCATTTTGAAGTCCACTTTCATGTTTGAAGGAAAAATACATGTTGAATGATGGCCCTTTAAGGGGGAATTCACCATATTTCAAGGGGGGACCCTTGTGATTCTTAAATGAGGTCATTAAGCACCTTGGAAAAGGGTCTTAGGTGGGGTATTATGTCTCACATTAATCCACCTCACTTCTAAGTCATGTCACTTACCATATCACCTCCCAAATCACCTTCTATGTCACTTATGATGTCACTTTTTGTGTCATCATAATAGTGATAGTGGGTCCCACAGTGAATAGTGATAGTGAATAGTACTTTAAAATAATATTTTTGAATAGTATTATGTGAATAGGAGAATAGTGATTTGGTTGGGTTAAGAGGGATTGGTTAAGGGTTAAGAAGGTTAGGGGATCTTTAGGGGGTCATGAGGCATTTAGTCATTAGAAATTATAAGTGTACAATTTTTTAGTGTCTACATGGTGGATGGAAAAAGAAAATCAAACTAGAATCTGTAGATGCATTAATTCAAGAGGAAGTAGCTAGAGATATATTTAAGTTAGCAGGATGGTTAAATTTCTTGAAAATATTTTAGGGTTTTCATGAAGAGATTGTGTAGGAATTGTTTGAGAATTTTGGTGAAGACGATTCTGTTATCAAAGGTAAATGCATTTTAGTGGATGCTTCTATGATCAATGTGCTCCAAAACTCCTAAGGATGGTGTAGTTGTTATGAATAAGATAAGTTTTGCTGAATTAGTTCACATGTTCATTGAAGGAAATGATCCTTACCCTAGATTGGCCAAATCCCCATAAAGTGTGTCTAGGGGAATTATGAGAGACAACGTTCCATGACCATTGTAGAATATTGTATTTTATATTATGAAATATTTTACTTGTGATGGGTAATTTATAACAGTTGAAGGAGATGCCATGCAACTTCTTCACCTAAGGAAAGGAGCTACTAGAGAAGAATATAAGGTAAATCTTCCATCATTTCTTCACAATGCCCTAATTAATGTTGCTCAAAAATTAAAAATAAGTATTAGGTCTATCTGATACCATGGGTTGGTTACCCTCATCTATTAACATTATTTATTGCAAAAAACTAAAGGTGAAAATGCCTAGTCCTCCTTTCGCCAAAAATTCTCCCAAATTTTTGTCAAGAAAACACCATGCCCTATCTCTACTTCTACCATAATATAAATTGAAGAAAGACCATCTTCAATGCCCTTATCTCTAAATATGTTACACTAAAGATCAAAGAGACAAATGGGAGTTTCCTTAGATATCCCTAATCCTCCAACCAAACTCCAACTCACTTGTCAGCTTATTTTGTAGGAAGAAGAAGAAGATGTATAGGCTACTGAAACTTGAGGAAGTTTAAACTCTCCCATAGACATTATGGATGCTGAATAGTTTGATGAAGAATAACCCCATGAATAAAAAATTATTTTTAAGAAGAAACTCTTATAGAAGAAATTGTGACTCAAGAAGCATAGTGACCTTTACCCTCTACAATTGATAAGGGTAAAGTACCATTGATAGAAGAAGCTCCATCTTCCCCCTATCTTGCTAATGAACAAGAAGAGTTGTAGCATGTCATGAATCTATCTCAACATGAAGAGACCATCTGATAACAAGTAGAATTGGATTTCCTTCATTCAATTGTACAAGGTAAAAACTAGATTATTTATAATTTGGAACAAAGATGTGAAGAATCTATCATTAGAGCTAGATAACAAGAGGTAATTCTTATAATGATGAATGCTAAATAGAATAGATTACATAATTTGATGTTTTCAAAAACTTAGGAGTTGAGTACTCTATATAATTCTCTAGCTATTAATGACAACCAAATTATTTATTTTTAAAATGCAAATGTTGATAAAAATAATTAGATTAATAATCTAAGATAGACTATTTCTAATAGAAATGCATTGATTATTCAACTCATTGATAGAATATGAGAGTTAACAACTTAGACAACTGAGTTACAAGCCTCTATACAATAAATGTAGAGTGAGACAAGAGAAATAACAGCCCAAACTGAGGGACCTACAAGAGATGTTCCCTGCTTCCCCATTCCACTCCATGAAATGATCTCAATCTAGAATAGAAACCAAAATAAAATTCAAAAATTGAAGGAAGAAAATGCTAAGATTAAATTAGAATCTTAGTAATAATTGTTAGAATCTTGACATCAATTACAAAAATCTTATCCCTCCATCTAGTATATCTGTGTAATTTCTAAGAAATTATTAGCATGCATGCAACCTTCCTCTATTTATGTTCTTTTTATCCATGAAAAATTCTACAAGTGGTAGATATAACTGATTTCTCTTAGCTTTCTTCACATTATTGAAGCTAAGCACATGTTTATGGACATATTTCCCAAAAGTACTAAAGAAAGACAAGATGCAATTTGTGAATTTTATATTTTTAACATGTTGTTAGGTTATTAGTCTTCTAGTAAATTTATTTTCTGGGGAGACACTATTTCGTGCCTTTCTCTCTACTCTAATAAATCAAAAAAAAAAGAAGTAAACCAACAATAAATTTTTGGAATTGTAAAACACTAATGGCTTGTGTATGAGACCCCAATTTTCAAAGGTAAGGAAGCTCCTTACTAGTTTTAAACTAATGTACCATATGTATATGAAGAATAAATACCATGAGTTATTGAGAGCCAATATTGTAGCCTTTAAATTTTTTTTGAACCAACATTCTACCAATGCCATCAATGCCAACATTATCAAGTGGTATAATTTACCTATTACTTTGAAGTGCAGGGAAGTCTTGAGCCCCACCACCATCAGATGGAATCTTAGGAGAGACTAGACAATTGCACATATTATCACCTGACTCTTAGATAAAGGTGATTTAGATGTATGGATTGAAATGAGATTAAGGTCTTTAATAATTATTATCCTTTGTCTCCATGGCAGAGTTAGCACAATCAAGCAATTTTTGAGTTTCAGAATTAGTTGCATATAATAGTGAGGGATTTTGTATTCTTTCCTAGAGGACACCGTGATTGGGGCCACCATTTTTAGATTTATGATTTTAGTCAAAAACTAGAATTAGGAATTTTGGATTGAAGACCAATTATCCCACTTATTTGAAAGAGGTATTGTAAAAGGTAAAGTATGGGAAAGAAATGATGAGCATTTCATTTAGCTCATCATATATAATACAAAATATCCATTATTGTTTCCTTTGATTATATATTGCATTGCATTTAATAGTTAAAGTCTTATCTAAGTAGGAAATGAACACACTTTATCCTTTATTTGTATGTAATACATTAATGATTATTTATCTTTTTATTGTGTCTAACTTAGATGAAATAATAGAATTTATGTATAAAAACACATCCCAATGGCAAGATAATTTTGAGAACACATCAAATAGTTTTGTCAACTCTTTTTGGCTACAATTTTGAGGATTCAATGAATGAGATTTGAGGATATGACACTTTGAAGATGTTTAAAAGATGCTTTGGAAGTGCTCTAAAGATGCTTTGAGGGCACTCCAAACACCTATATAGGTTAATTTGAAGATGTCTATGCATGCTCCAAAGACCTATATAATGCTCTGAAGACCTGTACAAAATTATTCGAAGACACCTAAGCATACTCTAAAGACATCTAGCTAGATCCTACTAATTGAGATAGTGATTCTAAAGATATATATTATATATAAATAGACTTTCAATATTTAGATATCTTATTTTAGACATTACCATTCATGGTAATGGCCTAAACTAATCCAAATATATTTGTACTTTTATTTTTTAAAATTGGATAAGTATCCTCATATATATGTTAGTTATTTTCTATCTATGGTTAGTTGAGTTAGTTCCAATGCCTTCCTAGAAGTATGGGATATGATTCATAGATTAGATATAATTTGAATAAGTAGATTTTGGCATTTAGATCTCTAATATTTTGTACTTTGTGAATATGTGTTGAGATGTGCTTAAATACATATCTCCTTCTCATTCCAAATAGTTGAAATAGTTAGAAAAAGTTAGCAGTTGATGAATTAGAAGTTGTTGTTGTTAGAAATCAAAAGAAGCATTTTCATATTTGTATACATTCCTTTTATAATGAAATAAAACTCAACATTCCCTTTCATTACTGAGTAAGGTAGTTCTTTTTTTGAGGAAGGAGTAAGGGCCCACTTCTCTCCAAGGATCAGGATAAATTGGTACTTTTAGTTTATAGTTTAGAAGTATTTATTTGATATAGGTGTATTCCATTTAATAAATTGTAAATTTCCTTTTCAAAGCAAGTATGAATTTACTTTTCAAAAGCAAGTGTGAATTTACTTTAATGTATGTGTGTTTCATTTACATGCAAGAGTCATTTACTTCGATACAAGAAGGTTTCCTTTATGTAAGAGTGTGTTTTTTCAATTAAAGTAAGTTTTTAATTTATCTCATATTAAAAATTTGTCAGAAGCTATTTAAGTGAAAATAGACAACATTCATAGATTATAGAATATCACATTGTCTTGCCCATCCAGGCAAGTTGAGTGAGGACATCATATGTCTTATGTTAGATGTTTAAGTTTTGAATGTTGATGGTGTGAATGTAATAAGAGATCTTCATTTAATAAACCTTTAGATTTAATTTTCTCAAAAATAGAGTTAGCATCTTATTTACTATTTTGAGGATTTAAAAAGCACTGTAGAAGTAAAACCTCCCAAATAGTAAAATGTAAAACTCCAATATCAAATGGTCTCATTGCATATAGCCATCAGACACTGGCCCTAGTTGAAAATGATACCAATCCATTTAATGGTTAAAATGAAAGTTATAACAATGGCCTATCACTATGTTGGTAATCATGCCACTAAATACATCTCTACCTACCAGGTATAGTGAACTATGATCTACCCCTGAGCTAGCCCTAGTTCCACAATCACCCAACTAGGCCAAATTGTAACAATGTGTGTATATGGCTTCCACATGATCTCCCCTCATGTTATTGTCTAAAACATTGGAATTTGGGGAATTAATCATGATACATGGTCCTACCTCTATCTAGTCACTTGAGGTGACCTATCATTGATGACATGGGGCAACCCAACTGGTCGATACTTAGGGAACCTCTCATATATCTATGTATTAAGCAAAACCACTGGTCTTATGGTCTTATTATCTCTAGAAAACATCCCATACATATCATTCATGAGTTGGACCTAGATGACAAACCCAAAATCATATAATTCCTCTTTATCTAAAATAGACTTGCACAAGGCTATCACATATAATAGTAGATTTCCATCTGACTTGTAACTCAATACTCGTGCTATCACAAGTCTGATCATGACCTTCTAGATATCTATATTTTCATGATATAAAAATTAAATAAAATCACCCTCAACCCTGAGAATATCCTATCTGAGCACATCACCCACCTGGCTAGTGCCTGTCTCTCCTCTAGATCATCTGATGTCCCTATGATTAATGGTGTCCCTCCTATCAATAATATAAGTAATGCATAGACATCCTCTAGTGTGATACCCACCTCTATGGTATCCTCATCCACCACCCATAAAAAAATGTTAGTGAACCATTCCCATGATCAAATGAACATGATAATGAGATCAACACTCAATGAGATGCACCTCATATCCATGATGCCTCCCAGACCCAGTGAAACTTCTCTCCCTATCTATGTCTGTCAAATGCTCTAGTAAATTTCATAGCCATGATGCATAAATCAATCATCAATATCTTTGGCATGTATATAAAATATCAAACAACAAAATATGTATTAGATCTTCATGTCATATATAGTCAAAATACATTCTTAAAATTTTCACAACACTTGGTTTGATTTTTTTTCCATTTTCTATAGAATCATCTTATTAAATACTAAATTAGCCCTATCAAAATTATACTAAATTAGCCACCTTTGTGCCTTGTATTTATATATCAACCATATTTTTACCTTGCAATAATATATCATCCATCTTTAAAATAACTAAGTTGGCCCCCTCCCTTAGCCAACTAAATTGACCTACTACTACACAGTCGGTATATTGGTTCTCTTTCACCTTGTAGAATAAGTCAACTTGGTCAACTCTATTCATCCACAATGATGAATTTTTAACCAATTACCATAAATTCCTTGGGTATTTATTGGTCTAACTATTTCCTACCCAATACCCCATTTTACCCCTAGTGTCCTTAAAATTTTCCTAGGGTTCATTATGGTGCTTAGAGTTTTCTTACCAGTTAATTTCCTATAATTCACTCAATTACACATAAAAATATTAAAAAATTTGAAATTTCTAGTTTCTTAACTATGTGACACTTGCTATGACTGCTATGCACCCTTTCTTTCTCAACTATCATCTCCTCACCATACTGGCTCTCTAGTCTTTCACTAGGTCTCTTAGAGTTCTATTTTCTTAGAATAGTAAAAATGATAAATGCATTATTTTTCACCCTATTTATATTTACTATTCAAAATTATTTACCTTTCAAATATTTACCATTATATTTATTTTGATCATATCTTTATTTCTACTAACTATTTTTACAAACCATTAAATGTTCTAGAATCCTAAAATTGTAGAGAATCATTTCATTTATTATATGTCTATGTTTAATTTTTTTTTCACTCAATTTCACCAATCTCTATAGGGTCCCCTAAATGTTCTATATATTTGACACCTTCACATTTATTACATCTCATTATTTATCTACATCACTAAGATAAGTAAACGTATGTGTTTTTTAAGTTTGTCATTTGATTTCTCTTATTTTCTCCATACTACACTTTATTCAGATTCAATGTTATGTGTTACTATGTTTTTTTCTCAAAGAACCATCCCATGTTGCTCCTATGTGAAACATGATGAACTTACAGTGGGGCATATGTATATACATAATATTTTCAAACTTTATCAAATATTGACACTTTATATATTGAAAGAACTTATGGAGTCTTAATCTCTCTGAGTGCACACTTTAAGGGGTGTATTAAGAAAGGGGTGGGTAGACCATTGGTGCTTCATAGGATTATTTTCCATTATTACCACTTTATATCTAAACACCCATCTCCTAAAAATATTTACCTAATCTTTGCCTCCTATTTATCACACTCTTCTAGTCATTTGTCACCTTCATTAGCCCTTCCTTAGCCTAAAACACTTTTTGATAGTTTACATTACACTGTCGGCCCCATCGACCTTGTGCTCTAATTGATAAAAATTATTAGGTTCTAGGTCATCTCATGGACAACCTAGACTGTGACCTAATTAATTTCTGTCAATAACGATACTATGTTGATTGGGTTAACCTTATCGGCCTCAAATTTTTGAAAGGATTAGGGTTAGATCTGCTCTTATAAACACATCCATTTCATTATTTATAATAGAAGAGAAGAATAAGATATATATATATATATATATATATATATATATATATATATATATATATATATATATATATATATTGTGCATCTACTTATCCACCATTCTATTTGAGGAGCATAGCTTAGGGTTTCATACTTTCTTTGGAGATACAAATCTTATCTTGTAAAGAAGTCTTTTGAATACATTGACAGGTTGTGTATCCTAGAGTTGATTTATCCTTGTCATCCTTACATACAACAATAACCTCTTACAAAACACCTTGGCCAAGGGAGAGATTGAGGCTTGATGGGTTCATCTTCAAAGGTAATTATTCCTAATTTTGTTCCTTCTTTTTAAGAGTAGATAGATATGAATTTGTACTTCTCTCCCATGTATTAGGATTCTGTATATATTGAGGTGAGTATATGTATCCTATGCATGTTTACTTTTCATGTTTATTACCCCCACTTTGTGCCACAAGATTTGGTGAGCACTAGATTAGATTTTTAATTTATTTTTATTGGTTTAGTGAATATGAAAACATAGGATGTAGTTATGGTTATTTCATAGTTTTGCTTGACTGGAGGCTTTGAAAGCCTCCCTAGTGAATTTATTGTGGTAAGAGATCTATTGGCTAGGTCTAGTAGATTAATCTTGGTCATGACCCTAAATATATAATGTATCCACAATCAGAAGTGTAAGTAGAATTTATCTTCTCTGATCTAAGATTTATTTATAGATCTATTGCATTTTCCATTGAGTATAGATTTGACCTATGAACCTTTAGGAACTTTAATAGTTGGGTTATTGGAATATTTAAACTTAGAATTATTTTGAACACTACCAGGGTACCTTATCTAAACCTTATTAATTTTACTAATGTCCACAGGTTTATCCTTAATAATTTTCTTCTGAGGTTGAGAAATTTTAGGATTGATCTAATTCATGCCCTTGAAGTACTTATGAATTAAGAAAATAACTCCATGTCTAGGAATAGGTTAATTTAATCAAGGATAACATTATTGATGTGAGCACACCCACAGAGGTACAAAAAGTAAAATAAATAGATGCCAAGGAATTGAATATATTCTCATATATGTTTCTAAATCATACAAAAATGAGTCAGGAAGTACTTTAGGTGTTCACTACACATATTAGGTACATCCACCACTAGATTCATATCAAACTACTAAAAAAGAAGCAAACCCACTATACAACATCATTAAGATGTACCATACCATATTTACAACTTGAACAATCATCACCTTCTATGAGCAAGAGATTATTGATGATGATACATATTTATATACACTCCTTATACAAGCCTACACAGATCACCATCCTATTCAAAATGTTATGGTTGATAATGGTTCAAGTATTAACATTTGTACCATCAAAATTATACAACATTTGGGGTATTTAGAGTGGGATATATCCCACAAATACATAGTTATAATTGGTTTTAGTATCCATGTTTAGAGCTCCATCAGATAAATTATACTCTCATTAAAGGTGGGACCAACACATATGGACACTAGGTTCTTAGTTGTACCTAGTGCAAACATATTTGACATGTTATTGGTTAGGACATGGATATAATACCTATGAGCCATCCCATAGATAGTACATAGATGCCTACAATATATATATATATATATATATATATATATATATATATATATATATATATATATATATATATATATGTAAATTAGGTGATCAAATTTGAGGGCCTTCTATATGAGTACACTCTACCTATTTCATAGCTAGTTACAACATATTTACCAAATATAACATAGTTATTAGTTACAACTCAAAGCATAGTTTTGATTGATATACCATAGAGTTTAGTAGAGTCACTAGTGTATACTAGGTCTACTCCTATAGTATTTAAATGTATACATACTCTCCCATGAAGACCTTTGTTAATGAGACCCCTACGTTAGAGATATCTTATAGATTCTAGATAGCCTCCCTCTACTCACTTTATGATGAGATCATTATTATTGAGTGCTAAGGCTTCTTAACATATAGAACCTATGACACCTATAACTTCTTCTACTAAATGGGTCCCTAAGACCCCTACAGTTCATAGGGAACCGTAGTCAGTGTCATAGATTTGTATTATCACTATGCAAGTAGATCTAAATATAAATGACTTAGTATAATAGATTATGAGACCATAGTTATCATTTCATACAGCACACATGATCATAGTTTGCTTATTTGGCATAGGCCTCAATGATAGTGAGTCTCCCATGAGACTCACTAGTTAGTATTTTTCCTCCCTTCTTGTACATACTTTCAAACCCTCTCTCGATCCTTGTACATAGTTCATTTCCATATAGCTTGTACATAGATTACATCTAGAAAACACAAAAACATTATTATATATTTCAAAAACATAAAATTGTAGATTGTATGAATTTTTATGTTTACATTTCTTATATTTTTTAGGCACTACATATGTTAGCCATCTTAGTATATTCAATTTCATCATACATATATGTTTCACTTGTTCTCTTCGAGTGCTTGCATATTTCTACATGACTCAGGTCCACTATACCAATCTAAAATTTCCATTATCTACCCACTAAGGGAATTATACACCAATACATATATCCTTCATTTGACATATTCTCCCACTTGGGGACATCCTATACATAGTTTCAATAACTAGGATCTATATTTCTATACTCCACATCCCAATTTTAGGATTTTTATATCTTTATATTAATCATGATACTCTTACTCAAAATTTTTACTGACTATTACTATTTTAGACTCAACATATGTACATCCATTCTCTTACACACATTCATATTACATATTCATTCATACTTTCACTCATAGATTTTTTATTTTAGACTTGATTGTATCTCTATGCTTATTCTATTTGAGGGCATTTGAATATGCCATTACTCTTTGGATCTACACCACTTTTATTCATGGTACATATTATTTCAACATATGCCCATGTACTTATGTGTGCCATTTCTAATTGTGTATGTGGATATTCAAACATGTCCTTCTATGTGGCTCTAATCCAACTTGCTTGTTTCTTACATATATATAAATTTGAAGATGTCTTTATATGTCTTGTTATTTCAGATTTAGTGATATGTGCACATGTCCCTTGTATAGTAGCCCCTTGGCCTATGTTACATGCCTCATGTGTTTTATATGTATGATTTATTGTATGAATCATGGTCATGACACTTGTATTTTATTTTTACACACCAATTTTCTATTCCATGAGGGACTTCATGCATCTCCCTTCCCTACTTGGATGCCATGATGGACATCATCCCCCATCCCCCTAGGTGACTACTCAGTTATTACTCATATTTGTTGTTACATACATGGTTATATCTATCTTGACACCCTTGTGAATGTTAGACAAGACATACATCACACATTACATACCTATGCTCAGATTATCTTACATTTCAATATTTTGTATGCATATTATATTGGATTATTATTTAGTTATAATAAATGCTCTAGGTAACACACATTTTATAGAGATTTTTATTTTGAGGATAGTTCTTACATAGGTTCCACAATTCCACTCAAAAGAAGAAGAATTCATAGGGGTTTGTCACATATATCAGGCTCCTATATTGCACTTAAATTACATTTTAAGCACATTTTAAGCACATAGGCTTAGTTATAGAAAATTAGACACATACAAATATAGTGGGGAAATAGTGACCCAAAATGCATTACAACTACACAAAAATTAGGCCAGAAGGACACTAGTACCCAAATTGGGACACTAACACCACATTTTCAAAAATGGTGCTAATGTCCAAGACATGGTGCTACTATCTATTAGCCTCAATTTCAAAAAACCTAATTTGGATACAATAGTAAAATAGGTATAGTAC